>OV651815.1:50440889-50501695 GCA_927349885.1 Psylliodes chrysocephalus | reverse complement strand
TATCTATTCCTACAAAAATTCTTCAATTTGCTGATGATATTGTTTTATATACTCAACATAAAAGTAATGATTTTAGTATTTATCAACTATCATTAAGTGTAGACGATATACAGAAATGGTTGTTAGCAAATGGTCTAACAATTTTAGAAAACAAATCAGCGATAGTCTGCTTCACAAGGAAAAGAACTCATCTTTCAAATGTTGTTACACTAGGAAACTGCCAATTTTAACTCAAAAGTAGTCATACATTTTTGGGTGTTATATGAGACAAAAAGCTAAACTGAAAGGAACATATTAATTATATTGTAAAAAGAACAGAAATTTAATAAAAACTGTTTCCACATATAATTGGGGTGCAGACGCCAACATACCAATTCTTTTTTACAGGGTGTTAATTAGATCAATTTTTACCTATGGTGCAATATTATACAATGATGCATCAAATTCTCATCTGCAAAAATTGGATAAAATAAAATACAGATGTCTTAGATTAAGTATAGGTTTACTCCCAAGCACTCCAATTAATGTAATAGAATCGGAAGAAAATTTTTATCCCACAAGTTTTTAATAAATCAAAGGTCAAAAATTCGGTTCTTCTCCCCCTTTTATCCAATTTATCTTCTCTGTGTTCAACTGGAAAGTATTGGTCAAAGAAAAACCTACCTTTACTATAGTCTATTTGTATGTATGAGAGAGTATTAAAATAATAAAGCCTTCGTAATCCATAGGCGTATCACTTTTTTAGTAAACAGTTAAAATATTTTTTGAAGTTATTCCTCGAGTATACACTCATATTTTCACCTAATTAACCTGCTTATAACTTCTAAACAGCTGAAGGTAAAAAAGTGCAATTTTTTCTAACATGTTTTATTTTTCCACAAGGTATGTTAAGAACATTGTGTCAAACGGATTATGTAGGTATAAGGGTTTAAACTTTGACTTTTAAATAACGTTACGTTCATAAATAATAATTTTAATATAAAAACTACTTCTTACCTACAAATCCAAATCAGAATCGAAATCAGAAGATGAACTGTCGCAACCAATATTTACAATGAGTTGCTCGATCATTTCATCAGTAATATTGTCCAAATTCCACATTTTCTCTTCTTCTTTAATCGTATGATTTACTGCCTTTTCCCAGTTTTCAGGCTTCACATTATTGACAGCCTCCAACAGCTGTTTAACATCACTCATTTTAAAAGAATTATTTTTTCTTGAAACACTCTTCCTTTATCTGTGCCCATATCAGTTTAATCTCGTTTACTTCGCAATTATATGGTGGTGATCTAACCACCGTCATCCCTCGATTTTTTGCAATTTCATCAATTTCATATTTTTTGAATTTCTCTGTATGAAGGGAACACAAATGATACAGTTCTTTTCTCACAGAACCGGGATGGAACTTAATATTCTTTGAATTTAGCCAATTCTGTAAATCTTTTTTTAACCACTTGGTTGTGGGCATTTTTTCTAAGTCTCGAGTGATAACTTGCATTATCCATTACTATTATACAGTTCTGAGGAAGAAGATCTATAATTTGTTTGAACCACTCTTTAAAGACATCAACATTCATGTCCTCATGGTAGTCACCGGTACGAGTAGATTCAAAAGTCAATAAACCACCTTTAACAAAACCGTTTTGAACTACCGATGTGTTATTAGTCTGCGCCCCTTTCCTGATGGTGGATTTAAACCAGTAGATAAATTATTTAAAAAAGCCTGTCTTCGACTTGTAACAGTTTCATTTTGCCAAAATGTATTTGGTTTATGTCCCTCGTTGATCCATGTTTCATCTAAATAAAATATATTTCTTCTTTGGTTTCTCATTTCTTTTATAGTCCTTAGGTAATTTCTTCTCCATACTACAATATCGCTTCTTTCTATTAAAATAGACTTTCTGGAATGCTTTTTCCATAGAAAACCTATTTCTTTTAAAAGTTTCCATAGTGTGCTTCGACTCATTTCAGGGTAATCCTTATCATCTCGAACCGTGGCAAGAACTTTGTCTACTGTCGGAAATTCTTTACTAAAGAAGAACGCATGCACTTTTCTTCGAAGTCTTTCATTCAAAAGATTTTCTAGTTGAAATTTTGGTTTTCCTGGAGCTTTACGTGCTGTTTGAAACTAGCCACATTTCTCTTCTTTAACAACTCTGTAAATCATAGATTTCCAAACACCAAGCGTACTACTAACTAATGCCTCTGTGTCATCAACACTTTTACATAAATCTTTGTCTGTAAATGATTTAAAACAATTAAATATTAATGTTTTCTCATTAATTGTTAAAGGACCGATTTTTTGTCGTTTACGCGGCCCTTCCAAATTTTCCATGGTCACACTAGAATTCACACTGCACCTTGCAAGTTGCAACTAAACGACATTTAGTAAACTGTTAAGAATACACAACTTGGACCTCCTTACTAAATGGAAAACCTATAATCGCATTTTCGGTGAAATTTGTTGGGAAAGTATTTATCTACTTATAATTCGATTACTGTAAGAAATTCTTGGAATTAAAATAGAACAAAATTGGCAAATAGGTACTTATTGAAAATAATCTTAAGATACGGCTATGTAATCTTTAATACACAGGGATTTTGGCCTATCCAAACCTTTTTCTATTGTTCTGTACAGCTTATGGTTATAAAGGACCAATAAAAGACCCAAAACTTGTAATAGCTCAGGTACATTTATTACAATTTTTGGAAATATTTAGATTATTCTGTAAAAATATTTAAAATGACCGTACTAAGTTTTGCATTAGAAATGCTGTTTTATTACTCTCTCATATATAAAAATAGACTATAGTAGAGAATGTTTTTAGCTACCATTGAAATGATTCTAAACCTAAATCAACAAAATGAAATTCCATTATGATCCTTACATTTCTCAGTTTTAATTGAAAACATATATAAACCAAAAACTTATGAATGAAAACCATCTAGTAATTAAAAACGCATTTAAAGAAGACTTATTAAAAAAATGGAATACATTTGAAAACATATATATGGATGGATCTAAACTTGGGAACCAATTAGGATGTGCAATTTTGTATCATAACAAAAAATATGAAATTACATTTAAACTTCCAAGTACAATCTCAATATACAATGCTGAACTTGCATCTTTAAAAGAAGCTTATAACGTATGTCTTTAAGAAAATACATTTAAGCATGTTATATTTACTGATAGTAAGAGTGCAGTAGAATACTTTGCAAAATAGAACGTTACCAGTCCTACCAACTATAAAGCTTCAGAAATTCTAATTCTAAATTATGAATGTTTAAAACTTGGCAAGATGTATATTTAAAAGAAAAAAAGGAAAGAAATACAAAAACATTCAACCTAATATTCCAAAGTGTCCCTGATTCAAAAACAAAATAAATAGGTCTTCTATTCGAGTTATTTGTCGTATTAGAAGTAATCATGTTATGTATCCTGCCTACAAAGAAAAACTTGGTCTATCAGATAATAATTTATGTTTAATTTGTCATGAAATTGCTGATCTCAATCATGTAATTTTAGAGTGTATCCTAAACTCGCTAGATACTGACACAATGTACTCAGAACCAGTTAATATTGGTACACCTCTACCAATAAACATTGATGTTTTGCTTTCATTAAACGATGTTAAAGTTTATAAAATATTGTATGAATTTGTTAAAAAAAACTAATACAAGACTGTAAGTAGCTGAGCTACTCTAAAAATATTGAAAACCTAAAAGGAAAAATAAAGTGAATGATGAAACAAAAAAGAAACAAAGGAAAAAAAGGAAAAACAAAAAATAATACAAAACAAACAAAAAATAACAAAAAAAAGGAAAATAAAAAAAATATATATATTTATATAATTAATTACTAATTCAATTATTTTGATAGCTGTAAGCTAAAATATAATAATAATAATGTAATCATGTAACAATAGTGTATAAAACAATTAAAGAATAATAGATTACTACAATAGACTGGCCTTTTGGTTTTATCCAGTGTTATTATTGAAAAAAAAAAGACAGTTTTAATATTTACATTTAATAAAATACACAAATATATATTAGATCTTATTTAAAGAATATTTATAGTTGCTTTATATCATCAACTGTATTATATTTTAGAGTAATGTGATTCATGTATAACTTTATCTTTTGTAATATCATCCAGACCTGCACATCCTAAAAAATAAAATCGATTAAATGACATTAAATTTTTCACGCTGTTGACATATTTTAAATAATTTCAGCAATATCGGATTTAATCTGCAAAAGGAGGCCAAAGTGATGTGGGTCACCTCACACCCCTCCATCCTTTACTTTAAAAATACAGATATATCTGCTTCTACTACTACTACTTTAACAATACCCGTATCCCATGTGGCTAAATTAATATCAGTTGGCTAAAAATAATATCAAATATGTATCTTAACAGAAAACCTAAAACAATGCTTTTGATGTATTTTCAGTACTAAAAATAAAATTGTAATAATTCACTAAAAGAGATCATTTCCATCAAATTTGTTGTTTTAGTAAATCGCGTGATATGGAGGTGTCGTTAAAATCTCTATAATTATTTATATTATTTGCTATATGTACCTGAAATTGCCATTGCTTTGTCAAGCTCATTTCGAAGAATCGTTAAAACATTTTTAACTCCTTGTTCTCCGTTATGAAACAGACCCCACACAATTGGTCTACCAATAAAAACCATCTTTGCTCCAAGACCTAGAGCTTTAAACACATCGGTACCATCTCTAATTCCTCCATCGACATATACTTCTACTTTATCGCCAACTGCGCTGACAATTTCTGGTAGGGATTCAATCTAAACAATTTAAAAACAGGCAATTTTTAAAATATATTTTGTTAACGATTAATTTCACACCTTTTATTGAAGTAATCAAAACTGAGTTTGTTCTTCTTTTAATGTACATAATTTTCGCGGATATAATACAAAAGTAATAATATTTGAGAAGCATCCTAATAAAGGACCACGCACTTTTCTTATGCAAACGGGAGTACCGTCAAAATGTCTGAATTTTTGATATGTTAAATTAATATGTGTCCATGGGCCCAATCGTATCCTATGACTAGATTTTAAGATACAGGGTGTTGAAGTTAGAAATCCCTAATTCTTTAAAATGGACACCATAAATCACCCTTAAATATATTTGGCAGTTATTTGCTCATTCTGTATAGTCAAAATACATACCTAACTACTTTAATTAAAATATTGTCTCCTACAGGGTGATTAATGATTCGGCAGATCTTTTTTGGTCAAAGTAGGTATTTCCACCGAACAAAAATAGCTGAAACACCGAAAACAAAAATATCACGTCAAAGTTTCTCAATATTCGATATCGTATAGTACTCGATGTACTCGTTCAAAATTCTTATTGGTAAAATTACATCCTATGACTAGTTTTCCAAATATAACGTAATATGTACCAAATATATGAATTTTAAACAAAAAAAATATACTGACGTAAGTAGATATGTTTCAGAGATATACTGTATATTAGATAATTTGACACACTGTGTTGGATTATAAATACTAGTATAGTATATAGTATAGTATAGTATAGTATAGTATAGTATAGTATAGTATAGTATAGTATAGTATAGTATAGTATAGTATAGTATAGTATAGTATAGTATAGTACTAGTATAGTATAGTACTATTTGAAGGCAGCCAAAATTATTTCCTAGTTACAGGGTGATTGCGGTTAAATATGTAAGGTGAAAAAATCAACCAAATGTTGAAATTGTTAGCAAAAAATAGAAAAATAATTGCCTTTTAACTTGGGAGTTGGTTATCAAAAAAATCTTATTAGTTCACATACAGACTCATACATTATTTTGTTACAAAAAAAGTTCGTTATACGGTAGGTCTAAGTAGGATTTAGGGAAATGAATAATGATCGGATTACATGTTTATTTTGACCGGAGCATTAGCTCTTTATATTGCCTCTTTATGTATATTTATATCAGATTGGGAACTCATCTGATAATCCATGTCTTAGTTTAACAAGAAAAGCAAGTAAAGCTTTTTAAGCAATGCTTCTTAAGTTACCACAATATTGTTCTATTGGTTCACAAAATATAACAAGTAGATAACAAATAAATGAATTTTAAACAATAAATATGTACTGACATAAGTAGATATTTTCAAAAGAAATATCTTATATTAAATATTTTGACACATTGTGTTTAGATTAGGAATATAACCCTTGTATTATTTGGAAACAGACAAAAATTTCGTACTTACAGGGTGATTGCGGTTGAATATAATATAAAAAAGTCAACAAAATGTTGAAACCGAATAATGAACTTTTTTTGTAATGAAATAATGTATGACTCTGTATGTGAACTAATAAGATTTTTTTGATAAACAACTCCAAAGTTAAAATGCAATTATTTTCTATTTTTTGCCAACAATTTCAACATTTTGATGATTTTTTACCTTACATATTCAAACGCAATAACCCTGTAACTACGAAATAATTTTGGCTGTCCTCAAATAGTACAAGGGGTATATTTCTAATCCAACACAGTGTGTCAAATTATCTAATATACAGTATTTCTCTGAAACATATCCACTTATATCAGTATGTTTATTGTTTAAAATTCATATATTTGGTACATATTAGGTTATATTTGGAAAACTAGTCATATGATCTAATTTTACCAATTAGCATTTTGAACGAGTACATCGAGTACTATACGATATCAAATATTGAGAAACTTTGACGGTGATATATTTATTATTTTTTTTTTTCGGTATTTCAGCTATTTTTGTTCGGTGGAAATACCTACTTTGACCAAAAAAGATCTGCCGAATCATTAATCACCCTGTAAGGGACAATATTTTAATTATAGTAGTGAAGTATGTATTTTGACTATACAGAATGAGCAAATAAATTTCAAATATATTTAAGGGTGATTTATGGTGTCCATTTTAAAGAATTAGGGATTTCTAACTTTAACACCCTGTATCTCAAAATCTAGTCATAGGATACGATTGGGCCCATGGACACTTCCGTTTGCATAAGAAAAGTGCGTGGTCCTTTAATTAATTGCTACATTTGGTAACAATCTCATGTGAATAAAGTATAATACCTCTAAAAGGCTAAAATATGTAATGGATAAAATTTAAAAGAAAAAAATTTTTTTTAATTAGAAAGAACATTTTAATATTTTTGTTATTATTTAATTTTTGTTCCAAAGAAAGTGGAGATAAATAATAAAAATAAATAAATAAATAAATAGAGGACACTGTTGAGTTTTCATTGCCAATATTTGTATAAAAAATTAAAAATTAAATAAATAATTACCGTTGAAGGAACTCCATCAAGTTGTCTCGCACCATGATTGGATACCAATATAGCAGATACTCCAGCTTCTACGGCTAGAATAGCATCTTCGGCTGTTAAGATTCCTTTAGCAATAATGGGAAGTTTAGTTATACTTTTTAACCATTTAATGCAACTCCAGTCGGCTGATGGATCAGTTACCTCTGCTGAATTAGAAATTATTCCGGAATCTAAGTATTTTTCTAGAATAGCTTTCCTACAATTATTAATAATTAGTAATTTTTTTGTAATAAAGATTACTGATGTTATGTAACTAGATTTTATGTAACTGGCTTAATAGAATTGATACCAAACCTCTAGCAAACCAATTTTTCTTTAAGAAATATCCATACAACGAATTGTTAAAATATTTAATATTAGTTTATAACCTTTTATTATTTCTAAAGCAAGATTATACAAAAAATGTATCTACTGAACTAAGCTAAGGGAATCATCAACGGTACTTACTTCAGGTAGTAGGGCAAAGGATGTCCATATTGTGCTATAATATTTCGCGAACCTAGTACCGGAAAATCAACTGTTAATACTATTCCTTCGAATCCTAGTCTTTCAGCAGTATTAATTATCTCTTGAGCGACTTCCCTAAAATTGAAATTATGAATATTAAAATTTAATCAACTTCCTGTGGTATTTGTTTGTAAGTAACGTAAATCTCTAGAGTCAAATATGTTTAGAAGTATTTAAAAACCATAGCTAATCTTATTTTTAAACGTACACTAAAAAAATGTAAATTTTCAATATTTATTATGTTAACATTACCAAATATATTAGGTAAATATATTAAACGCTTATTTGATAATGTAAATATTATATTCACAGTAAATTTACATAATATATTGTGGTAAAATATCAGGAATAAATATATCGCATAATATATCTCGTAATATATTAGTTAAAACTACCTAATGTTACATATATTAAATATTGTTATTTTAAAAACTACATAATTTAATATTGGTTACAAAATTGCAATCGTTAAGTTTGAAAACACCACAAAAGACTTAATTCAAACTATACAAAAAGCTAGAAATGACTCCACAAAAACTAAAACAACTACACTACACAAAGACATACTGCCACCTGACATCACAGAACTTATATCCAATAAAAACAAAATACGAAAAAGGTGGCAGCTACACAGGAGAGCGGAAGACAGGGTTATGCTAATGGACATAGCCAGGTACACTAACACTCGTATAAACGAACATAGAAACAAAATGTGGCAAAAAACCCTGTCTGAAGTGAAACCCGGAGACAATTCATTGTGGGGGGTTGTAAGAAGGTACAAAAAACCCAGCTCACAACTTCCCACAATGAACCAAGGACAAAATACTCTGACAAACGATAATGATAAGGGACGAGCCTTCGGCGAATATTTCCAGCGTAATTTCACAAATCAGTACGTAAATAATAATAGACAAAATCAAATCGAGGAACTCGTCAACGATGTAGGTGCATCAGACCCAGTTCACGTCCCCCACTCTTTCATGACCTCTCCAAAAGAGGTAGGGAATGCACTCAAGCGACTCAAAAATAGAAAAGCTCCGGGACCGGATGACATTAGTAATATATTACTTAAAAATCTTCCAAAAAAGGGGGTTGTACAACTCAACTACATAATAAATGCAATCTTCAGGTTACAACACTATCCGAGTTGCCTGAAGATTGCAAATATTATACCAATATTAAAAACAGGTAAAAACCCCAAAAATATAGGAAGCTATCGACCCATCTCGTTGCTAAACACAATATCAAAAATTACTGACTCAATTATTTTACACAGACTAAAAAACATCGAACAACGACTAAAACTTATCCCGCAGGAACAGTACGGGTTCCGAAGGGGACATAGTACCGTTGCACAAATACTAAGAATAGCTCATTATGCCAAAGAGGCCACTAACATCAATAAACAAACGGTACTTGTCGCACTTGACTGCGAAAAGGCCTTCGATTCTGTCTGGACCTGCGGGCTAATCCACAAAATGCTTGTGAATGATTTTCCCGTACATATTGTAAAGACAATTCACTCTTACATAACGGACAGACAATTCAACGTAAAGATCAACAACACAACGACAGGACCATACATCGCGCAGGCGGGAGTGCCCCAGGGCTCAGTACTTTCGCCGCATTTGTACACCATTATGACCCATGACATGCCAATGGGTAATAATGGGGTACAAACGGCACTGTACGCCGACGATATTTGTCTGTACAAAAGCAACCATTCAGCAGAAAGTGCCCTCAGGACACTGGACATCCATATAAACAGGAAGTTAGTCCCCTATTTAATTAAAAACAAAATTAAAATCAACCCCCAAAAATCCGAGAGCATGCTCATCACTAAGCGAAGGTCAAGGGGAGTTCATATACCGCTCAATATTCAGGGACAACAGGTAGACACTAGGAATAGCATGAAGTATCTCGGTTTTCAATTAGATAGGGGACTGACATTCGATCGGCACATCAAAGACAGGGTGGCTAAAAGTCATATAGCGATAAAAACTCTTTATCTTCTATTAAACAGGAGGAGCAAAGTCACCCTGGATAATAAACTTTTAATTTTCAAATCCATCTTAAGACCGATATTAACATACGGATGTCCGGTCTACTGCTCGATGGCCAATTGTCACTATAACAAACTGCAAATTGCACAGAACAGATGTCTTCGGCTAGCACTGGGCTACGACCGCTATGCAAGAATTGAAGACATGCACGTTCAAACAGAGACTCCACGAATCAAGGACTATGTACTAAAAACAGCCGAAAATTTCTACATGCGGTGTCTCCCCGATAATGTGAAAGATGACATCTTTAGCATCTATCGCGGGGACGGCGTACGTAGAAAACACGGCTGTTTACACGCGAAACTGGACATATACAGACACAGAAACATACAATAATAATAATAACAAAATACAATAACATTCCTCCTTAACGATCCCAGACAAAAGACAAACTAAACAACAGCTCGCACCGACTAGATACTTGCGCAAACTAGTCGGACGGTGGATTGAACGGTAGACTGGCCATCGAAGCAACAAGCGTGAAATCCGCGATTGTTGCCTCGATGGACGGTGTATCGAGCACTCTGCCTGTGAGGTGTATTACTGAACAATAGACTAAACAAACAACTATACACACAAGGACAACCCTGTTTTTTCTAGCTTTTTCAGGGGACAAAAACCATAACTCAAACGCGACATATCCTTTTACAAATTCCCATTACCGATTCCAAAACAATCCTAATCCCTCAATAATATCGCATGGTAAGGAGTGAGGGCTGCAATATTTGATCATTTTTTATCAGAATATAGATATAGGTGGACAAGTCCGGTCGGACTCTAGACCAGCACGAAAGGAGAAGATCCCGGTAGTGTTGATTATACTATTTCATATTCTGAATCTGTAGATATTTTAACTATGTAAATAAAATCCTTGTTACTGTTACTGTTAAAGAATTGTTTTTGTAGTGTATGAAAGAACCCAAATAGAGAAGATACTATTACGTCATAATGCCCATTGGTTCCTGTTATCGAGCCATAACATTGTTCTTGAACCGTATGAGTAGCGCCGCTGGTGAAGAAATACTTATTTTGATTACGTATCAACAGCTGTTCTAAAACGGTGACGACTATGCGTTAAATGTGACTTAAGAGTATCTTCTCTATTCGGGTTCGCTTAACCTATACTCGGACAAAATATTGGAGAAGGTGAGTCATATGCATGATAAAAACTGTTGTCTATGAATGAAAATCCCGACAGAGTCAGCATAGGCGTCGTATCAAATACCAAATATTTATTTATTATTTATTAGGTATTTGTTAGTAAACTTTATTAAATTTGTTTCCAAACATCTTTATTTAAACAAAGATGATGCGTTAAATAAACGTTTTTGATAGTTTTCTAGAAATGAATATATTTATTCCCTAATGACTAAAGCTCGGATTATAGGCAAAATGCCTTTTTTGCCTATTTTGCCTATTCGATGTGTTTTCTGTACATTTTGCCTTTTTTCATAAATTCCGGCTTTTTATGCCTTTTTTAAATTTTTTTGCTACTACCTATGATATTATTCATATTACGATTACTAAACCTTTCTATAACAACATTTTGGGTCAATAATAGAATATCAATGGTTTGTTGATAATGGATTTCTAGGAAAATGTACCTGTTAGAGATTAAGGCTTAGAAATCCCTAATCTTTTCCCCTTTTATAATTTATAATAAACAATCACCAGTAGTACTCTATAAGAAGAAATAAGAAATCTGTTTCCGTTGGTGAATGATTTTATAAATTGTATGAAAAAAGTTTTCCTAAAGGCTCCGTTGAGGGTGCAGAAATATAAACAAAAACTTCCCGGTGTCTCTTTGCCACCTAAACCAGTAATTGCAAGGTGGGGAACGTGGCTCGAAGTAGTTTTCTTTTCCTTTGAACACTGCGATGAAATACAATTAGTAATGTCAGAATTTAGTGATATTTCCGAAGCCATTCGAGCAGCAAAAAAAAATATTAAAAAATCAAAAATTAAAACAGCAACTAGCTTATATCAATGGCAATTTTAAATTAATAGTTAGCACAATTACCTTATTAGAACGACAAGAGGTAAATTTGTGTGAGTCGGTAAAATTAGTAGATAATTTAAAGTCAAAAAATAAGTCAACATCTGGAAATAATAGTCAATTAATTTTTAAAAAAATGAAAGATGTTTTTGACAAGAATGAAGGTTTCTCGTTTTTGTCTAATGTTACCAAAATTTTGAATGGGACATTTTCCGAAGAACTACAAATTCAGCCAGATTTATTATCCGCTCTTAAATATGCTCCAATTACATCTGTCGAAGAAGAGCGTTCATTTTCAATGTACAAATTAATTTTAAGTGATAGACGACAAAGTTTTAAGACTGAAAATATAGAAAAGCACTTAGTTGTAGCTATTAATGATAAAATTTTAAATGGTTACAATGTAAAATTAATATTTAACAATTATTTAGTTATTATGTTGTGCAAATATATTTTTTGTGTTAAGTTAATATTAAGTTAATTCACTTTGTATAATAAAAAAATAAGATATTATTAAAAATTATGGATTTAAAAGCATTTGCCTATATTGCCTATATGTTGCCTATTTGTTCATATTTCTGCCTTTTTCAATAAAAAATTTTGCCTATATAGGCGCCTTTTCCTTCATATTTTTTTGCCTATAAATCCGAGCTTTACTAATGACTTTGTTATCTGTGTTTAATGGTTTTAAAATGTGTTTCAAGTAAATAAACGACAGACGGGTTACAGATTGAATATTGTCAGCACAGGCACAAGGACAGTTTGAAAACTAACTTTCGACGAAGTTAGATTTGTATCGCTTTAACTATTTACGATAATTATTTTATATTTTATAAACACTTTTTTGTATAAGTGCTCTTTTCTGATATACGAGTAGGTCATGTTTGTGCCTTACAATTTGGTAGTGGTAGTGCATATTCGAGAAGTTATATTTCTTGTGTAGTATATTAGGTAGGTACTTTAAAAGTTTATTAAATAGTAAAATAATGGTGTCTTTATACATTTAATAAAAACTATTTAATGATAGAATTATATTATTACAATAGTAATGGATTCAGAGGCGGGTCCAAGTGAAACCCAATTACGTCTGCGAAAGCCCTTATCAAAGGATAAAAAGAACATTATATGGAATGTGTATGATGGGCTAAAACAGACACTTTCTACAAATGAAGCTGTAAACCGCAGTTCTTTTTTAACTGGAGTATCTGTTTCAACAATTAAACGTATTGTACGCGAAAAGACAAAAAAGGCTCCTTAGAAGCCCCTAAAACGCATACCCGTGGTCGAAAATTGTTAAAATTGGACGATAACCCAAAACAAATCATTCGAAGAACTGTACATTCTTCTTTTTTTGAAAACAAAGCCCCAACACTTAAAGTTGTTCTTATGAAATTAAGAGAAAACGAAGAAATTCCATTAAAGAGCCGTGTAACTTTACTAAAAATTTTATGGGGCCTAAAATTTCGTTTTGTCAAACTGGGTAAGAAGTCAATTTTAATTGAGAGGTCAGATATAGTGTATTGGCGACGGCGTTATTTACGAAATATTAAAGAGTTTAGAGCCGCTAAAAAAAGATATATCTCGATGTAACGTGGGTGAATGCTGGACACACGGTATCTAAGATATGGCAAGATACTTCTGTAACTAGTCATCGCCAAGCTTTTTTAGAGGGATTATCTACAGGTTTAAAAGCACCATCAGATAAAGGACAGCGCCTAATTGTTACCCATATCGGAAGTGACAGTGGATTTTTGGAAAATAGCGCTCTTGTGTTTATATCGAATAAAACAGGAGACTACCACGAGGACATAAATGCGGAATGCTTTAAAAAATGGTTTACTGAAGTATTATAGCGTGTAGATCGAAATTCAGTTATTGTACTAGATAACGCTCCTTATCACAGTCGACGAGTTGAACGCATTCCGATAATGTCCAGTAGGAAAGCGGATCTGCAAACCTGGCTGCGGGATAAAGCAATAACATTTACTGAGTAGATGCTTAAAGTGGAATTAATGGACCAAATAAAGAAACACCTCCATAAATATATTCAATATGTTGTCGACACAATAGCTCGAGATCATGGTATTACGGTACTAAGACTTCCCCCTTATCACTGCGAATTCAATCCTATTGAACTAATTTGGGCGCAAGTGAAAGGGTTTGTAGCTCTAGAAAATAAAACTTTTAAAATAGCCGACGTTCAAAGTTTATTAAAAACCGGTATAGAACGTATAAAACCTGAAGATTGGCAGAATGCTATTTTCCATGTAATTAAGGAAGAAAATAATATGTGGCGCTTGGACGGTATGATCGAAATGGTAGTTGAACTTTAAGTTCCGTCGATAAAGACGATTCCAGTGATAGTTCTGCAGAATCAATGGATTACGAAACTTCATAGATTTAGAATTCACTTAAGTTATACCAAGCTTAATTTACATATTTTTATAATAAACAAAATACAATTATAAACATAGATGAATTATTATCACAAAAATAGATAACCAACCTACTTTCATCTAGTAATATTCTCAAATACCCATTTAATTTACCAATATGGTATTTTTGCGACACTGGAAGAGTGCATTTTGATATGATAACGATACCTTTTGCAGTTTTAAGGCACACCTTTCTTTAATATTTTGTTCTAGTATATTACCCTATTTAATTTTCCAATAGTGTTTCTACGCCACTGGCATAATATTTACATATTTAAACAATAAACACAACAAAATTATAAACATAACTGATTATTATTACTACAAAAATAGATAACCAACCTACTTTCATATAATATTATTTACTATTACCGCATTTCATTTGTCAATAGTTTTTATACGCCACTGGCGTAGTTCATTTTGGCAATAAACATGCATTTATGATTAGTTGGCACGTGATACCGATAACTTTTGCAGTTTTAAGCGCGTGATTCCATTCATTATGCTCTGGTATAGTAAGATTGTTGTACGTGAACAGGGAGGAATCACCTTCTTCAATATTTTGTCTAAGTATAGTCAACTTTATTACATAAAACAGCATTGCTGAGTAATAAACCTACAAATGTGTAAGAATTTCGTTAATTTTAAGCTAATCCGGTTATTATTCATTTTATTTGTGCTTTAAAATATGATGTCTTAGAAAAAAAGATTTACCTTACTTTGAAGATGTAGCATTGCAACCATTTCCTACCTTTGGGAGCAGCTTGCGTTACTTCTTCCATGGTAGATGTGGAGTGTAAACTTAGTATATAGATAGTACCTAGCTCTTCAGCAGCTAGAAAATATTTTAACGATTTTCAATAATAAATAAACATCCGTTTTTTTCTTTATTTGCGGTGTTTCAAGATTTTGCCTTCTTCAACACTTTTTCATTATCTATTTTTAGAATTATTAAAGATGAAACAAAAATTATGTTCTTCAGATCAGAAAAAAAGACTCAGCTGCATTGCAAAAGACCTCGGAACACACTGTTTATATTTCCAGTGCCTTATCACCACTGATAAATGTAGAGAAGGTCCGTTAAATTAAAGGTATAAATAAAATTTTAGAAAGCCATCTCAAAGTGCTTTTTTTTATATCAAATTGGCATTGGTGGAAACCAGGGGTGGATAATATCCGCACCTGAACCAATTTGGGCCAATTGTCTACTGACTTTTTTTCATATATATATTTTTAATTGCATAAACTGTACTATATGTACTTTATATGTGGACAATAAATGTGTAATTATTATTATTATTATTAAATAATTTTTTCCTATTATGGATTCCTCACAAACTCTGTATAATAAATTAGAGGCTCTGTTAAATGTTCTAGGAAATTAGTCAGATTTTAATAAAAAAAAGTGTCAATCATACCAAATGTTTGTTTACCTATTGTACTGGTTCATATTCCAAAAATTCATATTTATAGCCGCAGCACACCAGAAATAAAGCTAGTCGATGTTTACCTGATAATTACCTATAATAAAATTTACCTTTTGCAGCAGCACATTCCCCATCTTTATGGGCCAGTTTTTGAATTGCTGTTGGTGATAAGCCAATAGGAATAGCTACATCCTTTCCTAAAATCTTTTTCCTCATAGTCCTCTGTTCTACATTACGAAGATATCGTGGCCTAATTCTGTATCTAAAACATATTATCTCTGTTATTACCGAGTTTCTCTAGCTTCTGATTAGAAAACAATCATTATTTTGACTTTCAAGTAGTACCTTTGATCTGTACAAGTCACGGTTTTTCGAGGAAGGGGGTTTTCAGGAGAATATGATGTCTATTGTCAGAAGACTCCAGTTTGCTAAGACTATTCGCAGATCTGGTTTCGTAGTTTTTGATGTATCGCAGATCCTGTTTTAGGTATTTTTTATATACATATACAAAACATTTTATTAAAATTTATAATAGCACACCTATAATTAAAATATCTTTCAAATTAAAATTGTAACAAAATATAAATTCAAAAAATATGTATGTGATCAAGTATTTATCTATGTTTGTTTATGGTTTGTAATTAAAGGTTGTGTTAGCAGACATCCGATCTTTGTAGACCACCACTGGAAAGAAAAATTACTTGAAAATAACTCAACTGACAAAACTATCTAGATACAATACTAGCAAAAAACCATAACGAAGAGCATTGGCAAAAACAGCATATTGCTTGACAACTATAAAACAGCTTCTAAGAAATTGGCTAAACAAATGTCCATTGAGGATCGAAGGTTACCGCCAAGATCCACAAAAGTTTCAGGCCTTACGAAGATAGTATTGCCAATTTCATAATTACAATGTATTACATTAGATTTTAGGAAGAATGATATAACATGACATTTAGAAGTGTTAAGAGATAATTAATTGAGGTTATACCATCTTTCAACACAGTAAATTACGGGTAAGGCATTCATAGACTTCAGTACTGACGATATAATGAAAAATCTTAAAATAATCGCCGAATAACATACCATTAATATCTATTACTTCGGTTATATCATTGATGAACATAATAAACAATAAGGGGCCAAGAACAGATCCTTAAGGTACTCCTGAATATCTAAGATATTCGACAGACTTAGATCCTTTACAAAAGACATACAAGACAAATATTAGACAAATGGGATTCGATAAGTTGAATAAGTGATTTCGAAAGCCCGAAAGTTGCGAGTTTGTTTAAACGAATACCGTAGTCAAGCCTGTCAAAGACTTTGGAGGAGTCCATGTATAATACGTCAGTTTGCTTACGATTATCAATACCCTCGGCAATGTAACAGATGTTAAGTTTGTAATAATTGTCGGGCGTTCCTTAATAAAACCATGCTGAAGTGGTGAAATAATTAAATTTACACGAGAAGCGATGTAGTCATGTAAAAGAATTTTAAAGACTCAGTCTTGGACCCTCCATCCGCACCCATTTACATGAATTGTTGTGTTTCAGTATGATGATGATAATCCCTAACATCGGGGACGCCGAGGTCTCCGAGTACTTTGATGAGGACTTTGGTCAGAAACATTTAATCATTAGACCCCGAACACAAATCGCCAAGGAAAATCCCGCCATTCCCGAGGCGCTCCTAACCCCGAAAGCCCGAACCCCATCGCCGAAAAGCGAAGACAGCACCTACGTGTTGACCACGACACCTGCTGGCGATGTGGCGCTCAGGGCCACCGTAGGGATCGCTGTTCCCAGTAACCTATTTTGTTTTGTTCCTGCTGTGGGGTGGTAGGGATAATGTCCTGTGACTGTACCTATACAACCGTTTAGTTCTCATTTCTGACGAGTCTGCCCTAACGTTTCCCTTTCAGTTTTTCTCTTTCGCATCGTCTCCATCCCCTATCCGTCTGAGAGTTATTAGGCCATCGACCGGAGGTATTTGTTCGAATCTGTATTAACTAATGTCCTGTTTCCACAGATGGCTTCCGACACTTCATTTGAGATAATCGGCTGATCCGAATTGTCTCTATCTGATTCCGACGACAATAAGACCGATTCTGTTTCAACTATTTGTCACTCCAATTTCTCCCTGGGGCCCCAAGGAATGGGGCGTTTTAACCTGCCCAACGTTTTACTCCCACGATGCACCAGCTTCTGAAGTCCCACGATAAGTGACCCCGATCTCCGACGTCGCCGGTGAGAAAACCGCCGAATAATAAAAGGTTTCGCCGTGCCGACGTTTACCTTCCCATAAGCTTTGCTGGAAATGTTAAACTTTTGGTCACAGTCGTGGTGACGCTTGTACCGGAAAGCTCCGTTTATTGTGCTCCTGTTGTTGGCTTGGTTGGTATTCATTCCCGAGATTGCATTTGCAACAAAACCGCCGCCAAACAACTAACGCCACTCACTTGCTCTATTGTTGCTCAGACCAACAGAACCACACGCCGCAATGTCGGTGTCCAGTCCTGACGCCGTTGAGAAGCCTACCCCTTTGATGTCAGTCGCAGGTTCCGAGTCCTATGGTATGATATGGAAATGCTCCGGAACCGAAGAGAGAAGACTTTGAAAAAGATTAATAAAACTGCTGTTAGAATGTGTTAGCTTTTGTAGCATAGGTTAGAGAATGGGTGTAGGCGAAAATAATTGTAAACACTTATTTTCTTCCGTAAGTGGGGGATGTAATATTTTTAATTAACTGAATCAACCCTTGTTCTTAAATTTTTTTGATTTTTAAATTATTATTTTCCGAAATTCCCACGATTTGCAAATAATTATCGATATTATGTTAAATCTCATATTGCTGTAAACTTATAGCGTCCCCACTACCGTCCTTGCGCAACCGGAGGAGATGAACCGATGGAATATCGCGGAGATGCATTCAATCACAGACCTTTTATATATTGTTTATAGACAGTACACTCAATGTATAATTTTCGTAGCTGATTTCAGCGCCATCACAGTGGTGGGGGTTTAAACTAAACGATGGCGGCAATTTTTGAATGTCTGAATAATTTTTTGGAAGCACGCTTTGAACGTGGTTGTTATGTGTCCCATTAAAGTTGACATTTGATTACAATAAGCAAACAAATCTTAACTATAATGGTTTAATCATGTTTTGATGCCACATTTTTTTATGAAATGAAACCATTTATTATATTTATAACGATTTATTTATAAAATGTAAATTTCGGGTATTATTTTAACTAAAACTAAAAATAGCTTAAAATAAGGCAATAATAATAGGTACATGCAAAATATTAAGATAAAATAAAAAAGATTCAAGTGTTTTCATTTTTTTTAGTTTTATCTGGTTTTTCTTATTATTTCTTATATTATAGGTATCTTTTGTTAGCAAGAAGACGTATTTTACCATTAAAATAATGTAACAACCTGGAACCGGGAACACTTACACTTTACAATCATGACTGAAAGTTTATCCATTATCTCAAATGTAATGTGGTCACATTAATCCTTCCTCCATGTAGTCACTGACCAATGTAAGCCGAAACTAATCGCGACACTGCCTATTAAATAAACTTTATGCTGTGGTATTAATTTTGTGCTTTATTTCCATTTCACTATTGACTTTCTGTTTTATTTCCATTTTATTATTTAACAATCAGTTCAAAAACAAAAAAATCACTCACAACATTCATAAAAATAATAAATAATTAAGAAATATTTGTGGTTATGTAGGTATCAAGTACACAAAGTAGGCAGTGTTGTCACGGTCAAATGGTGATAATTCTCATCACTTATCCCGAACTCCTGAAGTCACCAATAAATGCAATAGTGACGATGAAAATATTTTAAAACATTACTTTTCAGCAATAGTACATACTACTAAATGAAAAACGGCAAAAACGCTATAATCTTGCATTAATAAATTATAAATCAATTCATAAAAGTTCATTAGTTTATTAAGAATACCCAAAAATCAGGTAAAATTATTGCTATTGGCAACGCTGCACAAGCGTGTCCTATAAACGGTGATAGTGGCGACCTCACGACGGTAGGGGTATGAAACTTAACACGCATTGACCTTGACGGTAAGAGTGGATACACCACGGGGGTTTATAGCATATGCGCATTTTGTCAACAAGTTACTGCGCATCGAAACTGGCGTACGTCCGTTTTACAATAACACAATTATATATAAAATATAAAGAAAACAGAATAATTACAAAATATCTTAATAAAAATGTGTTATTAACTTGCCAAAAGTAATAGTTTCACATTTTTTTTATTTATCAATCGTAAAATTGAAAAAATATGAATTTATTCCATTATTTGTACAACGTAAACCTGGCTTTGGATAACAAAACCCAAATCTCGTTAATGCTGAAATGCTCGAGTCTGTGTGCTCGAGTCGACTCGATAAACGAAACCCGAATGATACAAAATACAATATGGCTGTCGATGTAAACAATTCTAAGTGAGTTTTACTTTTATTTAATACAGTTTTAGGCATAAATTTAGTAATAATTTACTGTAAGTAAACTTATTTTGATACTTTTGCATGTCTATGTCCTATAAATGCATATATTTGATTGTAATAGTAAATTGTTCTGGCCCATTTACACTGTTTTAGAAAAAACATTTTCATTTTATTGTCAACTGAAAAAAGGATTATTATTCGTATTCGTAATTGTGTTATCCCCAAATATTGAAATTCTTAACAAAGTTTTAATTCTGATATTCATTTTGATAATTATCCTAGATATGCCAATTTAATTGTATGTATTATAACCAAACTTTTTAATCTTTATAAATCTAAAGTATTTTCATTACATAAAGCAAGAAAATCTTAATTAGACGTTATAGAAATTAGAAGTAGTAAATTAAAAATTAGTTAAATCGCTGCAAATGCAAAAGTAATTAGTCACATACAATCAAAATCATGTGCTTTAGGAAGTTTTTCGCTTTCAACAATTGTTTTTTTTTTCTTTTCGTTTCAGGATTTATGGATGGAATTCTTGTTTTATTTCGCACGATTAAAGAAAAATTTTGTTCGTTTTGTGTTATTTAAAATAGTTGTTTATTCAGAAAATATGTATTATGTTTATTGTTGTAACCAATAAAGATTCAACAAATAATATTTAGTTATAATACAATTTAGTATTATTTATTTTATACCTCTAAAATTATTTAACATAAAATTTTACATTTTTATTAGCATTTTTTTAACACGCATGAGATGCGTGTTAAAATATGCTATTAAAAATGTAAAATTCTTATATTTTGTCGAAGTAAATTCAAAAGCCCGCCAATTTTCAAATTAAAATAGCATTACAGCTTTTTATATTACCGACTGAGTATTAGTTGCACAAAACTATCCCACATGTCGCTGAAGGCAAACATGTTGCCATATTTATACAAAGAAACGGCAACTCTTAATTATCCTTCCTCCATGGGATACACTGTGCATTCAATTTTAGCTGATGGCGGCGAATAGTTGGTTTCAGACGTAGGTTAGTCCGAGCGCCGATCACGTTTTAATTCCGATTTAATTTCAAAATCACTTTTGCTTTCCGTTGTGTACTTTTTCGATTGGTAATTAGATTATTTTAGTAAATTCACTAGTCGTGTATCCCGAAAAACGTTGAAAGCCGTACAAAATAATTTAGTTCATTTCAGTTACATATTAGCTCGGTTTATTTTTATGTAACCAATAGAATTTTGTTTTAAGAAATAGTAATACCAAGGAAACCATTAAATTAAAACTTGTATATATTGTAAATATTGGTTTCGAAAATAGTTATACTTGGCTTGTACAATAAATTAGTTTCCGTAAATTTTGTAAATATTAGTTTAAAAAATATATTTATACTGGGTGGGTAATTAACTTAGAAGTGGTTTGATCTTCTCCAAATATTTTGTTTAAAATTAATTATACCGGGTTGCCAAGAAATTAATCAATCGTAATTTCAAAGTTAATTTTTGAATTCTTTCGAATGGAGCAACATAAACTTCTTCATTAATTAACTAATTAAGTTGATTTTCATTCCTTTCCTTTCCTGATAAGCCGTGTTAGGGTTCCTAAGTATTTCTTTTGTACATTCTGTTATAAAATTCCGTGAACTAGAGTATCGTCTGAGTTGCTATTGAAGACAGTGACTACTCCCGCAGTAGAATGGGCTAATTTGATAGCCAAATCAGATGACATGTTGCGGATTTGCTATTGAATAGAAGTAAAGCTTAGCTACCTTCATTGCCGTTTAGTACAAGTATGCATCTCTCTTGTAAATTCCTTTAGCTCCGCGATTATCGTTGTTTTGGTTTATTTGATTCTCATCCCTGTCCCTACAGTTAGTTAAATGTTTAGTAAATTCACGACCAGTTGACTGGACTCTAAATTGTAAGTTGATGTATAGTGATTATCCCGCTTGGTAGAATGGGCTGATTCGGCTTCGCTCCCAGAGTCTGGTTTATACGAGGTAACGTTACCTGGAGCGTCATCCTCAAATGTTGTCGCAAGGATATCTTGTGGTCCGTTGGGTTGTAGCTAGATTTGCAATTTCTCTATTGCACGTTACTTCCGCTCCCCTTCACTCTCCGCCGTGTCTCTGTATTTCTCGTTTTAGGGAAAACCGACTAGTCAAAAGCTCTAAGGCGCCTAGAGAAGAAATTCATGAGATTCCGAAAGTTTACCCCGCCGAAGAAGTAGACTTGCTAAAAAGCCGCGTAGTACTTCTGGTTTGACCGCTGTTTTCCCGACACCGCTTTATTCAAAGACGCCCGAATTTGTCAGATTGAGTTTTATTTTGTTTTGCCTAGTAACTACCGTTACTTTTTTTGTTTATAATCGTTTTTGTTCAGGGTTTGATCTAAATTACTTGGGGAGGGTTTGTAAATACTTTTTTAGCTTCACCGCATATCACCGAACAATTTGAAAATTCCAAACAATATACGTGTCAAATTGAAACCTGGCATTTTATTCCCTTTTCGTAAGTCTCTCTTTTAGGTACTACGTAACTACCAAAATATCGTTGACCCTCTGGAATTATCTTTCTTCACTTTAGCTACCTGTAACCTACGAAATGAACTTGGTGATTCCACCAAAATTTTTAAACTTAAAAAAAAAATTAATGTTGAGAATACCTTGACAACATTCGATTGAAAGTGAATGTATAGTTCAACAATGCACACGTGAAACCTTCAATATAAAGTATAAAAAAAACCTGATAGTAGGGTGTCTTCTTTCACAGCATTCCCATCTTCCTATCCAGAACGAGAATCATCATTGTAAATCTAGCTGCAAGTAAGCTAGGCGGCTAGCATACCAATGTTCTGTGTTCCCTCGATGAAACCGTTGAACTCCGGACGATATAACCCTCTGTGTACAACTGTTGAAATCCTGGGTCAACAACCCCCTGGGTGAAACTGTCGTCTAATCCTGGGCTAACAACCCCCTGTGTGAAACTGTCGACGAATCTTGGGCTAACAACCCCCTGGGTGAAACTGTCGACGAATCTTGGGCTAACAAGCCCCTGGGTGAAAATTGTTGTCGAATCTTGGGCTAACAGGCCCCTGGGTGAAACCCTTAAAATATTACAAAGAAAAATGTCAATACACGTTGACTCAAGTATCCCGAACTATAGGATTACCCAAAAATGTACATAAACTAGAAAATATTCAGCATCTAGGATAAAGAAAAATTACATTGGCTCAACATTGAGTCATAAACAGTATTATGAGCTCAAATAATTAAAATCCTGCTATACAATGCCATAACATAAAAGAAATTGCCAGCCACATGGATGGTAACATAACCAAATATATACAAAACATACCTTTTTCGTAAAGGGTTAACTTGGTAGTCTTCCAAGGATGAGAAACACGTGAGATGATCCACAGCACAACAATATTCCACACTCCAAATGCTGTGAACTCCCAATTATTGCGTTAAAATCCTATAATAGATATGGGCTGGACCAATGACCATAGGAATTTACCAATACACTAAAATTCCTCTCAAAATACGAAATGTCCATTTACCCACAATTAACAATGAAGTAGAATCTAAAATCCCCTTTAATTAGGGTAAGCCGATGGGGCTAAATATTAAGAAAATTCTATTTCGACACAAAAATCGTCTTTCACGTGACTCGGCACCACTGACAGTAACAATACGTCAGCCGTCCAAAAAGGCCGAAATCCCTTTCCGATAAATGTCAAGTGGGTTCAGAAATTCATCCTCAAGAATTCCCCACTATATAACTTAACAGACCATTTACGAAAGGTACCCTAAAAAACTATATTTGTATACAGTATAACTACATTTGCGAAACTGTTCCCGACAAAAATTAATACAACAGCGATCGCAAAAAAAAATAAAATCCCTCACGACTTAAAATCGCTCATTGTGAACTACCTTACCTCGGGTTCTGAGCCCGATATTAGAACGTACTACAAACATGACACTTGTCGGTGTTCTGTCGTCAAATGACGTTCATGTCATTCACTGTCATAATTAATAAACATTAATCTAACCTGACATCTGTAACAAAAATAAACAAAGAAAGTCTTAAAGAATGGTATCGTAAATAATTAATTACCCAAAGGTGAGACTATAATACATAATATGTATAAATTTACAACGAAACTTGGTCTATTTTTAGGAGAATCTGGCAAATTAAAACAGTGAACACTACACTGTAAATATGACCATTGTACAAAGTATTATACTAGGGGTGAGCTACCATCCTTTTACTTAGTGATGAGATGAAATAAATTGTAATAATGATGTCCGAAAGTTAGAATACAGGTGAAATTAGTTAATGACAAAAATAATAGTGATATCAATACGATTTTACCCTTTTTTTTCGTATGATTAACCAGGTAAGCCAAAACAATTTTATTAATTCGTGGGGCCAAAAATGAACGTTACATACCTGCAGCCCTTCTTGGAACTAGTTCTAATAGGTAAAGTGAAGCAAACCACTTTAAAACAAATTGGCGCCCGAGCATACTCAGTTCAAACGTCACAATCGAGAGTATTTCTAACCAGTTGAGAAAACCTCACACAACAATTAAATTGCACTTTAATTTCACAGGAGTATAATAAGATTAAAAAGGAAAGACTTGTATTTGGTGCAAAATTTTTAATTATTAAATGCAAAGCGCTTTTGGCATGGTGCCATCATCAGTGCAATTTGATTGTTTGTTAATTAAATTTTAATTTAAATAAATGTTTAATATGAATTATTATTTTAGTGTCAAGGCAAAACAAAAATGTCACTCACGTGATTCTGCTGTGCCAGCCCCTTCGAGCATATATTACTAGAGCAATCGTCCAAATGGACTTTGTTTTGGTAGAGGGGGGAAAATAGTGTCCAGCATTCCCATTGGTCTGTTTCGTTTCGCTTCACATATCAAATCGTTCAAAATTGACAGAACTGTCATTTGATTTTTGATTTTCATTAATTTCTAGCTTATTTTTGTAGTTTATAAGTGTTTTTTTGTATTTTATTACTTTACTGATACAAATTTTAACAATGGTGAGAGTTTGTGTAAGTTGTAAATAGAAATAAGAAAAGGCATCGTCAAGGGCATTTCACAGGTCAGTAACCATTAGCGTATCTACCATTTTTTTTAAAAGAAACACTACCTACATTTTATGAAAAAGGCCGTTAAACATAAATTTAAAATAAATAGTAAATTTAGTGAATTAAATTTAAAGAACTTGTAATATGTATAATAGGGTGTATCATTTTTAAGCAACTTTTTTTTCAACTAAAAAACAGTCTTAAAACTTTCAGGAAGGTGAAAAAAGAAGCCTCTAAAAATTTGAGCTCTTAATATTATCATTTAGTGGTGCCTGTTCTTAACTTTCCATTTTCCATCAAAATAACATGGAAATTTTTTTTTCTTTTTTCTTATTTTTGTAGCTTGATATTTGAGCATTGTAAAAATAAAGTGAAACATTATTTTGGTAGGAAATTGAACGCTCTACAAAAAGTTTTAATATATTTTTTTCATAGAGTGAGCCGTTCTGAAGATATTCAAACTTAAAGTTGCAAATGTATGAAATTAGGACTTTTATTTTATTAAACTGATGATTTTTTTATGTCTTAAAAATTATTTTCAAGAAAACATTATTATTTTCATATAGAAAGAAAATAACGACGCACAGAAGACAAAAATTCACCAGAAATATTTTTAAACAAAAATATGAGTGACTTTGTTTCAAAACAATCATTAAAACTTTTTGACAAATTTGATTTGCCGTACGACTTTCTGGATGCAGATGTCCTAATTTGGCCAGATAATGAAAGTTATCAAGAGAATTTGGAGTTTTTCGAAAAATTGAAAGTTGTCAATGACGTTGCAGGACGTGGCGTCGCATTAGTAGAAGAATATAACAGATGCCTAACTTGTAATGAAGTCAATTTTCATTACTAATTCCGGGTATTAATTTCGATTTTCAATTAATTTCAACTTCGTGGATATGCCCTGTATATCATCAGTTTTATCGCTGTTCAAACCATCGTCGAGGTACTGTGCCTGCGCGCGTTTTAATGGTGGGATTTTCTGATATGGTAGGGCATGCGACGACTAAAACGTGGTCCGAGATTGAATTGAAATTTTTAGTTCCTAAAATACTAATTTATCGAACAGACTTGCTTTTACACCGTCAAATCCAATACTCGATTAAACGCTAAATACCTACGATCCCGAAAATTTATTTCACGCCGCGAGGTAAAGTTTGTTGATAGTTTTTTTTTTTTTTGATAATTTCTTTCGTGCCCGAGACTGTAAGCCGTGCTATTTGAAACCGATTTAATTTTATTTATTCCGTGTTGAGTTAGGATTTCATTTGTTTTGATTTAACAATACTTTAATTTATTCTTGTTAGAATACACCGTTCTTAATAAATTTCATTTTAGTTTATTTAAAGTTTTGAGCGTTAAACAATTTATTTTTTTATTTCAATCGTAGATATAGTCGTATAGTTAATTTTTCCTACTACTGGAAATTTCCGTTAATAAATAATACATTTCATTTTAGTTTATTTAAAGTTTTTACCGTTAAACAATTTATTTTACATTCGATTGTAAATATAGTCGTATAGTTAATTTTTCCTACTACTGGAAATTTCCGTAAATAATAAATTTCATTTTAGTTTATTTAAAGTTTTGAGCGTTAAACAATTTATTTTTTTATTCAATCGTAGATATAGTCGTATAGTTAATTTTTCCTACTACTAGAAATTTCCGTTAATAAATAATACATTTCATTTTAGTTTATTTAAAGTTTTGACCGTTAAACAATTTATTTTACATTCGATTGTAAACATAGTCGTATAGTTAATTTTTCCTACTACTGGAAATTTATGTGAATAAATTATACATTTTATTTTAGTTTATTTGAAGGCTTAACCGTTAATTAGTTTATTTTTCATTTAATCGTAAATAGTCTTATAGTCAATTTTTCCTACTGCAAGAAATTTTCGTGAACAAATAGTACAGTTTTTTAAAAACATTATCCAATAAATAATTAATTGGAACTGCTTGGGAATTGCCTAATGTTTTGATTGGTTATATTTGTAGAATTGTGACGAGGCATTTTCTTTTGTTTTATTCTCCGAACTGCAAATTTTAAGAAAATTTAAATAGCATCATTCCCAGTTTGAAGCGGCTCGTGATTACGATCGCTTCATCCAGAGATAAGGTGTTATCCCGGCTATTAGTTCATTCTATATCTAAAAATTCATTTGCGTTAGGTCTCCGTTATTTCAACAGAACTAAAATAGTATCATTCCCCTGTCTGAAGCGGCTCGTGATTACGATCGTCTCATTCAGAGATAATGTGCTATCTCGGTTATTAGTTTATTTTCCGTCTGAAACCCTCGTTTGCGTTAGTCTCCGTTATTGTAAGTGAACTCAAATAGTATCATTCCCCTGTCTGAAGCGGCTCGTGATTACGATCGCCTCATTCAGAGATAGTGTGCTATCCCGGTTATTAAATTTGTTTTATGTAAAACTCCGTTATTCAATTGACATTAAATAGTATCATTCCCCAGTTTGAAGCGGCTCGTGATTACGATCGGTTCACTCAGGGATAATGTACTATCCCGGTTGTTAGTTGGTTTTACTTTCCAACCACTAGTGAGTAAACCTCTTATAGGGTCCCGGTTTCAGCTCTGGAATTAGTATTATCCCGAACCTGTCTCCTCGCATTCTCTGCAACCAATATTATATTTTGTTTTACTGAAGCATTCAATTACATTTGATTGTAAATACCAATTAGAAAATTTAACAGTTAATTTTTGCTACGACCGAAATAATACTGCCGAATGAAATAGCAAATTGCATTTATAACTCAACAACAGAATAAACAATTCAATAATAAACTTTTACTGCGACCGTGATAATTATAAGTATTGATTTCATTTTTTTTTCTTTACGTCTGATTGAGACTACTCGAAAGTCATTTCCGTCCGTTTTGTTTGTTTATTTTTGTTCAGGGTTTATACATATTACCGTGAGGGTGGGCGTTGAAATATTTAATTTTTTTTTTTTTTATTGTAAATAGTTAACTACAATATATGTGTCAATGTTAACCTGCCGTATTACTGGTTAATAATTCCCTAGTTTATTTCCCCCTTATATTTCAGCTAGTGATAAATTCTGTACGAGCCCAAGCAACGATTAAAGCCCGTTACTTGTGGCCTACTATTACCTGTGTCTAAGTGACCTTTGACCCCTGGAATTTTTCATCTCCATCTGTAGCTACCCGAGTACTTTCGACGCCGTTTCGAAAGTTTGTGGAGTAAACCATTATCAAAAATCTGGCGCTCGAGAACCGCCCGTAACCAGCGTCATTCGTAAGGAACCGTTTTCTCTGTGGCGAGAAAACACCTTACAAACTAAAGATGAGGAACAATTTTAATATTTATTACAAGTGGTAAAGGAGTACCGACGAAAATATCCAAATTGTAATAAAAAAACTTCAACAAATATAGTTACATCATTCAATTCTAATAAGACATTAAAATATCTATTAGTTTCAAAATTTTAGTATGCTAATTCTTAAAAAGTTTTTTTTAATCTATAAAATAATAATTTTACTGAACCTAATTCATAAGTACTTTTGTTTAACAGTTAATCAAATAATATCTAGGATGTATTTTTTTTATTTTAGCTTTCTAAAAAGATTTGCGCACAAAAACCAGTTTTCTGATTAAAAATAATTGCTAAGACATAAAAAAGTCATCAGTATTAGTTTAATAAAATAAAAGTCCTAATTTCATACATTTGCAACTTTAAGTTTGAATATCTTCAGAACGACTCACTCTATGCAAAAAATATATTAGAACTTTTTGTAGAGCGTTCAATTTCTTACCAAAATAATGTTTTACTTTATTTTTACAATGCTCAAATGTCAAGCTACAAAAATAAGAAAAAAGAAAAAAATATTTTACCATGTTATTTAGATGGAAAATGGAAAAGTTACGAACAGGCACCACTAAATGATAATATTAAGAGCTCAAATTTTTAGAGGCTTCTTTTTTCACCTTCCTAAAAGTTTTAAGCCTGTTTTTTAGTTGAAAAAAAAAGTTGCTCAAAAATGAAACACCCTAATGAGGAATATTGTTTTTGATTTTGGACTCTACTGAAAAGTTAAAAAAAAAATAATCATAATTTTTCAATATAAACAAGCTTTTTGTTTTTAAGTAATTTTATCATGATAATGTTGAAGATGTTAAATCAATAATTTTTGTTTTTTGTAGATTTCTAGCTAATCCTGCCGATAAAACGCATTTAATGAAACATATTAAACTTACCCCAGAAAACATTTCAAATAGTGATGTTTTATGTTCCAATCATTTTTCTGGATATATATTTATGTCAAAGACTGGATGCGGAGGAAGAACTAGATTAATTCTAGGTGCATTGCCATCAGAATTTACTGAGGCCCCAGAAGAAGATAAATCTAAAAGGTAAAGAACCCTGCACTTTTCTTGTGGGTTAATCGTTTAAAATTTTCAATTTTACAGTGATGATCTGAACCATCAAGTTGCAGAAAAAGAAAATGCAGAATTATAAAACATGTAAGTAACTAAGTACTTTTTAATACAACATAAATTTTATTTTATAATAATTAGCTATTACTACCCATATTTTTTATAAACCACAAAAATTGACAATAATTATTTTTTATTAAATGTACCTATGTTCTTTAATTAAGTAGACTAATAGTCGCTAAGAAATCAGCAAAACCTAATGTGAGTTTTTCAATAAAAAAGTCATTTTAAGCTTCTTTTATTTGCATTACGAAATAATCGAAGCTTAAGACAGTTTTCCAATAAAAATGAAGGAAGCTTTACTTATTTGTTAACGACTAGCAGTGCAAAGGTACCTAAGTATTAGCTTGATTTCTATTTGTAGTATAATAATATCGTTTAGTAATTGAACATGCATTGGTTACGAACAATATTTTTATATTTAATAAATTATTGGAAAAAGTTCTTGTATTGTAATTCTCGTACACGTGTGTTAAGAGATCATAAATATTTGTATAATATACCTACTATTTATATTTTTGATTTTTAAATATAAGCTTTCTATCTTTTTTATTGCCTATTATTTCAACCTTCATTTTTCCGTTATACACTTTCTGATGTTTGAATAAAAAAAAATCTGATGTTTCCAACACAAATAATATTAATAATAATAATAATTAATATTATTTACTATTATTTGATAGGTACCTACTTAAATAATGCAAGTTTATAAAATATGTGCTTAATTTAAAGAATTTTGAAGGTATGTATCAAATTTATTATTTATATTAATTGCAAACCCCGTAAAAATGATGCGACACTGGTAATAGTGTCTAGACATTTCCCCTCAGAACGTAAACAAGCCCTATTGAATGCGGACTCTATGAAATATATATGCTCGAAGGCCAGCCCGGGCTTTGCATATTTTTTTTTCCTTTCCTTTCTGAGAACCCAAGATGGCACAACTGAACCCGCGGTCCCTAGAGGTGGGTCTGATCATGGAGGAAGGATAATTAAGAGTTGCCGTTTCTTTGAAGAAATATGGCAACAGGTTTGCTTGCAGCGGCACCGGTAAGGGATTTGTCCAACTATTTCTCAGTCGGTAATATAGATACCTGCATATTTTATTTTATTTAAAAATTAGCGGGATTTTGTTTGTAGCTCTACTTTAATTAGTATAACTTAAAATTTTGCATTTTTATTGGCATTTTTTACAACACAGACAAGGTGCAAGATGTAACAAAATGCCAATCAAAATGTAAAATTTTATGACCCACAATTTTAGGAAGGGTAAAATAATTTAATATAAAATAATTGTATTATCTATTATATCATTAAAACTAATTTATAATAAATTTTCTAAATAAACAATATTTTAATAAAACAACTAAAACTTTCTGTAAACTTGGGTAGGTAACAAAACACATTAAGGAGAACCATCCATATAATCTGAAACAGAAAAAATTCAAAGTAGTATTTTAACTTCATATCATTTTAAATCTCTTTTTTCTTTTAGACATTGTCACAGTTTTATACTTTCATTATAATATTTTATAATTAATAATGGTAGTCCCTTCATCTTTTAATTAGATGTAGTACTTTTAAAAAAACAGATGTCTGCAGGAACAAACTTTGAGGTCCTTCTTTGATTCGCAAATTTTACTTTGCTGTTTTCTAATTATAAAATAGAGGTTTTTCTCCCTTGGAGCTAACCATTCACTGGATTGATTTAAAAATCCAAGAGCTAATTATTGTTTTTTAGGTAATAATTATATTTCAATGGATGAAATTTTAATCGAATGTAACTTTCTTTTCACTGGTAATTTGTTTGACGGTATGATAACAATATTACTTTAGTATTACTCTTTACTGTTAATTTAGCTTTCAAGGGTACCAAAGGTAAAGCCAATTTACAGTCTTGTAACCTATAAATGGTTTTTCGCAAGTGGAATGATGAAGTTTATGCAGCATCATTTAGTTCCTTGCTTAATATCGGAAGGAAATAAAAAAAATGTGTTCTTAAAATGTACAGCATAAATTGGACAGTAAATTGTACTATTTACCTTTATACAAACAACGCTATTACAATTAGATATTATGAATTTATTACGAACAGGACCTGCTAAACACATGTTAAAACATCAAAATATCTTTGCTTAATTTAAAATTTAACATGTTTAACTAAAACTAAAATTAAATAAAAGTAAAAGTACTTACCACGTTTTATTCAGCAACCATAACCATATTGTTTTGTTTAGTTTTGTTATTGTATCGGTTCGAACGGGCGACAATCCCAAAGTCAGATTTACATTGTACAAATAATTGATTAATTCATGTTTTTCAAATAATTGTAATATTTATATAAATATATAATTTTAAAACAATACTTACCGTGTATTACTTTTGTTATTAAGCAAAATATATTTGAATTATTCAATTATTCAGTGTACTTTAAATTTAAATATCATTTTATTATTATAAAACGGACTGATATGCGCGGATGTGTTGCGCACTAACCTGTTGATATAACGCGCATATGTTATAAGCCCCCCTGGGTCTGATGTTCAATCTTAAAAATTCCAAGTCACTCAACAAGCGTACTCATGGTTGGAGTGAGACAAAAAAGGGAACAAAAATCATACAAGTACCATGGTTCCAGAGGTAGGCTCTGTTGGGTGAAATCAAGTTTAGGAGGGGATGGCTCTCAAAGCGACTCGGTATTACGTCATCATAGAGTTGTCTATGAAGTGGTATGAAACGGTTCACTTGAGTGTAGAGACAAAGGATATTGTTGTCTCCTTCAAGGGTAATTTCAACATCTTCATGGAAATCTAATAAGTTGAAATGTTTTGTGTTCAAGTTGACTAATAATTTGGAGTTTTTTGTTGGGCTAAAATTATGTTGATTAAGCCTCAAGTGATGTCCAAATGCAGAAAGTATAATTAGATATTTGTGACATTTTATTTGCACAAATTCACTTGATCGATATCGCCTTTTATCGCCCATTATTACAGAATTAACAATTCTGCGTGTTACAATCACATGCCTATAAAAACTACTATACTTAACTAAAATACTTTACAACCTGCATATTACTTTCTGCCGATTAGAAATCTTAATCCTTTCTAAGAAAGTTGAGGGCTACTTAAATTGATCTTGTATTGTAAATATTTTCGGATTGTTCCACATTCGCCACGTGTCGTTTTGCCACGGCAATAAAAAAAGTGCTGTTTCGCCACGCATAATTTGCATATTTTCTAACAAGTGCTCTTTCGCTATGCATGTTATTTTGTTTACCTGTCTAGATTGAAAAATAAACTTTTACCTTCGACAACATCAGAAGAAAAAAAAAAGAAAAAAATTGTTTCAAATTTACCTTTATTTACATTTGACATTTATACAAATAATAAATCTAATTTAATTTAACAACATATTTAGGTTTATTTATGCACTCAGAAATATTAATTTCATTATTTAAAAGTTTATCAAAAGTGCTTTTAATTATAAAATCAATATTAATATTATGTTTGGATCTCTTTTTTTGGGGTTATATTAAAATTTACCTGATCAATAATAAAACCATAAAACTAACTATCATTTTTTAAATGGTACATTAGTTCACAGATGTTCGGACTGTATTTCCTAACTGCACGATTAAGACGATTATGTCAACCTTCCAAAGCATTGGTAGTACGATGTCTTTCATTAAAACACGACCACATATCACCTATTATATCATTTGCTAACCATTGCTTGACAAAATAATTGTTAAATTCTTCAATAGTACTTAACCGCGGGGATTCCTCCATAATATATAGCCATCCATCGTCGACTGCAGTGGGAGGCATATGGGCCAATGCTGCACATTTCCTTTACGTCAACGTTTTCTACATACTCCTTTGACAATCCCAGTGATTGAACTTTCCTCCAAAGACATTGATTAAAGTGAAAGTTACAACCTTTTAATGTGGCATCAGGAAACACTTCGCGAAAAGCATTTAATACTGGAATTTCAAAATCAATTTTGAAGTAAATCGGATTCCATTCAGGAATTTCTCTTTTTATTAATCTAAATAGTCGTTTGTATGTGGACTCTTTTTTATTCGGCAGTAAAGAATAGAAAACAGGCACTATGGATGTAGCTTCGTATGTACTGCATATGTCAGCATGAATTGTATAAACTTGGGAAAATTGCTTACAACAACTTTTGAAAGTTCCATCTCCGAAAAACGTGGTGCTTTGAACAATACTGCTTATTCCTTTTTTGCTGGCATTATCCGTTAAATCATCAACTACTACGAAACTATCCGCAAGATTATGTGGTAGAATTATATCTGAAGATTTTTTGAAACTCACAGCTTCAATTGACTTTCGTCGTTCTTTGTAGAGAGCACTTTTCTTGGATAGAAATGACGGAACTTCAGTCACAAAATCTAAGCCAGCGTCCTTAACAGTAGCGAAAGATTGATTAAAGATTTGAGGAATTGGGGTCAGTTCCTCTCCAGTTCGTTTTCTGCATATCATTAACGCCTTCTCTACTTCCACACTAGCCTGATTTGGAATGCAATTATGCTCTGTTTGCCGTATAACTGTTGATTGGCAAGAAGTTAAATAATCACAAAACTTTCGGCATGTACATCTCCAGGTTATAGACCCATCCTTATTACTTCGTAAATGGTTATAATTATAACCTAAGTAGGTGAGTTTTGGACGACCTCTTTTAGTTTCAAGAAACTCCATTAATTGTCATTCTCGCGCAGTTTTTGTTCGATGTTCACAGTTTAATATCAGGGTACAGAATGATACTGAAATTTCAAATATTTAAATTGAACCCATTGTATAGACAAGAGCTTGGTAATCAATGATTACTATAATAAATATATAATTTATTAATAATATTAGTAAATTGGTACTTAAATAGGTCCCAATTTTCTTAATAGGTATTATTGTATACTTGTTAATACACAATTTCCAGAATTTAAGACGGCATCAACCTCGACACATTATAATCTTTTAATACCCAATGCACTTTAAAATAGATATTTGCATTGACAAACTCGACATAAAGTTGTTACACCTGATACCCGATCACTTATTAATAAACAACCCTATTTGTAATTAATTAAAATTATAATTTGAAATATGTTCTTATGTATAACTTTGTTAAGTACAAAAACTGCGTTTTATTCTATGAACTGATTATGTTGACTATACCACTCATTGAAATATGAACCAATGAAAACGCTCGATTTTCCATAGTTATCATGTATTACAACGGTTATTTACTTATTATGACGCAGATAGAATATTCGAACCCTTGTATAATCGAATATACAAGAGTTCGAATATTCACTTATGTCAAAACTCGAGGGATAGGTAACTGTGATCTCCATTTCAAAATTTGACAGTTGTCAATTTTGATCATGGCTCGGTTTAGCAATATTTCTACGGAATTAATTGATAAAATTATTGAAAATAGTAAACCAACCAACACGGTAAAAACCGAATCATTCGTTTCGCGACAATTTGAAAAGTTTTGTGATGACCGCAGTTATCAGTTAACTGAAAATACTTCTAATGAAGAACTTTGCAACATTCTTAAAGATTGGGCAATCAACATGAGAAAAGCCGACGGCACCGACTACAAGGAAGGTGTAGTGAAAACTATTTGGAATCTTACTGCCAAAAGAGTGCAGCAGAAATACTTCAAAGAGTTTAATCGCACCATCGATCCATTTAAAGATATTGTTTTTCGCACTGCGGTACTCGCGAAAAACGCCAAACGCAAACAACTTCAAGCTATTCCGTCAAAAAGAAAGAGTAGCTCTATTGCATTAAATATTGAAGATATTGAGAAAATTCTAAATGCATTAGATGAAAATACACCCTCCGGACTCCAGCGTAAATTTTATCATATTGCAGCCATAGAACTAGCCTGGCGTGGTGGTGAGGCTGTGTCAGCTCTTTTAGACTATTTTGTGGAAGAAACAGACAACTACGGCAAGAAAACAGGACGTATTGAATATAATACTGTTTTTTCCAAAACTGCCCAAGGAGGAAATCAACAAACTACTGATAGTAAATGGTTAACTCCAAATACACAAAACCCCACTCATTGTCCTGTTAGATTGTACAATAAAATGATGAGCAAACGGACCAAAAATATAAAAACCAGACGTCTATTTCTTACTGTAAATAAAGACTGGGACAAATATCCGACTAGTTGCTGGTATAAAAATTGTCCACTTGGAGTAAACGAAATTAATAAATGGACAAAACTGTCTGCAGAAGCTATAGGAATCGATACAAAAAAGGTAAAAATAACCAATCATTCTAACAGATCGACCGCAATAAGTGGATTATCAAAAGCAGGCACTAGTGTCCAAGAAATTATTAAAATTACGGGTCATACTTCAGAGCATTCAATACAACCATACCTGCAGTTAAATGAGGACCATCATAAGAACATTATATCAAATTTAAGAAATGAGACAACTACAACATCCTCCACTCTTTGCTCTACAAGTGCCGTGGCTCCAATGTCAAATAATGTTTTTAATAATTGTACGTTCAATATAAGTAATAAATAAATTTAAATAAAACAAATTACCTATGTACTTTTTATTTTCATTTCATGAACTTTTTTGTAGGTAAATAGAACTTGAAATAACTTGAAATTTAGTAGATTGCTGTCTACCTACTATATATATATATATATAAATAGAAATATTATTTAAATTATCCAGGTGGTCTAGCGATAGAGTTCTCGCTCTGCAATCGCAAGGTCCAGGGTTCGATTCCCCTAGGAAACTTTTTTTTTTCTTTTTTTCTTTATTTTTCTTTTTTTTTTTTCATTATTTTTATTTTTTTTTAATAATTTCGTGCTACAGTCTATCTGTATACAACTCGACAACTGAAAATTTCCGAAACTCGACGTATTGCCTAACAAAACACCACTCGACCTACGGTCTCGTGGTGTTTCAGGCAATACGTCTCGTATAATCGAAAATTTTCAGTCGTCTAGTTGTATAATGTATGAGTATCTTTCCTATGAAATCGAAGGTAATTATGACCGAAATGTGCGTACACATTGGGGATTGATAGCCTTACTGCAGTAATAGAAGAAAGGAAGTGTGGCGAATCTGCACTGACGTGCTACGTTATCTGATTGTCGTGGAAAAACGCTACTAAAGCAGGTAAATTTCCTTTTCGTGGCGAAACAGGAAAATACCATATTTTCTACCTGTAGAGATTGCATATTTACCTTGTTTTTGTTGATGGAAATTTAACACAAGAATTGAAATAAATTGGTATTTTTAAAAATTTTAGGAAGAAAACCAAAGATTTTATTTTGAAACAAATATTGCTAAACATTTTATTTTAGAAATTCACTGATTTATGATGTTATATTGAGGTTTATCTCCTGGGTCATGAAAATATTGCTTTCATTCATTTTTAAATAAACTATAGACTCGTCTACTTTATTTATTGCGTTTTTAAATGTTTTTTGTATTTGCCTGGTGTAATATGGCAAAAATAATATTACTTAATATTAATACATATTTGTTTAAAATTTTGTAAATATGTTTTTTTTTCTTATTTATAAGTAACTCTGGCATAAAATATACTACTTAAAAAAACGTGTTATTGTCATATGTTTGCTGTATATAAGACCCGTAGAACATGCGAGAAAGCATACACATATTAATGAAAATCTTACCTTTTATAAGATTCCAAGTTATTTTTTAATGTGTCTTCGTGCCCTGTACCTTCTCCAAAAAATTCGAAGGCCGCCTTTGGTAATAATTTTTTTGCATTTGCTTCATAATCTTTTATACGAATTAAGTTATTAGTCGTCATTTTATGACTAAATTGGAAAAATGATTAGATATTTAATGCAAACAATACTGTTTTATGCCACTTATATTTAATTACGGATCAAAAATATTTGAAATATAATTTGATTAGTCTCTGATATAAAATATGTTTATTCAGATATACCTACAGGCTTGGATTCAAATAAAATTTTAAGAATCTTTTAAAATTATGAATTTGGTACGACTAAGTAGGATTGAGCACTTACAATATCTTAAGTAAATTGTAACGTGAATTGTTTTTGAATAATTTAGTTTTTCTAATCGATTTTTACAATTGAAAACACATTTTTTTAGACCAATAGAAAAACTCACATTAAGGCTCGATTCAAACTATGGTACCATTATCGATATACTCTCGTTTGGTTATCGATTTGTATAAAATCCACATTGTCCTTTAGACTTTGGTCGTGCTTTAGTCTTTTTTTATCAATGGTAATAGTTAGTATTTATTATTTTCCTAGTACTTTTAAAAAATTAAATATTGGTAGTTGTTTGTTTACTTCTAACATAATGTAACAAGAAAAAGCAATTTAAAAAATATACCAAGTGCTTGTAATGTCTCTGAAAGTTTTTAAACTGGTGTGAATGTTTACCCGAAGACGGTTTATTCTGAAAAAAAAAAATATTTCACTGATGAAAGCAAAGAAGATATTTATTAAGGTTGCGATTACCGCCATTAATATACTCACAGATAACACTAGAATACCCTTTTACATGATAATGGGGCATGTTCAAAAATTGTAATTTTTTTATTATGAATAATAGAGACGAAAATAAAGCTACATTTTTTTTTATTTTTTTTATCTATTCATTTGCCAGAGTTATGATTTTTTTAAAATTATTGACGTCACCGGGAATAGACCAATAGGAGCTAGCGCTACAACGTTGCCGGTTGGAAGGTTTACGACAAATGATGTACGTTCGTTTGTGTACTCCTTCTTACTTTTAGACTTCTAAAACATCGTTAAACAAATATCTTGTAAATATATAATATCAAATGTTTTTAGAAAGTATTGTTTCTGTTTAAACTTTTACCATATTTGAAGTTTCATTATTTTAAAAGTCACTTAATAATTCAGAAAATGGCAAAACGGCAGCACTGTATGTCATCTGTCATAGTGTCTCGATCAATAATTTATTTGGAATTTGAGTGTTTATTTTGTACTTTTTATAAATAAATATTATGACTACGAAAAAGTATTTTGTTCCAGAATGTGATAATGATTCACATTCATCTTCAAAAATATTTATTAGTGTTCCTAGTAATTTGGAAAGAAATACACCGGATATTCAAGATGTAGCAGCAATTTCTGCTAATTGTCTCCTTCAGGAAATTCAAAATGAGGCTACTATAAATTCTTAGGTGTATAACCTAAAGTGGGTATTTAAACAAACTGGTTCCTGGATCCCATATAATTGCAGATAGGGGGTTTAAGAATATTCAGTCATTACTTAAAAACATGGGATGCACTTTAGTAAGGCCACCTAGTGTATCACAGAATGAAAAAAGTGCTCCAGAAAATGTACAATTAAGTAAAAGAATAGCATCTCTAAGAATACATGTGGAAAGGGTTATAAGAAGGGTTAGGGAATTTCTCTTTACAATATTTCAAGAGTCTAAAAATGGGGTGTGGTTTTTAGAAAAAAGCTTTAAAAAACCGAATTGCTCTACTGGCTTCTTTCGAAGGTTAGCAAGCACCATGTATTTTTTAAAAATATCATTTTTTTTTAATGATATTTCAAGTGCATAAAAATAAGGTGTTGCTGTTTTTAAACAAAAAAAACTTTATAAAACAGAGGTGCTTTGCTGACTTCGTTTAAAGCTATCAGAGCATTTTGAGTTTTGCAGAAAACAAGGAGCATAAAATTTTTGAAAAGGGTATAAAAATAGCCTAAAAATATCGCATATGTTTTAACTCAAAATTTCATAGGTGCTCTGCAGCATTCTTTGGTATCCTAATTATTACTAGGTTCACTAACAAAATCTATTCCTAGATTATTTTAACACTTGCTGCGATTACAAAAAATGTCTCTTTATATGTCAAAATTAGAAAAAAATATTTATAGGAATAAAGGACTTTATACACTGTTTATTATATGTGATATAAAAACAAAAAAGCATAATAAATATTGCAAACCTTGAGATGGAGCATTGTGTAAGCATTGTGCACTAAAAATTTAATTTTTGTTCATTACAATAACCACAATGTTCATAAGGTTTTTGCCCTACTTTATGTTTTGGTGTAATTTGTCCTTTTACTGTGCAAATATCTTCTTCTCTCTTAAGGGGTACATGGAAAAAGTAATTATCTCCATAGTTTTGCTTGGCAGATCTAAAAATAAAACATTATTTAATAAAGTGATTAATTTTTTAATATTTTCAAGAGCCCTACTCTACTATTTGGCCTAATTATTAGATATTTTTACTAATTTTTATTATTTTTCTGTGTTCCAAATTATTTCATAAAACATAAACATAATAAAAGAGTGTATGTACCATTTCAAAAAGTAACTATGCATATACAAAAATGTACTTAAATTACAATATTATTTACAATGATATGTAGCAAGTAGGTAATTTTTAACCAAATAAAAACCGTATTGCAGTAAATACTTGCACCCTACCCTTCTAAATACATTTTTAGATATTATTTAGTTTTAATTTTTGAGGTAAACATGATATATTATGTTTTACTATAAGGTGTATTGCTCCATATAAACTGTAACTACCTACCATTAAAACAAAAAAATATAAATAAAGTCTTACCTTTCTGTCTTTTGTAAACCGAGTATTGTTAAAAAAAGCAGAAATCATCTTGGTAATCATATGGTAAAAACTAATGTTAGGTTAGGTGATGTCAATTTTAATGTCACTTAGAGGTGCGTTCACTTCGACATTCTGTGTGTCGGTTTGTTCGTTGGCTTGGTTTTGTATAACAAAAAAAACTTCGACACAAGCTGATTGGTCTATTCCCGATGACGTATAATTTCAAATTTTAAATTTCAATTGGTCTTAATTTAAAAACTTTTGGCTTTTTTAACGAACTGATTATTTAGAATAACTATTACAATATAATTTATAAAACAGCATATCTTACATGTGAACATGGCCCATTGTAGTACAAAATATTCAACAGCGGTCCAACTAAAGGGTCGACACCACTTCGTTCATTTCAGAATTCTCTCAATAAATTTTTTAATACAAACTATTTTCAACTACATTAGACGTAACAATTGAAAGATTACAATATTTTTAACATAATGGTAACTTTATCAAGTGTTCAAAATGTGCTCCATTTGTGAGTTGACAGTACCCTAATTGATAGTAGAATGCGTATACCACATTATTCTCCATGATTGTTTTATTTATTTGAGACCTTCCAGACTACACAAAATCATAAGTGTTACATATGGTTGAACTCGTATTGAATAGGAGATTTCAATAATGACTAAATGTACAAGGTGATCAATTTTAAAAACCAAAGTGACTTATAATATAAGAGAAACGGCAAATCTGGCAACATTGAAAATATCAAATCTGAAATCTCCGTATCCCAAAATAGGTGTACTCCAAATTTTGTACAATTAGGACTAGTAATTTACAAGATAATTGGCCGTTTCCAGACTTTTGGGCCACTCCGTATAAAAAAAAACACGAAAATAATCACTATTTATGTCGTGACGTATGAAATTTCTTTTTATTTTGATAGAGCCAATAACCTTGCATTTAAAAATTCATATTATAGGGATTGTTGATTTTTTGCACGAGTTCAAGGGTTCAAGGTCAAACATGTCAACTTTAAATTCTGTATATTTTTATTTTTAATCATCGTTGTTGAACAGCTCTGGTGTCACCAAAATTCCCTACAATAGCTAAATTAACCCCAATCAGGGTTAACAATGAATAATTATTGTGACACGAAGCCGTCCTTGTACTTTGCCCGCGGTATGAAATCTAGCGCTGGTCATATAGAGACAAACGCACCAATTCTCGAAACTATCAGAAAAAGCGGTACGTGGCCGTTGACTCATAAAGATGGAATTCTCAGACATTCGAGATCGTCTAGAAACTACTAATACAGAGCTGGCTTTATATAAATAACGCGACTTGTCGACGGACGGTAAGTCTCAAAATAATAAAATTTGCTAATGGTGATAATTACAACCATCTAAACAAAAAAAAATACAAAAAATACAAAAACAGCAAAAATATGAAATAAACGAAATTCAATTATTGTAGAACGAGAGTAGAAATATTTTTAAAACTGTAGTTTCCTCTTCTTTTGGACTTAGTTTTTTAATAATTTGATTCTTTTGAACGGTGGAAATATCCGAAATATCCGGATATACATATAAAGAAATTTTCTTTGTTTTTTCTTAACGAGCTGACTGTGCACTGTTCACCATCTTTTTTCATGTCGATTATTAAACAGACATAATTTAGAACTCTTTTGCTTGTTGGAAACTGTGTTATAACAAAATCTCCAGGTTCCCAGTCATCTTTGTTATTTTTTGAAACTGTTTCCTCCATTTCTGTCCCTGACACTTGTTCCTCCTCTTCCGAACTTTCTTTTTCATTTTCTGAGAGATGTTCTCTCTCATCACTAGAAAGTTCTGGATGGGGTTCATTATTTTCATCCAATTTTTCATTTTCTTCAGGTTTTATTAATGTCGGTAAAAGATCTACTACAGACACACTTTTTGACACACTTTTTCCAGAAGGCACATTCATTTTCTTATCTCGTTTTGAAGCCGTTTTCCCTCCTTCTCATTTCCCTTAAATGTTCAACAATTGTATTTGTCCAAGCCATGTTCTCATCTTGACGTTCTTCTTCTTGTGGTGTGCGAAGATGTGCTATTTTTTTCAAAACTGCTTCGGGATTAAATGGTAAAATGCCGCAGGACTTGAAGCCCGCTTCTGTTTTTGTTTTTGACTTAGCACCAACCTCGTTTAACAGCTTCGGAAACAAGGTCTTTGGTAAGACGCCCCTATTTGGTAGTTTCCACTTTTCTGACACTTTTTACCATGCCGTCTTTAAAGGCCGGAAGTAAGCTACATCTAATGGCTGGAGCAAATGGGTGAAATTTGGTGAAAGCAATACACATTTTATGTCGTTTTTTCGCAATGTTCAATTGCTTAAGTAATTTTCCTACACTACAGATAAGTTCATATTTGCAAGTAGGAGAAAAAAAGTAAATGAATTATTTCAAAATTACACCAACGAAATAATGAAAATTATGTTTCAACCCACAAAGTAAAAACAAATTAAATGTTTATTTTGTGATCGGTATCAACTGCTAAATTATTAGCTTCGTGTTCTGTCTAGGCTTTGTTTCCCAGGGCCACTCTAGGAACAACAATGTTTTTGTTTTCGGATCAATAATCAATAGTTTTTCGGAATCTTAGCCCATATTTTTCACTATATTAAAAAATTCACTGGGTGCTATTTTTGTGCAACAACTTACCGACTTGCCCTGTGGGTACGCCGTTACAATCAACTGTACCAGGTTGAACATATACCATATTAAATTATAAACAAATTGTGAAAATGTAATGGAAATCTGCTACATTGTTATTTAGATACAGGAATAAAAAAATATTTTTTAAAAAACTTTAATATCCTGTTTCTTTAAAACGTATTTATTATAGAATGTTAATTTGTTAATTATTATTAATTTTAATATAATTAATTATAATCACATATTATAAATTTACTTAAACCTTGTTTTTAAGAAACCTATTAGGCATTTCAAAAAAATGAAACGCAGTGCTAAGGTTTAGTATGTCTAAATGGTTGCCACATACAATGTAGTGTATCTCCAATACGTGAAATCATATATAATGGATTAAATTTAATTTTTTTTGTCCGACACAATGAACATAATATAAAAAAATACTACTATTTCAAATAAAAATAGCATCCAAGATGGATGGGTATGTCGCAACTCCCTTATATTTACGAACCCTTCCCACTGACAGCTATTATTTGACAGGTCGTTGAAATGACTAATTAAATCTTTTATCCCGAGCATTTTGAGATATATTTTGCAAAAATTTCTTTACATCCGTCGAATCACTATGAGACTTAACTTACATTTCTACGGGAATTCGGAGCGTTTGATCATAAACCATCTCAGCTGAAGAATATTAAAGAGCTTCGTTAAGACTAGTTCTAGACCCTAACAAAAGTGTAAATAATTCACTCATTCAATAAATGGTGTTTTGTCTTGCCTTTAACGCAGCTTTTAGTTGCCTGTTAAATAGCTTCACTATAGCATTATTTTGTGGTTCCCAAGAATTTGTATAAGTTTTGAAAATTCCGAGGAAATTTTTAATTTCGGAAAAAAAAACTTTAAAATTAATTAGTTACCTTGGTCGGTAGTAATACGTAAAGGTGTACCAAAACGTGGAACATAATTGTCAACAAAAGTTTTTGCAATCTCACTAGCGGTAATGATTTTTAGAGGGTACACTTCTGGCCAGCGAGTTACACGGTATACAATGGTTAGAAGATATTTATAATTTCTAGATGGGGCAAAAAGACCTACTATATCCATGTGAATGTGTTCGAATCTGCCACTAGGGATATCAAATTTTCCGAGTTCAGACTTGGTGTTTCGTTATTTTTGCTCTTTGACAGTTTATACAGTGTTTGGACATTAATTTATGCTGTTGGACACACGAGGCCAAAAATACTTTGATTGAATTAGTTTTTTAGTTGTTCTGGTGCCTGGATTTGTTATATTATGTATTGAAGAAAAAATTGATTTACGTAACTGAGTTGGAATGTATGGTCTGTGGATATCTTTAGAACAATCGCATCACAATGATAAATTTATTTTAGAATTATAAACAGACTTAAGTTATTGTTTTAACCCGTCATCTTTTTCCTGTAATTTGACTATATGTTTTAAATATAACGAGTTAGATGTGAGATATCATGTATGCTTGACAACGTATCCGCAATGATATTTTATTTCTCTAAATCATATTTAATGTCAGAAATTAACTGAGAAATATAGTATAAATGTCTTATTTGTCTAGAAGATTGTTCAGTTTATGCGTTTATGAGAGGAAGGAAATATTGAAAATGTTTGACAGCAAGGTAGGCAGCTAAGAGCTCTCTATCAAATGTAGAGTAATTAGTTTTTATGATAACTTTTTTGAAACAAAAGCAGTGGGCGTACATTTGCCTTTAAAATATTGTTCAAGGACAGCTCCCACCGCTTTACTGGTACTATCAACATAAAGACAAAAATTTGCAATCGTCTGGATGAACAAGTAGAGTTGATGAACCTAAAGTAATATAATTTTGTTTAAAGAATTTTTACATTCTTTCGCTCACAAGAATTGTGCTTTATGTTTTTGGCCTTTTCGATGGTACGGTTTAAGTAAATTATATAACAGTATAAGAGACTGTGCCAAATTTTTAATAAATCTATGATAATAATTTACCATACCTATAAACTTTTTAAGTTTCCTAAATTAATTTGGACTAGTAATATCATTGATTACTTTAATATGGTTTTCTGAGGGAAAAATTCTGTTTTTGTGACTTAAAAACGTTAAAAAATTAACACCAAATATACATTTTGAAGGTTTAATTGTTAAACCATAAATATGTTACCCTTGAAATAGTTCACTAAGATGCTTTTCATGTTCGGTCTCTACTTGCATAAGAATATCGTCGATGTATACAAATATAAAATTCAAACTAGAAGTAACTTTAATCATGAACCGTTGGCGTTGGAAAGTTTGAGCTGCATTGCGATTAAATTCAAAAAGTCCAAATGGTGTTATCGCGGTTTTAAATACGTCTTCGTCTGAAATAGGAATCTGATGATATGCTCCTACATAGTGACCGTAAAAAATAGCTATTTGTGTATTAAGAGAGAAAAGTGATACTTTGCCGCTTAAGATAAAAAGTTGCCGCGCGACGTGCAGAGAAGTGCGGCATTTTATTGTAAGCGGCAAATACCTTTCCACTCGAATTACAAACAAGATTTTTTCTACGATCACACGATATTAAAAGTATATAATTTTATTTTGCCAAATTCAAATCTTACTACTTTAATCTGACAGACACGTTTAACTTGACTAGCAAACGAAAAGTATGTTGTCTATATTGTGTTGCCTGCTTACTCTAGGATTAATTTTATGATACTCATAAAAATATTTGTTAGTAAGTACATCTTAAAAATAAGTTACAAGATCATCGGTTAGAATACTCAAATCGCAAATTAATGGCTCATACACTGTTTTAAGTTTTATTTCATTTTACAAACAAAAAATAACTGGTGAGGATTGAACGCACGAGCATCAGGTTTAAAGACAACGCGCTATGCTCTACACCAAGAAGACATGTTAAATATGAATGTTAAAAACAGGGTAATTTATTTTAATTATCATTTAAATATTAAGCAAAATGAATTTGAGGTTTGAATGTTTAACTAAAAGATTCATATTAGTCTACATTTTCTTTTAAAATACCGGTTAGCTTTATAATAACAACCTTTCTAATGAAAATAGGTGTGTGCAAAAAGTAACTTTCCGCCTATATGCGGCAATAATGTCAAACTATGACAATTCATGAAAAACGTCAACTTTTCAGTTAGCTTTGAATGTGCAAAAGCCTACTTTGGATAGTGATCGTAGAAAAATGGCAAAATGTTTGAAAATATATAAGCTATTTGATGAAGTAGTTTAGTTACAAAGTTATGAGATAAATTTAAATGCCATCCAAATAACTATTCACGATAATTTAGTGTTTTTTAAAAAATCAATAACTTCTTATTAAAAAAAATTATTTTAATAAAATTGTGCAAACAAAAAAAATATTTTAGTCTTACTCCGTCTCTGTACTATTTTATATAAAATTATTAATCTCACTCTATCCAATTTAAGATAGATTTTGAAGTGTTATCTAACCAAATTATTCAAACAATTATTGCTGGTAGACATCTTTCTTTTTTATTGTCTAACTAAAGACAAATATTGTAATCTTTAGGGAATTAAAGTTGAATACGTTCATTGTAGATAGTAAAAAAAATCTAGAATGTGTGATAGAATGCTGATATCTGTCATGGCTCCAAAACTGTGGCGGAAAATTTTAATGTCTTACATAAGTGTACGATAAATATGCATTTATATTTAATACAAAAAGTATTTAAAAATTTTCAATTGAAGTCAAGTCAGTAATTGACACATTTTCAAACAAGCATTTTTTCCTCAGATATATATGAGCCCATTATCAAATAAATATAGGGTGGTCCGTAATTAATAGCACATAGCGTAATGGTAATATTTAAAGTCAAAAAGTTAAAAACCACTACTCTGTGGACCAGGACCACTCTGTTTACAAATGAATGCTAAAATATTTATATGTACCGTCATAAATATTAAATACTAATCGTCGTAAAATTTAAATAAAACAAAAATAAAATAGGAATTGTTAAATGTAAATAAAACAAAAATCCAATACGAATTGTCGTAAAATTTAATAAAACTCAAATAGATTACAATAGAATACGAATTAAAGTTAAAATAACAAAATAAGTCGTTAAAATTAATTATATTAGCTGCAAACGTGAATTGTTAAAAATCACCATTATATTTACCACTGGTACTAATAATGGGTTCTATCAATATTTTCAGGGCCCCCGCAACTGCGCGTGCAACGCGTCCACCGCACGCGAGCGGCATATTCGTATCAAGCGTCCAGTATCGCAGGCTCACCTTTTCCGAGTTCCCTCGAATCCGTTCAGGTATACAGCGCGCGGGAACGCATTGTTCAGGCTTTTCGCGTGGTACTTAGCGTTCGATATCGCAACATATTGACAAGATATGCACCCCCTAAGTAATATTTTTAAATTTATGTGGCATATAATCCAAAACACATTCGCCTTAAAGTTTTATTACAAGTATAAACAAAGTAATTTTAATGTTTTTTTAAGAAAATACACAATTTGCTTATTTTAAAAACTTATTTTCTCCACGCACAGGTGTAAATTGTGGGATGCTTTCGCCTTCTTTTTAACTAAAGAAGAAACTTTACGTCCACTTTGCACTTTTCTACGTCCACATGCATGAACTTTTCTTCTTGAAACTAATGTTGGTTGAACCGATATCTTTTTTCCTTTTCGGCATAAATTTTTTGTCGATTTGTGTCTGTACATGTTTTTTTAGCTTTTACTGGATCAGTATAAATCGTACGAGTAATGTTCCAAGCGTGAAGAAGAAGAGGAAACATCATTCCACATCCTGTGCCAATGTGAAGGCTTGGCTGGAATGAGGTTTCTAACATTGGGCGAAGAAAAGCCAATTGCATGCAACTACATGCGGGAGCCACTGTCAAAGCTACTAAGTCTAATAAAAAATACCAGGCTAGACGACATACTCTAAAACAAACGGAGTCCAACAATAGATCTGAAAAGGTCGCGGTGGACAAGGACAAATAACGTCCAACTCCTAATCTAATCTAATGTTCCAAGCGGTCTTCGTAATTTCCATATATTGCTTAACCCATTCCTACAAGTAAATTTAATGAATGTGATTTTAATACACATTCCGTTTATTAAGATCTTTTGAATTTACAAATAAAAAAAAAAAATATTACAGTCATTAGAAATTTTATCTAGAATTTTTTATAGTCCAATAAAATATGTAGTTGGCCGTCCCATACATTGCTGTAAAAAATTCCTACATCCAAATTTCTTCTTGGGAGGTGTTGGGAAGTTCTTTTTTTTACCCTCAAAAAACCCAAAAATTGCTTTTTTTTTTAATAACTCGGTTTCGGTACACGAAAAAGTCATATATCGTAAATTGTAGAGAGCGCAAAAATATACAAAATAACCAGTCAGTTGTTTAGCAGAGTTATTAAAAAAAATTTTTTTTAGGGTTTTTAAGGGTGGAAAAGAGCCTCCACCTTAATCATCACGACTTTTTAAAGTTAAGCTACTATCGACCCCCCAACACCACCAAAAAGAATTTTGGATGTCGGAGTTTTTTTACACCAAAATGATAATTAAACTGGACTATTAGGTATAATAGCCTAGGGGAGCCCAAGAGGGGATTAAAGATTATAAAAAAATATATTTATATGGGTGATGGTGTTTCATAAGGAATGGTCAATATTTTAACCATAAAATTCTCCATCTTAGTCCACAATACAAAAACAAGTGACCATGACAAAGGCCAAAAATTAATAATTGCAATTTCGAACGTAGGATACATCTAGCATAATGCGTTCTCGCACTCTGGATACGTCGATGCATTCGGTGGTACTCGGAAAAGACGAGCCTGCGATACTGCACGCTTGATACGAATATGCACGCGGACGCACCTCTAAAGGAGCGCCAAATCGGAGGTTTGTATACAATTCGAATTTTTAATTTTTCTAACGATTCCAGTGAATAAGGCACTAAGACATTAAAGAAATCAAAAATGTTTTTATCTCAATTCATGATAATATAATCAATAATGTTATCGAAGTTTATATTCGTTGATATGATGACCTATTCCTATTGTGACAAAAAACATATCTATTTTTGAAATCAAATAGCTATTCAATTAGCGTTAATTATTAAATATAATAAAATCAATAGGTTAGTTAATTCTGTGTGCAACATGCAATACAATAAATACCCGTATAAATTATAAACTTGTCGATTTTTCCTGTCCAGACTCGAATACTGTACGAACGACGAGTAAGTTTCAAATTAGATCTTGTCGATTTTTCTCATCCAGACTTGAATAATCTACGAACTAGGTTTTTCCTGTCCAGACTCGAATATTGTACGACAAGTAAGTTTCATATTAGATCTTGTCGATTTTTCCTGTTCAGACTTGAAGACTCATCTACGAACCACGAGACCACGAGTATAAATAAAACTGCAGAAGGCGTCGTTATGGTTATACATATTCGACGGAGTGCTTTATATTTTGTGTTAATTGTGTTGTAATTATATTTTATGAAATGGTAAGTACCTACCCACATAATACCTATGTATTTGACTTGATTTATGCCCGATTCGCCTGTTCCCATATCGCCTGATCAATTAAAATTTCCCGATTCGCCTGGCAAGCTCAAATTGTGATATCGTTTCGCCTGACCATAAGTTGGATGGAGCGTGCTTTTTTTATCATAAGGGCCATTTTCAAATACATGCAAAATTTGATTTATAAGGATGATTTGATTTGAAACAAAAACTGCATTTATTGACATTATTAAGCGTTTTGTACCAGTGTTTTTAAATCAATGATTTTTAAATTTTCTAAACCATATTGATAATTTTTCCTTTAAATCTTTTTTCATAGATATAGGGGTCTATTCTGTAAAAATTCCTTTATATTTAACGGCCTTTAAAAATATTTTCTTCTTTACTTCTGTCATTATTTAAACGGATCTTTAAAATACATTAGAGGACTATCTTAAAGAAATCTGTTTAAATAATGACAGAAGTAAATTAACGAATACAAATATACTTTTAAAGGCCGCCAATATTTTTAAAGGCCGTTAAATATAAAGGAATTTTTACAGAATAGACCCCATACTAAGTTATTTTCTAAAGTAATGTATAGTGAAAATTATTACTGGAGGAATTTTAGTTTTTAAATATAATTTTTTTGTCCTGGTCGGTTATTGGGACACATAAAAAAATTTCTAAATTCAAATAGGTTATTCGCTTTACGCTTCGTCAATTTAAAAAAATGTTTAGTTTTTATTTTAATAACTTCTTACTATACTGGGTGCTCTATATTTTTTGTTTATATCAAATTAAATAACTATAATATGATGAAGTGACAACTTCGAAACCGGTCGCCAATTAAATTGACTTGTGAGAAATAAAGGACCTTTTCTTTAACCCCTTACACTTATAACATTTTAATTTAATTTTATGTTCATTTCTTATTATTACTTATTTGTTAGTAATATATTTCTTTACAGCAAATACATATTTATTACCTGAGCAGGTCAGAAAAATCGCAACTATTTTTTTCCGTTTAACATGTAGTCAGGCAAAACGCTACCAAAGCTTACCAAATTTTTATGTCAGGCGAAACGGGAATATACCTTTGACTTTGACTTACTTCAGCTATTAATAAGATATTGTGGAAAATACTACAAAAGTAATTCAATACTTTTTAAATCTGAAAATCGGGAAATGTGATTTTTTTATGTGTGGAAAATTATGTCTAAAAAATTTGTTTATTATGTTTTCTGTTAAAGTTTGTGCACTAAAACCTGAATTTTAAAAAAATATTAAAATTATCCACAACCGTAAGCGATCATCACTTACGGGTTTTAGAAACTGAAAAAAATATTGGCATGACGTTCTGGAAATAATTGTTGCAGTTGTCAAATTTTTATCCAGACAATGTCTAGCGTTCCAAGGTTCTTCTAAAATACTTTTTGAATTTGATAATGCAAACTTCCTCAAAGCTGTCGAGATGATTTCCTCTTTTGATCCTGTGATGAGAGAGCACATTATTCGAGTGCCAAACTCACAAACAAATTCTTTAAAAATGGCCCATCAGGTACAATACGAAATTATTGAATTAATGTGTTCTAAAGTAAAAAATAATATTTTGAATATGGTTCACAGTTCCAAATATTATTCAATAATTTTAGACTGTACACCGGATACAAGTCATACAGAACAAATAAGCCTTGTTTTGCGTTGTGTCGTTCTAAATGACATTTCTAAAAAGGCTCAAATACAAGACAGTTTCATAGCGTTTACCCCATGTTGGTATAATACTAATGGAGATGCCATGAGGCAATTGTTTTGCATATGATATGTTTTATTAAAAATGACCCCACTGGGCGTGGCTTAAATGGATTTACTAAGTAGGGTCGTATTCAAATATAATTAAAGTCCGTATGCAGAATTATTACAACTTTAAAATGACTTACTTACCTAAGATTTGTTTCAACATTATCGATTCGAAATTAATTTGATGACATTTCGCAATTATGACTTCTACCCTATTTACTATTATTTATTAACCGTTTTCCGACCAAGCCAATGCTAAGACCATAAAAGAGATTAATATTATTATATTGTTCTGTCTTCGCCGAAACCGTCCGATATATGACCTGTGTGATCGAAAATCAACGTTCGAATAACACAGTGCATCAGATTTGTTAATCTCTTTGTGCTTTAAAACTAAAACCCGAACTACGATTTTTCGTTCAAGGACTCTCTTGTCTTGATCAAAGCTGCCAATGAAAATCTGACAATGAGGAGAATTATGACATCAAATTACCAAACCAAAAACCAAACCACTACGTGAATTGTGAATAAATATATTTCAGTAAAAATACAGCCGAGTTTGTAGAAAGGACAATTAATTACTTTTAAATGTAAAACATGTAGGTCTTTCTGCTGCAGATGACATACGAGGCCTGTAAATTAAGTAATGAGACTGGCAACCGTTGCGTTTGATCTGGCAACACTGGAAGCGCGGGGCTTAGTGGGGCGGCAGAGGAACATGTGATCCACCTTCAGTACGAGTTTGACCTCGCTCGAGTCATTTGGTTGTGCGTAGCGATTTTTTTTGTGAAACCGTTTTTTCTATTGTGTTGTAAAAATGAATGACATCAATTTCGAGCAACAGTGTGCTATCAGGTTTTGCTTCAGACTTGGGTACAGTGCAACGGAAACTCTTCTGAAACTTCAGCAGGCCTACGGAGATAGTGTTTTGTCAAAGGCCCAGGTTTTTCGGTGGTTTAAGGCATTTTCAGAAGGAAGAGAGTCGATTGAAGATGAACCATGAAGCGGAAGGCCTTCATCTTCAAAGAATTTGTACCCCAAGGTCAAACGGTCAATCAACACTTTTACCGAGAGGTTCTTGAAAGACTTCGAAAAAGGGTCATTCGTGTGAGACCAAACATCAAGAACAAGTGGGTGTTGCATCACGATAATGCTCCTTGTCACACAGCAATTTCAATAAACGAGTTGTTGGCCAGTAAAAACATTCCTGTGGCTCCTCAGCCTCCTTATTTGCCTGACTTGAGTCCTTGTGACTTTTTTCTCTTCCAAAAGTTGAAAAGTCACCTCAAGGAAAATCATTTTGGGACAGTCGAAAAAATTCAAACGGCTGTAACCGACCAGCTGAAGGTTATTTCAGTATCGGAGTTCCAGCACTGCTATGAGGTGTGGAAGAAACGTCTCCAGCGCTGTGTGGCATCAGAAGGAAGTTATTTTGAAGGTGACAATATTAAATTGTTATTATTCTTTTTGTATACAAAATTTAAAAAAAATCAGTCTCATTACTTAATTTACAGACCTCGTACATTAAAAATATGACCCGCTACAGTCAAAAGTTTAAAAAGACCAAAAATTCAGCTAGGTATGACTTTATGGTTAAAAGTAGATGGAAGAAAACCATGATCAAAACTACTCTGTCAAAACCAATCGGAACTAAAAAGACTCAGATAATAGTTGTTGGTTTTATTTATTATATAGGGTAGGTACATATACTACTAAAATTGCAAGCAAGTACTTACTAAAGATTTCTATAATTGGTACCTATGTATAATAAACAACAATCTCACAGATGCACAGCATACAACTATACAAATGGAATTATAGAGATAATTTATTTTAAAAATAGGTATTCAGTTGCGATTTGTGATAACAAAAAGAAAACTTTAACCGCGTTTTCTGATCAGTAATGTTAGTGTTATAGTGAAAAAGTTTCTAGAAACTGGTGTTTTTAGTCCTAATAAAGCATTGTCAAGCCAATGTTAAGTTAGTTATTTAAGTTTTATTGTAAATAAAGTGTATACTAACTAAACATTCATTTATTGTCGAAACAGCATTCTTCTTCAATCTGACCCTAAACTCACTCTTATTAAAAAATTCTTCCTTGAAGTGAATAGAGCACAACATGCTATTCGGTTTAGGCTCAAATTGGTCTTTTCCCACAAATTTAGACCAAATTTTGAGATATTGTGGGTCTTTTGGAAACCTATAATAAAAAAAAGTTAAGCATTCTAAAAAAATTCTAAGTACACTCCTTATACTTACTTGTGAAAACTTAAATTAGATATTTTCTTACGCTCTTTCACTGAAGAGTTTTTACAATTAATTTTGGCACACTTAGTCATGATTTTTATACAAATTATTCAAAAAAAAAAACACTTATTAAGATAGAAATAACGTCGAAATATTTAAATTTGAACAAAGTTCTGACAGCTCTTTGACAACTATGACATGACCACTAAGAGAGGGGGAAGGGGTGTCGTTTTTTTTTGGCATGTCATCTCCATAGTATTCAACCTCATTGGTTCAACCCAATATCCTACTCGACAGGGGAAGGGTTATTTGATTTTGTCGTTGACTTTTGAAAAATTTGAATTTAGATATTACAGACATGAGAGGTTAAGGGTATGATAATGGGACGAATATGCGCGGAAAACATACTGGTTTACAAAAACGCATACTCGATGCTAATCCCAGGGCATTTTTTGTGTCATGTGCTGCACATTGCTTAAATTTAGCAGTAACTGATGCTGCTAAAGTTTCAAATGAAACAGTTAACTTTTACAATTTTGTACAAGAACTTTATGTATTTTTCTCTTCTTCCACAAAAAAGTGGGATATTATAAAAAAGTATGTCCCGAAGTTAAATCTAAAACCCCTAAGTGATACTAGATGGTCAAGTAGGATTGATGCTATAAGGCCGCTAAAGTTTCATTTAATTCAAATTTGTGATAGCCTTCTAGAAATAGCAGAAAATGATACTTTTACTATAGAAGCTAGGCATAAAGAAAGTTCTATACTATTAAGTATCTAATCTTTTAAATTTATTTGCAGTGTAATGATTTGATATGATGTTTTATTTCAGATTGGTGTTGTAAGCAAAATAATGCAAAGTGTACCGACTGATATTAAAATGTGCCAAAACTATTTAAAGAATCTATTTGATAACTTATAGAGATAATAATGTTTTCGAGGAAAAACTTGCTCAAGCTGGAGAACTAGCAGCCGCTCTTGAGATAGAGCAAGGTTTTCCTCCATTTAATACTGTTAGACGAAAGTATAAACCAAAACTGTTCGATTATGAACAGAGAGATGAGACACCTCAAGATCCAAAAACAGCATTTAAAATAAATTTCTTTTTAAAAATAATTGACCAAACACTATGTTCTTTACATAGTAGATTTGAAATGATATCTGATTACAACAACGTTTTTATGTTTTTTAGTGTTATTTTTAAATTAAATGACGAGGATCTTTTAACATGCTGTCGTGCTCTACTGCAAAAGTTAACTGATCAGAAAAAGAAGGAGTTGACGTAGAAGAAAATGATTTATTAAATGAAATAAAAGCCCTAAGATTGTTTTCATTACCTGAAGCGTCAAATCCCCTTGACATTTTACAATATATTTTGAAAACAATCTAACTTCATCTCTACCAAATATTACCATTTCGTTAAGAATCCTGCTTACTTTACCTGTATCTATAGCTTTTGGTAAGAGATCCTTCCCAAAATTAAAAATAATTAAAAATTATTTGAGGTCTACCATGTCACAAGAAAGATTATCGAGTTTGGCAATCTTAACTATAGAACAAGAGATCCTCGATAAAATTGATTTTGACAATATTATAAAAGAATTTGCAGCAGCCAAATTCAGAAAAAAAAACCTACTTAATTTTTGGATAATTGAATGTTTTATTTGTTTACTGTTTGGTTTGTTGTTTCGTTTGTATGCATATAATATTGGTTTTTGAAATATCTGTTGTTTCATTACAAAATTAAAATAAAATGTTGTTTCGCAATTCGCTCAAATGTTAAACGACTACAAGAATATTACAGCAAACCAGGAAATTTAAAAAACATATGTAACATATGTAAGTTGTTATTCTTCAAAATATTATTTATATAAGTACTACATATATTCAAAGGGCGCCAAAATATTTCCGGCACGCGGCGGCGATAACCCTTGCGGGGGCCCTGAATATTTCTACTCTTTAATATAAGTCCCAAAGTTTTACTTCTTTTTATATCACGTGTCCAATACATTTATACCAATCACCAGCTGTAACAGCACTTATTGTGTTATTTAAATCAGCCAATTCAAAAGTTGTATTTTTAAGCGCAACATCTCATTCCACTTGGGTCCATTATTAGGCTATATTCCGCTTTTGAAAAATGATCTTATTTTACAAAAGGATTTTCTTACAGCTGAGAGCGCGATCTAACTAATATCGTAAACAGCCAACGCCACTGATCCGTGTTAGGGACTACATGCCACGTCCATGAATACGTTACTTTTTGTGGCTAGTTAAAAACTATACGACAGAATCTAAGTCTAATACATAAGGCAATGCACTACAAGTTGTACCAGGAAGGTTAACTCGAATGTCAGAAATAAGAAACAAGTATTTTAAACATCTTATTTGGATAATTTTTATATGGAAAATAATTCTTCTTTGATCATAATACACTAGCAACTCTCTTACATATTCCTGAAATTTTTTACTGCCTACAATATAGGTCATCATGTATAAGGCTAGTCTAAAAGGTATAAAAATGTAGTAGTTTGTGAATTAAAGGAACACTTGCTCTTCTCAGGTTCCATTTTTTACTAAATCGAGTTAGAGGTTGAAACCAACGCTGCCTGGCTAAGTCAACAAAATGAATGTTTTTAGAATGTATACATAATTGCGACCCTTCAGACCTCGTAAAGTAACTAAAGCAGTTTTGGAAAACCTTTTTATATAACTTGAAATGTTTTCTAATACAAATGGGTATTTTTAACTTTGTTTCATAACAAAATAAAATTAAGCTTATTAAATATCTAAGATTCTCTAAATCATAATTTGTGTAGATAAAACTCCTTAGCAGGGTAGAACAGTGAACGATTATTATGAAGCAGTTAGGTAATCCACAATTAAAAATAACATTTAAAAAGTATTAAAACATTCAATTATAAAAAAGTATAGTTGACATTCAGTTTTCCTTTCCATTTACGGACATACCACATTCCAGATATGGGTTGAGTAAATTCTTATTCTATAACTCCATATAAATGTACTCAAGACATGTGCTGATTTTTTTCTAAGAATCTTCTTGCAACCTTTTTTGTGAAATTATAATTATCATCGGGCTCGAATGATGTTCAACTGCAGTGTAATCAAGTTTTTCTATATTAAAGTTGAAGGTGGTAGCCATGTGTGAGTTATAAGTTCAGAAAAGGTAAATCAAACGAGGGTGGCCCTTAGGATCTCACAAGAGTATATTTAATAAAATAGTAAAATCTATAATTGAATTTCATTAAATACATACCTAGAGACTTTTAAACATAAATACGGAGGTAATAAGCATCTGAACAAGCAACCGTTCTTAAAAACAAAATATTATATTAAACAAAATGTTACAACAGATGCAGGCAATTAAATCTCCGGCATAACGATGCCAATATTGGTATAGTTATTACTTCAGCAAAACCATGCCACTTATTTTCATTGAACATAGGTAGGTATTTGATATCTATAGCAAGGGGTAAAAATATTTTAAAAAATTTTTGACAAAACTTCTTTTCAACTGTAACCCATGCGTTAAGATATTGACGTAGGGGACAAAATATTTTCTGAGAAAAAGACCAATTAAAAACAATGTGGTATAAGAAATTATGAATTAAAAACTTTTGCTGACTTCATATTTGAATCAAATTCACTACTTCAACCATCAAGACAAAACTTCTAGAAATACATTTTCAATGATATGTAAGTCACCTATTTTTTAATTTTATTTAAAGAAAAAATCTACAATTATTACTACATCTGCAATAGGATTAACAGAATTAAGCTTGTTTCACTGTCCTATATTTTAGAGTAGTGTGATTCATGTACAATTTTGTCCCTTGTAATATCTTCTAGACTTGCGCATCCTAAAAAAATCAAATTTATTATAACAAATTATATTTTTCAGGTAGCTGAAATGTTTAAAAATATTTTAGCAATAAAAATTTGTTTCTAGAACCGAGTCTGTAACAATACCCGTATTCCACGTGACCAAATTGATGTCACCTTCTGAATAAAAGTAAAATAATTACTTAAGCAGTAACCTCAAAACAACACCACTGACGAATGTGACAGAACTGATGATAAAGTAAATGGGAGCTACTTTGATCCAGTATAGACATATATTGCTGAAAGCTCAACTGAGTTAGCTGAAACGTATTTATGTTTACTACATTTACTTGAAGGTTCATATTTGTATAATTTAGTAACATTTCAACGACAAATATTATTTTCTTCTGGTACAAAGTATAACAATGGGGTGGCTGCAGTTAATAGTTACAGGGCAAAGTAATACTGTCAGATTTTAGATAAGTTAGTATATGAACCATTTTGCCTGATACAATAATTTTCAAGTGTTTAAATTGATGTTTTATTTAAAAAATAAAAATATATTCTAATAATTAAAAAAATCTGCTAGAAATTCTGGAGAAACAAACAAAATTAACAATAAAAAACAAACTTAAAATAAAGAATTATGGAGGTAGTAACCTAACTAAATACTCAAGTCGGGCACAGAAAAAAGATCCGCTTCGAAATTTGAACTGGTGGTTTAATAGATCCTAACACGTCTTCCTACCAATACATTATTTCGTCCCCCGGTTTTGACCAATTTCATGATTTTAATAATTTCTCCATAGCAATAATCGTTATAATTTATAATGCGAAAATTACTATTTGACCCGGGTACACTTGGCCTTCGTACATAAAATCAACAAACTGCATCATGCAAAACCATAAACAGACAATTACTTTTTTGATATATTCGATAAACTATCGTTAATTCTCAATCTCGTCAATTTGTTTAGCAAAATCAGCATCGCCTGAGGAACTATCCTCAAAATCTAGTTGATCTGATTCTTGGAACAATCGTTTCTTTTTAGTCGTGGAGAAGGATGAAAGATATTCATCGTTACCTATTTTAGCATTATCTTCTGGTTCGTTTAAAATACATTCACTTTCACCAGTTTTTGTTTTTTTGCTGTGTTTTGCAGCTTAAGATGATGCACCAAAAATTGATATTTCTTTAGCATTTAAATTTTCTTCACAACCGCTTCTTTCTGGCTCTACACTCATTTTCTTTCTTCGGCGTTGTACTGCCTTTGTAAGCTCTATTCGTTTATTTTAAAGACTCTCTAGAAATACCGAATGAACTTCTTCGCGATTGCATTTATTCCTCAAGATACCTTCCAAGAATTGCTCTACATCCAGTAAACCTATTTTACATTTGGTGAAGCTATATTTTAAATTAATTTAAACGATTGGCTCCAGCATGCTCATCAACTGAGGAAATTATTATTTTGAATTGTGACACTACGAATGCCTTCTCCAGAATCCTTCCACTCAGACAACACTTGCATTCAAACAATTTTTAGAGGCCTAAAAAATGCCACGAAAATGTGTTCTGTTGGATGGGAGACATATTAAAGATATTTGGTTTTCTCACTACATTCGTAACGGAATGTACAGTTAAGTGAGATGATATATTATCACAGAGCAACACTTTCTTGCTAACCAATTTTGTAAATACTAGTAATAACTGGCTTTGATGCTTCAAAAACAGCAGAATCTAACCACCCACTACGGCAATTATTATAACGGTAACCTTTTAGCCCATTCTCTGTCCACGTCGTCCACAAATGGTTCCCGCAGTAGACGACATAGGGCGGTAGAAGTTCCCCATAAGCATTCCTGCAAAAGAAGTTTGAAACGTATAGCATCACCTTTTAAATGACTCTCTTTTTTCCAGGATTGTCTGTTATATTTGTCTCATCAAAGTTCCAGATGTGCGTTGGAGGAATATCCTTGATTTCTTTGCCCAAATTATTTATGAAACTTCTTAATGCACTTTTATGTACTGCGGCTGTGGTTTGCTTTACATTTTTAGCAAACCTTTGTAAAAGTATACAAAAATCCGTTGGCACAGGTGTGATCAGGTGTGACCAGGTGTGTCTTGTCTGCCTTGGTGGTTTAAATAATTTTTTACGATAGGTCGTAATTCGATCACATTTATGGGAAAGTCAAAGTCACCTATACCCATCGATACTATACATTTGGCAAATTCAGCTTCCTCACTTACGGTTAATATAGGTTGATGACCCGGTGTCTTTTCATGTCTACGTCCTATTTTGTTTGAAATTTTTTTTTGTTTTTATTTTATTATCGACTTTTTCATAAGTGTTTTACATTTTTCGAGGACATTTTATTTTCCTATTTCCCTGCTATAGGAGTTATCCTCCTTTTCAGGGTGGTTTGCAAACGTTCTGCGGGGAATTTTATATTTTTTCTTAGCAGCCCTTTGTAAAATCTCTCCACTTATAGTCTCCCTTAAGCATGCTTCTAATGTTTTAGTGCTACAGTGAGCATATCGTTTTGCGTTAACCTTTCTGTAAAAAATTAAAAATACATGTAGAATTTTAATTCTGAAAAATGTTCTTTAGGGTATACTTTGACCAAACGGTCAATGTATCCCCCATATGACACAAAAAATACCACATGGTAAAACATGTTTTTTCTTTTATTGTATATGATGTACCAAATATTTTTTCGCTAAATTGTCGTTAACAAACTAAGAAACTTGCATGCAAATACTTACTGGTTTACTATTTGTAGTTTCCTCTACACACTAAGATTTTTGGAACTCACAAATTGAGACAATCAACACGCGTTATGGTTATGTCGTTAACTTAACCAGTAGCTAGTCATTTATAAGAGTTCCGTATGTAACTTTTCTTACGCCAGTGTTAATTAGGTTGCATACTTCATCATTTGAACATAACATGAATTTGAAGTTTTTCCATTTTTGGCGCAATATATTCCCTTAAGGAGCAAAGTGACCCCCTTTTACGGTATCTAAACATGCTCGATACGGGTATTATTAAAAACTCCGCAATAATTAATATTACTTTGCTATCTTTACCTGAAATTGCCATTGCTTTGTCAAGTTCATTTCGAAGAATCGTTAAAACATTTTTAACTCCTTGTTCCCCTTTATAAAAGAGACCCCAAAAAATGGGTCTACCTATAAAAACCATC
>OV651815.1:49394597-49799631 GCA_927349885.1 Psylliodes chrysocephalus | reverse complement strand
ATATTCGGCTCAATTTTAGACAGCGCAACTCTCATTTCTTGGTCAAGATCTTTTAAGCATGACCGTTTATCATTTTTAATTAATACAAGCGTTGAAAAACTTTGCTCACATAAATATGTTGTGGAAAACGGAAGTAGTGTGAAGATGGCCTTGTCGGTGATGCGTGGATATTCTGTCTTGATGGAAATCCAGAAAACATCTAACGGAACTTCGTCGAATTTAAGTTTTAGGGTCATATCATTACTTAATTCTGTGAACTCCTCTCGAGTTTGCAATGGCAGTGCTTCCGTGGAACTTATTGCATTGGTTGCGAAAGGATTTCGAATCCAATTGTATTGTTCCGTGTTGATAGAATGGAAATAGTATTCAAATTTTTGTTGAAGCATAGTTAAATGTTGTTGGGCCAAATCCACAATCAACTGCTTGTTTTCGATCGTACTGTGGTTGGTCCTGTGATACATTTCTAGACATCCTTTTTGCAACTGTTCCTGCCAAAGTTCAAGTTTCTTTTTGAACCCTTGTAATTTATCGGAGCACGTCAATATATTTTCATTCCGTCCTTGCATTTTTTTATTAAGTTCATTCAGATGTTCGAATATATCCGCCATGTATGCAAGTTTGGCTATCCAGTATTCATCATGAAGGTGCTGGAATAGATCGTACATATCTTGACTTGAAAGAAACTCACGCACTTCGTAGCGAAGTTCAAACAGTCGAGCTAAAACTTTTCCCCGGGATAACCAACGAACTTCTGTATAAAACAGTAAGGATTCATGTTCGCTTCCCATTTCTTCACAGAGTATTCCAAAGATTCGCGAATTTAAGGCTCTCGATTTAATTATGTTTATGATCTTAATACATTCATTCATTGTGATCGAAAGCTGTTCGGGCAAATTTTTGACCATCAATGCTTCTCGATGTATGCAGCAATGTGTAATTTGTATTGACGGATTTTTTTGTTTTACACAAGATACAAAACCTTTCTTACTGCCCATCATTGCAGCAGCACCATCTGTACAAATAGCAACGCAATTGGTCCACTGAATATTATGTATTTTAAAAAAATTATCAGTTACTTGGAAAATTTGTTCACCGGTAGTTCTCTCTGGAACCTCCTTACAAAATAAATAATGTTCTTTAATAGAGTCCTCGTCAACGAAACGTACAATAGCCATCAGTTGTGCTTTATTTTTAATATCGGTTGATTCGTCGATTTGAAGCGCAAAAATTCCAGCCGAAATTATTTTTTTAATTAGTGTTCCCAAAATATCACTTGACATATCTTGGATACGTCTTTTAACAGTATCGGCCGACAAAGAAACTTTACTCACGTCCTTAACTTCGTTTGGCCCAAGCATAAGTCTAACAATTTCCATGCATGCTGGTTTAATAAGCGTTTCACCGATAGTGTGCGGTTTTTTTTGTTGTGCAATTAATTTTGCAACAAGGTAGCTTGCTTCTAATGCCTTTTCAGAAACCGTAACCGCCGATTTCATAAACTGCTTTTGTTTCTTATTTTGATCCAAGCGCCGTTGGAAAAATTGAATGTCTTTTTTGACGCAACTGGGATGATTTGTGATCAGATGACGGTTTAGTTTGCTGGGTACCATTGCTTCATTTGACAACTGTTCACCGCAAATGACGCATTCAGGCTTTGGAGCCGCTTCGTCGCCACACCAAGTGAAACCATATCGAAGGTAGTCTTGATTGTACTTCCTTTTCAGCACCTTTTTTGCTCTTTTTGCAGCACTTATGCTGGAGCTTGTGCTAGGTTCTTCGTCATCTGCTCGTGATTTCAGCAAAAATTTATCCATATTTGAAGCACTATAGTTATTTATAAAAGTAGATACTGCAACAAAACTTAGTCCAGTTCACTTATTTATAAGGCACAAGAATTTATTTATATAGCAATTCACTATTTATTTCACTCTACGATTTATTTGTTTGCCCGCGTATTTATCTGATTCACTTGACTATTCGACTCTCTCTGAGTCTCTGAGCGACGACAGGCGCGCTTATATAGGCAGTTGCGATGTTCAGGAAAACATCGAGTCGCGCCTCGAACGGCACGGATCTTTCTAGTTTAGTCGCCTTCGAGAATCAAGCCGCCGCGCCGCGCCGATAGACGGATAGACGTTTACCATCGGCGCTGTTGTCAGATTGCTTTATTTTTCGCGGGTCTCGCTACAATACGAATCTGATTCGTATTGTCTGCAAGAGCGGCACACCTCAAGTCGGCTTACGGCACACCAGTGTGCCGCGGCACACCGGTTGCGGAGCACTGCTTTAACCGACTAACTTCCAATGCAACAGCGCATTTATAAAAAAAGATATAGGCTCTAGATTATTTTTGCTCTCACCATTTACTAAAGCATTGTCTCCGACAATTTCTCGAATATGCATTTATTAAATTTGTCATCGTTCTATAGTTGAATACCGAAATAATAGACAGTATTTTAATGTGTAATGAATGCCCTCATAAATCGTTGTGCCACAGTTTAGAGAAATTTTTGGATGTTACAAGACAAGGGTTTTTTTCAGAAGTGAGCATATATTAAAATTGCATATATGGCACCTCTGTCAGCTTTCTTCACAAATTTTTGGCTCTAAATTACTGTCTATTATTTCGATATTTAAATATAGTGTATTCTATGAATAAATCACTACGACTAGCCATAAGCGTAGCACCGGGGATAGACTTATTTCTTTTAAATACTTCGGACAAGTGGACCCTAAAAAGCCCAAACATGGCAGAGAGAGACTTTATGGATTAGAACATGACCAGATTGGTCAGAAATGGCTTGCACTACATTATTTTTTGACACCTTTATTTTAAAAACTAACTGAATAATGTTTAGGTATTTTTCTTATTTTTATTACCTAAATATTATGGTAAATAATTTTGCTTAGTTGTGTAATATTGATTTATATTTTTGATGTATTATTTTCTATCATTTATACATTTCTAATTTATATTGTCTAGTAAATTCAGATTTTGTTGGACAATAAAGAATTAATTTTCTGCACCTATAACCTTAACTCACACATGTACCAATAAATTAATGTTTGAGATTGAATTATTAATATATTTGTCATTTCAAATTATTTAGGAATTATTGTCAGATATGTTTTGTAACCATGATTCACCAAAACAAAAATACAATCAGAGATAGATTATAAAATATACCAATTCGACTTAAAAGTGATGGCATCAGTTTTTTGGAATTTTTATTACCCATCACCTTGAAAAGAGAAATGCTAAATGTAAAGGAATTAAGAATATTTTGATTCAGTTTAGATGACAAAACATAACGTGAATTAAATGTATTATTCATGCATTGTGTATTTTTGGATCTTACAATTTATTAATATAACAGAAACCTGTTTCTTAAAATACACTTTAAAAAGGCAGTCGTTGGCAATATATAAGTCAAAGAACCCACTAAGATGCGTTTCTTGTATTAAATCCTAAAAAAAATATTCATAATGATACCAGTTGAAGGCCATGCAAGGTATAATTGGAAAATATACAGTGCTACTCAAAAGTGCCCTTCCTCTCGAATATTTTGAACTAATTAAATTGAATGGATGAAATAAACGGTTGTAAGCTTCTCTACTAGTAGGCACAGGTAACTTTGTAAACATAGATGACGTCACAGATCGCCTAATAAAATTATCCTGTTCCCTGTTGCAAAAGTAGTATACAGATCTCTTACCGTTATTTTATTTGTTGGAAGATTATAAGCCCCGATTATATTTTTGTTACTCACCTTATTTTATGTTTTCAGTTGTAATGTTTAAATTTGGCATTCATAGGTATAATAAGGTGTTTTTATTAATAAAACCCACCCCAGCTGCTTGTTTTAGTTTGTCCTCTCAATATATTGTAGTTTTGTATCTTTATTTTTTTCGTTCCTTGAACGCTTGCTATTTTAATAAAAATTTTGGACGAAATAAAAATTTTCTTTGCTGATCCTAGCTGCCTGCACACAGCCGTTAACCTCTTCTTGGTTCCTTTTAATATTAAATTATTGAAGCCTTTTCAAAAGTGCCGAATGTATAAATCCGTTATAAAATTAACAGCATGAAAATTTTGAATCTGTATTATCCATTCACTTTTCTTTAACATACAGGTGGAATAGATTGTTCAGGGTACTTTCATCCCGAAGAAACCATATTGCTATTGTGCGAGTTGAGTCGTTGAACCCATATCCGCCAACAAGAAATGCAGTTTAAATAATTAGGGCAATTTTTAATTTTTCCATTACATAATTTAAAAATAATCAGCATATATTTTAATTTAAATTCAGGTACAATTAAATGTTAAAGTTAGTTCTTAATGTTTAGTAATTGTAATTATTGTATATTTTCATTTTAATAAAAGTCCTTTTTAAAAAGTGACCTTTGTTCTCCAAAAATATCACTGGCGCAGTCAGTAGGGTGCCTTTTCGATATATGGACAATCATATCCTATATAAGGAACCAATCAATGTCTTGAACGCTCTCCTTATTTTTACCACACATCATGGACTTCCACATCTGATAGTAGCAAATATTGGTACCGAGTTAAAAAATATACTAGTGCAAGAATTTGTGGACATGCATCAAATCTCTATCTACTATACTACTCCAAAAAGCCTACAGTCTAATAGAATGATAGAACGCATTCACTCCACTATTCTGGAACATCTGAACAAAGAACAAATGTTATACGCTATATTTGGCTACAACTCCATATATTATGTTATAAAACTAAAACCAATAGATGTTCTAAATATCTACAAGTCCATAGGGGGAATACAAAAGAAATAAAAAGGAAAATTCAAGATCACAAAATAAAAATCATCAACAACAAAAGAAAACTAGAGGTCCCATTAACATATAAACCTTTTTCAAAAATATACTCAAGAAAATAGTAAACTACGTTCAAGATTCTCTCCTAAAATCGTCGAATCAAAGAATCCTCTTAGCACTAAGGCCCAAAAAGCAACCATCCATAAAAATTGAGTTCGCTTCTGCTAAGGTTTAGCAGTTGATGTTGTCTGCTCGTGGATGGCCCTTCTGTGAATCTTTTAGACTGTCTAAGTCCAGAAAATTTCAACCAGAGCCTATGGTGTTCTTTATTTATTTGTTCCTTTAACACCCATTAAACATGTTGGTATGAGATACCACATGTGGGTTCTGGTCCATTAAGAATTTTTTTTCCGCTTCCTTCTTTGCTAGGAGGTTTTACAACTTTGATCAAGCCCTCCGCTACCAACTACGAAGTGTCAAAGAAAAAATCAGTTCCATCTCTTCTTTTACTAGACCAAAAAGAGGACTTATAAATGTTCTCAGCAGTATCATTAAAAAAATATCTGGAAATCTTGATCAAAAAGATTTCAAGTATTACAACAAAGTAATCAAAACAAGAAACATATAATGTTTCAAGAGAACCTCAACATGAGCTTAAACAAAATAATGAAGAAAATCAATGAAACAATTTCGCTAATCTCTCACAACAAAGATACAAAATAAGCTAGTTTTTTATTATAACCACTACCTAGAAACAAGAACTATGTTGGACCAGTCAAATTTTATCGATTAGTTGCTAAATGACTTAGGAAAGTAACTTTAGCCAAGATGCATATTCTACATAGCAGCCTTATTAAAGAAGAACTCTGTTGTATTATAACATCAATGTTAGCGCACCACTCTAAGGAACACCTTTTGTATCCCAAAGAAAAAGACTTTTACAAATATTACAACACCATTGATGTCGATGTTTACTATTCCAAAAACACAATCGTATTCATCCTACATACTCCTATTATGTTTCCAAGTTCCTTTTTTATACTATCATTTATTTTTGATACCAACACAAAATCTTTTAATTATTATTCCTTTTGCTTCCTACCTCCTTACCAATCTTGACAGGAGAAACTGCTACAAGAAAGGTCGGGAAACAAAGACTGTATTATCCAAATTCTACAGATCGAAAACGAAGCAGCAGCCTGTGGAAAGGTCCCAGTTGTTCTTAACAGCACTATAATCGAATAAATTTTAAAAGCTCACTACATTGGTATCTTCCCAAATCCAACAGAGATACATAACGCTGCTCAAGTTCAACAATAGTAGTTCTTCAAGGGACATATCTAATCGAACTACCAGCAAGAAAAGTTTCATTAATTCCAAAATCAGCATCATGGGAAAACCTCTAACACTGCCCAAGATAAAAACAAAGAACGTTGAAGATGTGGCCGAACTGAAACCAATAAAACTGGATGAAATCCATCTTGACGAACTAAACAAGCTTGCAAAAGAAGAGGAACTTCTCCAAGTCAAGGAATGGGACAAGGAAACAACCTCGGATTTGTTATAGGATTCAAGATACATACTAGGAAAAACAAGAAAAGAAACAGAAGAAACCAAACCAAACACAGCCAAGTCCAAAGTTTTGTTCGTCCCTTACAAAACTTCTTCTGCGGATGGAGAAGTAATGAGTCGTTAAACTCATATCCGCCAACATGAAATGCAATTTGAATAATTAAGGTTATTACACTTAATTGTCCCAAAGTTACGATTCGGCAATTTTGCATTTTTTCATATCATAATTTATAATTAATCACCATATATTTTAATATAAATTCAGTTAGGTACCATTAAATGTAAAAGTTAGTTTTAATTATTAAGTAATAATTGTAATTACTGTATATTTTTATTTTAATAAAAGTGCTTTTTAAAAAGTGACTTTTGTTCACCAAAAATATTTCTTGCGTCACGTTTTCATTATTTTAATTTTGAAACAATATGCTTCTGAATTTTTTTAAATTTTATTTCATCTAAGATATAAATGCATGATAGGAATAGTATTTTATTTTTATACTTTTTAACTTTTTAACTGATAATAATATAACGCACATCTGTTTTATTTATAATACCTACTATAAATAAATCTGCGTTATATTATGTTGCTTTCAATCAGTGTACATTTTTTCTTTTATAATCGAGTACCGTTTTATTTTTACAGTCTTCATAAATTTCTTCAACACCACTTGGTAATTGTTTATTACACCCAAATGGACCATTTACGTGAATTGAGATGAAATCGTCACAGTCTATTTTGCTGTCATTATTACAATCCTAAAAAGATTAAATTATTTAATACGAACTTGCATACCTACGTCCGATCTTGTCATATAAATTTACCTTTACAAAGTTCTGCATGTACCTATCCAATGTCAAAGTGGCACAACCTAAGTCTTTGACGCAATTATAAAACGCTGTCTTTTCATTAGGTGATTGGTTGTTTAATGTAGGTTTTCCAGCATCCGTCCAGTAAGCTTTTGTAATGTGATAAGGTCCACAAGCATCTGCTGTACCTAAATAAAACAACAATATTCGTTACCAAATTGAATGAACTTGAAACTTTTAAATCAAACAATCTTAAGATATTATTGTACTCGGACATATGAGACCGATCTCTGATTGTACCTATGTGGCATATATGAAGACTAGAAAGAAGGAGGCGAATCGGTAATAGACAAATTTCAAATTTCCTTCTTTTTATAAAGTTCGCCAAATTGACTATAGTTGGCCAGTTGGCCAGTTGGCAGGTCAAACGTCAGCGCCATTCATTTCCTATGTAAGTCAATGTAAAATTTAGTGTTTTCTAAAAAATTGTTTAAAAGAATCAAAATAATGTGAAAAAGTACCTGAGTACCAGTAACATGAGTGACAAAAACATTAACGCAAGATTTACTTTATTTTAGATTGTAAAACGGGATACAAATCAGATGTTAAACTAAAGAAAACACAAGAAGAAACCAATTCAATGTCCTTTTAAAGTTTCTAATGTAAGTAAAATCATGTATTTATTTCTAAATATAATATTTATTATAAACTAGTTACAATCCGTACCTTACGGAATGTACTTTATTTTGGTATAAGTTTCTATTACATAAAATTTTACAGTCATATATCCTGAATTGCAAACAAAAATAATTATACATTTTTTTTGCTCTTGGGCAAGGTTGTATCCATTTAGCCAGCTACAAAATATGTTAGGGACACACGGGCACATTGGCTTCTGCTCAAGCGCGCGTGTATGGATGTATATCTCTTTTAATATATCTCTTTCTTGTTTTTTTTTTTCTAAGAATAACAAAAAATATAATAATAATAATAATAATAATAATAATAATAATAATAATAATAATAATAATAATAATAATAATAATAATAATAATAATAATAATAATAATAATAATAATAATAATAATAAAAAAAAGTGATTAATATTCTAACCTAATCGTCAATAACGAGGGTTTTTTAAATAATTGCAAGCGGGATAAAACTAGGAATAAACTCTTTACACCCACGGGTCGGTCAGGGTGACTGACGAACACAGAATGGGTAGACCGCGGTTTGAGGGATTTTTTGTAGGGTAAAGTAACATTGGTGATAAGTCTAACCTAATTCTAAAGTTTTAATTTACTTTTCTGGATAAATAATAAAAGGGCATCGTAGATCGATAGTTTGTTAAGGAACAGAAGGTATAATAAATTGAAGGGGGGGGGGGTAAATTTTGCATTTTATTAGGTTTTCAACAAGTTAATCGCTGTGATTTCCGATTTTATTACATCCGAAGAATATATGGTCTAAAACGCCTAGTGTATTGCAAGTGTAACAAAGATTAGATTCTTGTATACTGATTTTTTGCAAATGGAGAGGGTAGCATGCGTCTCCGAATTTTAGTCTGCTAATGGTGACTATTTCATTTCTTGTGTAAGTGAGGTTTTTGTGCCACACTTCGTTAGGAATGACTGGGTGCAGCAAAGTGTAGCGGGTTGATGAGTCATTGCAGTATTGTTTTCACAAGTATTTCCATTTGTCTTTAAGTCTTTTTTTAAAGTGTGAAATGCATTCATCTATACTGATATTGTTTTCCATATGCTGTCTAGTGTTAATACTTTACTTGGCTAGATTGTCAACTATTTCGTTGAACTGTAGGCCGGCATGTGCTTTTATCCACAGGAAATTAATACTGAAGTTTTGGTTTTTAAGCTTGATAATCAGTAATTTTAAGTTAATTATATAGAGATTGTTGTAAGGGCTTATTATGTCTATTGGACGTGATATGCTAGTAAGGACTGACTGTGAATCTGAAATGATGACGTAGTTCAAAGCGTTAAAAATTCCTAATGCTTCGGCTGAGAATAATCGTTTAACTTAATTTTTTTTGAACCTTCAAGACTAGATGAGGAAAGCACAACCAACTCCATCAATTTATTTAGAGGCGTCTGTGTAAATATGTACATGATCCGGGTACTTTGACAGGTAGAGATTTAGTATATTATTATTGGTTATTGGGATATCACTGTAGGTAGGGGTTACTATATGTATTGGTTCTAAAGCCATAAATAATTCATATACATCATATTGAGCAGGCTTATGTACGTAATCAAATATATTGTGGTTGTTTCTAAAGGAATCAACTATTAGCGGAGATACTTTTTTTGACCAGTATTTGTTTGTCAAATCATATGTATTTAGTACTGCAATTTTATTTATGTTGCAAGGATTAGTTATACATTATTTCATAATAAGTTTGTCAGACAATAATTCTCTACGGAGGTGGAGAGGGGACTCTAAAGCTTCCACACGTAGGGGTTCCACTGGGGTGGAGCACATGACGCCTATGCAGAGTCTTCTGTACAATGTCCAATCGTTTTAGTGTACTAGAGCTAGCCGATCCATATAGAATACTACCATAATCTATTATGGATCGAATGTATGACCTGTAAAAAATTAAGCAAGTTTCGGGGTCAGCTCCCCACCAAGTTCTTCTAATCATTTTAAGTAGATTTAAACCTTTATTACATTTGGTGACTACATTATCAATATATGGTTCCCAAGTCAGTTTTTTATCTAAGGTTATACCTAAGAATGTGACTGTGGGGAAGACATGGTATGCAACATTAATAATCTTGAGATTATCAAGAGGAGGTAAATTGTGTCTTGTAAAAAATGATATAATGGATTTTTCTGGAGTTAAAGAAAGGCCTAGTGTATCGAGTTTTTTTGTGATTGAGACAATGGAATTTTTTAGTGTTGATGTACAGGATGCCAGATTTTTATTGGAATTATAAATGACAAAATCGTCGGCGTATTGGATTATGCGATGGTTGATGCAATTCTGGTGTAAACATCTAGTAAAAATGTTAAAGAGATAAAACCGAGCCTTGCGGTAGACCTACTGACACATTTATATGTCTTACTAGAGAATTATTAGCTGATTGGACGTATACCTTTCTTTGGGAAAATAAATTACACAAAACATTACAAATTCTTGGAGGGAAAGAAGCACTGAGCAATTTATCTCTGAGAATTAGTATATCAACGGAGTCATATACACCTTTAATATCAAGAAAGGCTGCTCCCAAATAATCGTTTTTAGAGAAGCTTGTTTGAATATATGTAACCAAATTAGATACTGCATTAATGGTACTCAAATCCTTTATAAAGCCAAATTGATTTTCGGGAAAAATGGAGTGAGAATGTACGAATAATTCGATGCGATATTTTATAACTCTTTCGAATGTTTTAAGAACACACGACAGCAAAATTATATAAAATTCCCATAAGAAGCAATGCAATTTTAACAGCGCCCGTTTGGTGAATTGTAGAAGCTCAATCAGCATTCGATATTTGGGAGCGTATTTTGAGTTTGCCGATTCGCCACCTTATTTCCAGTCTTCGTACTCACGTACACAAAAATATATGTTAAATTAATTAAAAAAAATATCTAACCTGTACATTTGCTTGACGCAGAACAACCAGACAAAGCCATACAGATGCAATTTGAACAGTATGATGTTATTGTATCTTGTGAAGATATAGCTTGAAAACAAGAGAAAATAAATATCAATACAAATGATTTTACGATTAATTGCCCATAAACTCAAATTAACTATGTCGGATGCAAACATTCGATTCACATGGAATGCACTGATCTATCCTCGACTGACCGTGTTACTAGACAGAAAATTCGTGGTTTGAACATTTTATGTAATAGTTGCTCCGTCAATCTTGGTAACTTTACAGATTTAAAGAAAGTTATAACTGACTTTAAACTTGATATACAAAAGAAACTCGATGATAATATTGCTAAACTCTCGACCGAAATCACGCAACTAAAAAATAAAATTGTGTCTGTGGAAGCTACTAGCTATATCGAAATCACCGAAAAAATTGCAAACGAAGCGGTCACATGCAAAAAATGTACTTATCAGGGGATTACCAGAAAGCACCGGAGACATTCACTCTAAAAAAGAGAATGACAAAATTAAAATCAGGGAGTCACTCGATATTATTGGATTTCAAGGAGAATCGGTAACATTTTTCGTGTAGGAAAACCACAGCAACGCTTACCCGGACTGCTGAAAGTTATTATGTCCTCTGAATTGAATGCCAAATGTATTTTAAAAAACAAGAAAAAACTATTGAAAAATGCAAACACCAACGGGATTACTATAATAGACGATAAGACCCCGATTCAACAGCAATACCCCTGGACTTACGTAAGGAACTAGAAAACCGAACAAACAATGGCGAAGATAACCTTACCATGAAATATGTCAACAGACTGCCCAAAATTGTTAAATTTCGCCAATGATAGCTTTCCTCCACCATATCTCGTTCACTGATTTCTCTTATACACTAATTTATGTTCTATTCACGCTTAATATAATTAATATATGTGCACTGTTCAACTTCCTAAACCTGACATAATTCTTATCAGTGAAACCTGGTTAAATACATCAACTCCCGACTCACTAGTTCGAGGAATACACAATCTTTTGCAGCGACCGAGAAAACCGAATTGGTAGTGGCGTTTGCATTTACTCTGTATCTCCTGCACACATAAAAATATCTAACATAGATGTAATATGTTTAAAAATTACTAAACATTTAACTTCTCTACATCTTGCATGTATTTATCGACCAGATGACACTCTTTTAAACGACACCATTACACTTCTATCAAAACTTGAAGATCTATCTATTCTTGATAACACAATTATTATTGGAGACTTCAATTTTCCTAATATTTCCTGGCCCATTATGAATGTTCTCAATAAACTTTGTTCAAAATTCCAACCTATCTCAACTCATTCTTGAACCAACACGCTTCCGAATCAATAATGATCCTTCAACACTCGACCTTCTCTTTACAAATGACACACAATTATTGTCCTCCCTAAAGGTTAGTACTCCTATTGAAAAATCCGATCATGCAGTAATAACGACACATATACAATTCAATTTACACTCTCCTAAACCGGAAGAACATTTCTCAACGTTAGAAATCATTGACTTCACTAAAGCTGATCATTCACTTGCAATTACTGATTGGGATAACTTACTGCTGGCCTCTAATGATTGTTTATCTATGTGGAACAAATTTTATAACATCACTATACAAATGTTCTCAAAAAACATTAATAAACGTAGAGTTTATCGCAACAAATTAAAGCCATGGATTGCTTGGGAACTACTAGAAATGATAAAACATAAAAGCAATTTATGAAGAAGTTATAAAAACACACAAGGTAACGATGATTTCATCTGCCACAGAAGATTTTCCGACCAGCTCAAGCGGCATCTGTCTTCTACGAGACAATCTTACGAAGAATGAATCGCTAACAGTGACAATACTAAAAATCTTTAAAAACATCCTTTCTTCTCTCTCATCCAAAGTTGCCACTCCTTTTCTTCAAAAGGCTGATGGAAGTTTATGCTCCTCCAATTTCGAAACAGCTGAGGTTTAATCGCTCTTTTTTTCCAATGCCTACACCATCGAGCTACCAAACGATGTACTAACCCATATTATTACTACACGTAATTTAGCTTCACTTTACTGAAACACAAATCAAAAATCATTTACTAGGTATTAAAGCTAACTCATCCCCTGGCCTTGACGGCTTAATACCTCATTTCTTAAAAAAAATGCTCAGGCTTTCTGTCATACCCTCTTTCTATAATAATGAATACATCCTTCGCTCTAGGTTCTCTTCCCTCCTCCTGAAAATCTGCATCTGTTACTCCGATCTTTTAAAAAGGCAATAAACTTGATCCCAATAACTACCGCACGATCAGCCTCCTACCAGTTATTTGCAAGGTTATGGAATCAATTATTGCCGAAAAAATGTCCTCCTTTTTAATCCATGAAAATGTTATACCTTAACAACAAGACGGCTTCATTAAAGGAAGATCGACCCTTACCAACCTCCTCCATTGTATCGATGTCATTTATCTAGATTTTTCTAAGGCTTTTGAAAAGTCCCAAAACGTCGACTACTTCATAAACTGGAACATCTAAGCATCCGCGGTAACCTTCATAATGGGATCTTAAATTTTCTAACCGACAGATCTTTTAAAGTAAGAGTTGGTAGCGAGTTCTCCTTAGAAATACCAGTCTCAAGTGGTATTCCACAGGGCTCGGTTCTCGGCCCTTTGTTGTTTACTGCTTACGTAAGCGACCTTAAAGCGCTAGTTTCATCCTCAATATGTTTTTATGCCGACGATACAAACATATTTGCCAACCCTCTTCACGACCATCAGATACTTCAAAATGACCTTAACAACCTCCATGCATGGTGCTGCTACTGGCTCTTGCCCCTAAATATAAACAAATGTGTTGTGCTCCATTAAATAGAATGTTGTCGTACAACGATCTAGGTGTTACAGCGAATTCTAATCTATCGTGGAGTGGTCATATCTCTAATGTGTGCAAACGCGCAAACTCCAGATTACTCCTAATTCAAAAAACTTTTTCAAAAGTGTCGTTTGAAATGTTGTGCAGACTTTATAAATGCTATGTCCGTCCTATTCTAGAATACGCAGGACCCGTGTGGTATCCAGAACTTGTAGGAGACCAACAAATGCTGGAATGTGTTCAACGCCGCGCCACCCGGCTTACCTTTGGCCGCATTAGACCATCATACGAGGAAAGGTTAGAAATAAGAAATCTTATAACATTCCAACAAAGACGTCTCCGTGGTCACCTAATTTTGTCGTTTCGAATAATAAAAGATAACTGTGGAACTGTACTTGTATTTAGTCTTTAGATTTATTTTAAAATCATTTCTTGATTTAATAGATTTTAGGTTAATTAATTTGCTCTTTTTTACTGGGCACAATATAACACCGTCCTCTGCCCTTATTGCAATAATAATAATATTAATAATAATAATCCTTAATCCAAAATGTAACGATTTAACCTAAAACATAAAATATTTTTGCTAAACTATTTTATAAATTATTTAAAAATATTTTTAATATGCTTTGGTTAGATTCCCCACTCGATCATTCACTGTTGAGTTCTAATTAACAGTGCTGTTCCCCCAAAGTAGCGCTGGGAAACAGTAACAAAGCCTACGCAAAACACGAGGCAAAAGAACCAGAGATGTTGAAGTCGATGTCACACAAAAAAATATTATATTAATGAAAAAAAAAACTATTAAGACAAGGATATTTTCACTTTCTTATTATGTACAGAGTGTTAAAGTAACACTTTTGGAGGCCTGGCATATAGAAGGTGACCGCTATAATTTATCCAAAACAATGTCAAGGAACACAAACCCGAAAGAATAATAAATACTATTAATTTTTAAAGCTAAGTATAACTTACCAACAAAAAGTTCTATTAGTAACATAATCGTGATAATTTTTCCATTTATACCAGTCATTTTACTACTTTAAAAACTAAAAAATCAGTCTATATCTAAGAATGTTTCTACATTTTAACATTTAAATTTCTCATGTAATAAGTAAATACAAACAAGTTAAAGGTTAACTATTTTTAGATTAATTTGTTGATTTATTTTTGTTTATTAAATACGAATTTAATTCCAGAGATTCAGATTAATAATGTTTTTTTTTGTTTAACTATAAACCTCTATACTTTTCTTTTATTAATATAAAACGCTCCATTTCTTCCTTTTGAAAATGGAATGTTTGCGTTCATCTGGCCATTCTCATTTTATAAATTTAGCGAGTAGGTATAGGCAACCAACAATACAGATAATCTAAAATAGGTATTGTCGATTTTAAGAATCGAAGTTCTGTGATCGGAAAGTTCCTTATCATTCATACCCATACTTATTATCACCAGTCATCCCCATTATCGTTCTAATCCGTCATTAAATATAATTGTCACTTATTTAAAATTTTAAAAATAACTGTCGTCGGGTGACCAAAATATAAACTGTTTGGCAGTGTTCTCACTACATAAAATGGATATAAAATATATTCGTTTAGTTAATGGTAAAAGTATACTTTTTCGTTTTGTAGCCTGTGCATAGATAAGCTAATATCTATGTGGGTGTAAAAAAAAATATTTACAAAATCACTGTAAACAAGCAAGGAACAAGCGGTCGCGCTAGGTGATTTATATAGGCAACCAATGACGCATTTACTTAATTTTCGGTGGATTTTCTCCAAATACTCTTGTGGACTTCGGGATGTGGACTTTACTTTTTTTCACTCCATATGTAACTTCACATAACTGAATTACAATGCTTTAGCATGAACTGAAGTTAGTTTTAGAGTGAAAAGAGTGAGAGGAGTACACCTGCCGAACTCAACGTCTGTAATACGCACGCGTTGCTTCTAAACAAAAGAACTGTTTGTGGAAGGGTTGACATATCTAAGGGACATGCGATGAATGCTATCTAAAATACGTTATATCATGAATAATGGATTGTGTTAAAATATTTTATGTCAAATACAATAAAGATATTATTAAAAAAAAAACACTTATACAGTTTTTATGAATTGGCAGGCTTGGTGACTACTAATTTGAATAAAAATAACGTCCAAGATGCAAGACTATGTAGCAACCCCCTTAGATATACGCAGGGGCTGGTAACTCAAATGGAAAAACATGAGGTTGGTAATTTAGTACCACTCCAATTAACGGGATGGCGCTCGCATCGAAATGTCATGTCAGTTGTCAGCTCGTCAAAACTTCAAACTCAAAATTAAAATGGCTATTGGTTATTGTATTTGAAGGTGTATTGAATTTTGATTTATTTTTCAACACCTTCCAATTTTAAGCATGTTTTCAAACGATGGAAAGATGGATTTCAGCAACAAACAATAAAGCACTACCAGATATTGGTAGTGATGCAATTTATACCACATTAAATATGCAGTCGTCATATTAAGGATATCCAAATAGTGTCTTAAGAAAAATGCACCATCACTGTTTGGTAAGTAATATTTACAAACTTGTTTTTGATTCAGTGTTAAAATAATTGGTTTGTTATTTAAATTTCTTTTTGTTTTCAGTTTTTAAATGATCATTGTTGTAAAGAAAATGTTGGCCCTCCAAAATACCCTGTCGATCGATGAAATTTTTGAGCCTCAGCTATCAATATCAAAAATTGATTCAATGCCATTGACATCAAACAAGAAAATACCCTAAAATCTTCAAGGGTCCAAACGTGTGTAAGTTTATACTCAAAAGTTAAATTCATTTATCAGGGTGACCACCTAATGAATAAAAATTTGATAACTACACGTGCTGTATAAATGAATCACGAAAACAATTATCGGATGAAGAAATGCTCCTCAACCTAACTAGTCGACTCAATAACCGTATGGCAAATTTTATCCACACTCAAATTTGCCTCGATAGTAAAAAAGGATGATTCTTCACTTCAATTTTTTCAAACTTATTTGCCACTCCAAGTCGCAAAACTTTTATAAAGATCTTGAGCACTCATATATACTGATTTTGTTACAGAAAACATTTTTGATAGGTTTGTTTTATAACTATTTAATTATTTAAATGGTGTAAATGCATATTTGTTTTAAGTATTTCCATGTTTAAATAGACAAATTATATGATGCGGCTATAATTTACTGTAATAAAAAACAAAATAATAAATTGCATTTTATTTCAAGTTTGAAATTAATGCAAAAATATAATGAAGTAAAATCAAATAAAGATATAAATTGGCAAATTTTTGACTGGTTTCAAATCACAAAACAGTCAATATGGTTGTTTTATGATTTGAAACTAGTCAAATATTTTTACATTTTTTTTTGCTTTATTCGATTTTCTTCATTACATTTTTGCGCTACTACAAAGTTAAATTTCAAAAAGCCCGCTCGTGGCGGCCATATTGAATTTTAGTACCACTCCAATTTGATAGATGGCAGCACATCGACTCAGAATTTTACCATTGAGTTTCCCATCTATTCACAGTAATCTATGGATATACGAGTCCTTACCTCCAGGGGTGCGTTCAAAAATCGAGAGCGTAAAATTTTCAATCGTCCGGACAAAATTCGTCGGAACGTTTATTTTTGCCCGATAAATATGAACGGTAAGTGCAAGTATTGTTAAATCAAGTTTTTGGTTATGTCTTTTCTGTTATCTGAGATAGTAGGAATTATCAAAAATTAGTAAATAGGTGTAACATCATTGACGTCCACATAGACTTTTTTATGTAAAAATTCAATTCATTACCTTTTTTACTGTGTCATAAAATTTTATCATTTTCTATAATGAAATTATCATCGTTTCCGACAACTAGACGCTTAATTTTCTCATTCATACTCAGATTTAAATATTTTTTACTCAAAAAGTAAAAATAGGAAATTAAATACTAGGTGGTTGGTTCTCTTAGGTTAATTGGGATTATGACATACTGCGCAAGTCGACTAAAAATTACCCAACTCAACACGGTGGGTAAAATTTCTTCATCCCGACGCGTTTTTCTTTTAAATTGGAACGGCTGGGGTAATTCGTCCAGATAAAACGTTCCATATTTAGGAACGCTTTTTTGAATTTAGACAACGTCCGGACGCATTTACCCTACATTTCTGAACGCACCCCTGTAGGTATTGTTTGACAGGTTGTTGGAATGTCTAAATGTTCCTAAGTGTAAACATCGCACAGTTGTGGCATTTTTGATTGGGTTGTCAGGATGATGTAGCGTTTATGAAGACTAACACCCGTATCTATACTCGATCACCAGCGATTCGCCGGAGATTCATTCCGGCGTATCGCCAGCGATTCGCTGGCAATTCGCTGGCGAAAGCCCGAAAAGGTGGCGACCCGCTGGCGATTGTCACCGGTCTGTCATTTCTCGCAAGTTTTCATGTTCTTTTATAGGGATTATCACCGGCATCTCTCGCATTTTATTATTGATTCATTTCTTAAAACTCACAAAACAATGAACGAATATCAAATTTTTCCCTATAAAAGAACTTGAAAACTTGCGTGAAATGACATGTCGGTGACAATCTCCAGCGAGTCGCCACCTTTTTGGGCTTTCGCCGGCGGATAGCTGGCGATGCGCCGAAATGAATCTTTGACGAGTCGCTGGTGATCGACTATGCATACGGCTGTAAGTCTTTATAGTAGCATTCCACTGGTGAGGAATTCAGTGATCCACATATTAAACCTTAAATATACGTTGTGGAACAGCCATATGGAATAAATTCGGTAATAAATAAATGTGCGCGTGTTCGAAAAAACGCTCGGACACATCGATTGTTATTTTTAGTTGCGCATTTTTTTAACAAAAAATTTTAATATAAGGTGTTTTATGTAACAGGCCAATACAAGCTTTCTTATTTTAAATGCAACACCCTGTATATTTTTCAATTTTTTGATTCTTCAGAAAATGTTAGACATAATTTATGAACTATGTCCTATCCTGTTTCAAAAATATTAAATGTTTTCCGATTTATTGCAAAAATTAACATTAATAAAATAAACTTATTTGATTACAGAAATTCGTTGCAACACATTTAAAAACTAGTAAGTAATACTAATTATTTCTTGACAATGTAACAAAAAAAACACATCTCAATGTAGGAGATGTTCAAAATGCTCGCCGGAAACATCTTGGCATCATCCTAATCTGAAATAAAATTTTCTTTTAACGTTACTCAACATCTCAGGCGTGACCGATCTAATCGCAAGCGTCATTCGCCTTCTTAAGTCAGCTAGGTCGAGAGATTTAGTTTTGTAAAAAAACTTTTGATATACCCCCATAAGAAAAAGTCTAATGATGTCAGATCAGGGTATCGTGGAAATACTCGACTGAGGTACTGCCGGACATTGATTTGGTAATGGGGCGGTGCTCCATCTTGATGACATCATATCATATTCGCTGGAACTTGTATATTTGCTGGATCGAGACATAAGTTCGTTAAAGTTGGTACATTATTTTGGTACGCTGCTAAATAATTATCGGCATTCAAATTGTCGAGAAGTTTAGTTTTGTATAAAATACTTTTGACATATCCCCATAAGAAAAATTCTATTGATGTCAGATCAGGGGATTGTGCTGGCCATTCCATCAATCCTCGCCTCCCTATGCACCAATTTTGAATAACTCGATTGAGGCACTGCTGAACATTGATTTGGTAATGGCGCGGTGTTACTTCTTACTGAAATCATATCATATTTATTTGTAATTGTGAGTTTGCTGGTTTGGGATATAAGTTAATTAAAGTTGGCACGATGTTATTTTGGAGCACTGCTAAATAATTATTATCGCCATTCAAATTGCCGTCAATAAAAAAGAAACCTAAAATATGATCGCAACAATTCCTGCTCAAACATTAACCTTTTCAGGGTATTGCTTATGTTCTTCTCTCATCCAGTGAGTATTTTCCCTAGACCAATAGCGGCAATTTTGACGATTACCATGACCGTGAAGTGTAAAGGTACACTCATCAAAAAAAAAACATGTTCTAATTGTATCACCATATTATCTAACATTGCCATCATTTGTTTACAAAATTGCATTCTCTTGTCAAAATCGTCTTCCATGAGCTCCTGAGTATTCTCCTGTAACTTTCAACTGTGGTATTTTTATTATTTTATTTATTTTCCGTATAAAGGGGAACTTTAATTATTTTCCTGTAGCTTTCAGCTGTTGTATTTAATTAATTTTGTTCACTAAAAATTTATTTCCTGTATACAAGTGTGCCGATACCGCGCCCTAGCTATTATATTTTTTTGGAAATATATTTTGTTATTTATTCCTGTGTTTCTCTTATTGCCGATTTTTAACCGTTTTTTTTTAGGGTACCGTAGGGTACGAGATAAGTGTTTTAATTCTAGTGGCTATCTCGTTAGCAGTGACCGCCTGGAAATATTTTCAACACCACTGAGTTTATCTTGAGTACCCTCTGGTGTGCTACAGCGTCGCGGGGCAAACTGTGTTAACAAAACTGGCGCCCGAGCAACCCTTATTCTGAAATCACTATCTTAGCGCCACACAGACCTCTTGATTCACTGTAGGTAACCAGAAGCCTGTCACAATATCCATTTTGGTATCATTAGTTATTGTATTGGCAGCTGTTTCTTTATATGTTTTATATGTCCAAGCTCGCAAAACTGCTTCTCAATTTTACTAATTGTCCCTTGGGATATACGCGGCAAATTTGAAAAGTTTTCATGAAATAAGCAAGCCACTTCCATTTGTGTCTGTATGTTATCTCCATGACCAATCATCTACAGAATTGTTATTTTGTGCATTTTTGTTAAATGAAGTATTTTTCTGATATGCAGTTAAGAAAATTGAAATGACTATAACACTGACAACTACTGTTATGCATTCAGAAAACAATTTGCTAACACCAGGCGTTTTAAATAAAAGTAAACAGAACTATTTAAGCATAGCTTTCTTGTTTTATATCAGTAAAAAGGAATGCTGTAGTTATAAATTACAAAATGGAACTCTTATTTTTAAAATTTTTATTAAGTACAAATACACTTAAATGGATATCTAAGATAACTCTGGACTGAAGCCTACACTAAAGCTACCTCAAAATAACAATAATAAGTTTTTACTCCTATTTATAAAGTAAAAATGATTATTAAGCAAAGATAATCTATTTATATCATAAAAGAGTCTATTATGTTCACAATATATAACTCTGCAATGGTTTTTGCTTACTTTCTCATTATCAAGACCTAAATGCGAAATGAGTATTGAGTGTGTTTTAGCGAATTTCTGTATTTAAACAATTTAATTTTATTAATTTAGGACAAAGTACATAAAATAAGTCTAAAATTTTCTGAAGGATCCAAAAGTTGAAAGATATACGGGGTGTTGCATTTAAAATAAGGAACAAACCCTGTATAAAAAGATTTTGTTAAAGAAAATACGCAACTAAAAATATCAATCTACGTGTCCGAGCGTTTTTCCAAACACGCCTCTATTTATTTATTACCGAATTTATTCCATTTGGCTGTTTCACACTGTATATAAACATCCTTATAATAAATATCCAATAGACTTGGGTGATATTTCCCAATGGGAATTAAAAACAAATAAAAAACTTGTACTCTGTGCAAAATTTATAAAAATTAACAAAACGTTTTCGGTATTATGATATCTTCATGTACAGGGCTCATTTCCTATATATTAAAATAGAAACTTTAATAAAACTTAAAATAGGCTTCCTACCAAATATTATATTGTTATATTCATAAAAACTAAAATAAACAATCACAGTATGTTTTATTAACATTTAACGATAATTATTGGTAACGACTGGTACCTATTCTAAATAAATTTAATATATTTATTGTTGATAAGTAAAATAGAATTATTTGCAGCTCCCATTTTGTTCTTACAATCATAATAATAGGTATCTCAGTACTACCGAATTTGGAGCCCTCATAAATCAACATTAGTCGATGCTGATTTTCTTGAAATTTCCATGGTATCCCAAAATTTCATCATTTTCTAATTTTTCCGGTCGAAGTGATTCATCGACTTTCATGTTTTCTAATTTATCAAACCGGTCCTTATATTGTTGAAATTTCTTCTTCCATAAATCTAAAATAAATTAACAGATTTATTAAGATATTCACTATATAGGGTGTTTCAAAAAACATGTTCAACAGCTCGTGGGGTGATTTCTTACCCAAAAATAAGACAAATAGTTCCTATCAACATGGGTTCGCAGATCCTTTATTTCAATGATCAGGGTTTTACAATTTTTAATTTATTTTCATTTTTTTTATATTTCCGTAGTGGCTTTAACGATTTAAATAAAATTTTGACTGTAAAGTATACCTAAAATCACATATTTTAGCAAAAATATGTAAATGTAATACGCGCTTTATTAATTATTAACAAAAAATAGGTGTGCCACTATTTTTATCTTTTGATGGCACACATTTAGATTTAAATGGCAAATACAAAGCAGCTTTTAATATTTTTAGATTTTAGCTTCGTTTAGAGGATAAATACAATTTAATTAAGTAGCGTGTGTATGTACCTGCCAGCGTAACACAAGTTTACCATAAATTATTAAATTATTTATTTATTATTGTCTCGATTCGCCATAAATTAATAATATGTCGGTTAATTAGCCAATGTACAAATAAAAAAAATTCTTCTATAGTACCTATACAAAATTACTTACAAACTTGAGAAATTAAAACGAAAACAAGACACTATCTTTTGCTTAAAGTGAATGCAGCACCCCTCATAATTTTGAAACAAGGCTATTTCAAAAAGTAATTTTGTTAAAAAATTAAATTTTGGCAAAATAAATAAGGTAATATTATCTAGATATGTATTTTGAAATTTTAGTTCTTTTCAATTTCCGAGAAAAAAATCAAATAGCTTTATATTTTGAAATATCATAATGAAAATAAATGCATCCTCAACAGGACTATTCTTAATATACTCCCGAAATTTAAACTCTTTATGTCTTGTTAATGATTTTTTTAAATTCGCCAAAATTAGTTAAGTGTTGCCTTCTGGTGTAACGAGCCTGTAACTATCGTATCGTATACTCTCAGTCATTATTCGTTTCTTGCAACGATTTACATCAGTTTACACTTAACGAGGCGTTTTAGCCACTAAATTTGGCAAATTTAAAAAATTATTAACAAGACATTTTCATTATATTTCAAAATTTAAAGACCTTTGATTTTTTCATATTCATATTCCAGATATTATTGCCTAATATAATTTGCCAAAATTGTAATTTTTTAACAAAATTACTTTTTGAGATATCCTTGTACGAAAATTATAAGAGGTGCTTCAGCAGGCACAGGAAGAATTACTACCACACATAATCCGGCTATCCCGGAGCAGTTTGGAGCTGGGATATATACCAGAAGCATGGAGAAGGGCCAGAGTCACCTTTATTCCAAAAGTAGGGAAAAAGGATACCTAAATCTTTCCGTCCAATCAGCCTCACATCCTTTGTATTAAAAATAATGGAGAAGGCTGTTGATAATTATATCAGAACAGAAGTCCTGGAGAGGGTGCCACTCCACCACAGCCAACACGCGTACCGAGCAGGAAGATCTACAGAAACTGCCCTGGTAGAGTTGACTGATGTAATCCAGGATGCACTGACAAACAAAGAAACGGTCGTGTGTGCCTTCGTAGACATAGAAGGAGCTTTTGACAACACGCCACACGAATCTGTAAAAAGAGCACTTGCATACAGAGGAGTAGATAACACCACATCCAGATGGATGGCTCAGTTGTTATCTACGAGAACTGCAGAGACACGGATAGGGCAGGACACCATCTCCATCTGCACAACCAGAGGATGCCCACAAGGAGGAGTTCTATCCCCACTAATGTGGAGCCTAATCGTAGACGAACTTCTATGCAGATTGACTGACCTCGGCATACCCTGTCAAGGTTATGCCGATGACATAGTCACATTTGCTAGTGGCAAGTTTAGTAATATCCTGTGTGATATAGTCCATCGAGGACTAGAACATACCAAAAGATGGTGCCGTGAAGTGGGACTTAGTGTAAACCCTACAAAAACAACACTAGTAGCCTTTTCAAGGAAAAGAAAACTTAATCTCAAAACCGTTAAATTAGACGGGATAGATATAGAATGGAAAAATGAAGTCAAATATCTAGGCCTAACCCTGGACAACAAACTTCTCTGGAACACACATAAAAAGGAAGTAGTAAATAAGGCCACAAAAGCCCTAATGGTATGCAGAAACATTGCAGGTAAACGATGGGGATGTAACCCAAACATACTGCGATGGATGTATACTGCAATAGTGAGACCAATCATCACTTACGGGGCTATAGCCTGGAGTAACAGAACTAGTTTAGTTACTACGAGAGCTAATATCTCAAAAGTACAAAGACTAGCCTGTGTATGCATTACTGGTGCAATGAGAACCTGTCCTACGTCCGCAATGGAAGTGATCTTAAACCTCACCCCTCTACATTTGATGATAGAGAATGTGGCAAAAAGGACACGATATAAAATGATCAGGAACGGAGTAATCAGACGAAAGTCTACTTGCCTCAGGACTAAAGATACCTGGGACATGCTCCAGGATGAAATGCAGAAGAAGCACAGTTTTGTGAAAAACTTCAAAACCACAGAGCTGGGCTGCAAGAAAGAATGGAGCCAAGAATCCATCGCGCTTGCAACCGAAATACATGCTATTCAGTGGTATACGGACGGTTCCAAAACCATAGAAGGAACTGGAATAGGAGTGTATGGGCCGAGAACGAAGCATTCCGAAAGCTTGGGAAAATACCCAAGCATCTTCCAGGCGGAAATTCACGCCATCGAGAAGTGTATCCAGTTTAACATCGAGAGATTATCATCATGTCCGGTAGTCAAGCAGCCATCAAAGCGCTGAGTTCTTACGTAATCAGCTCAAAAATGGTCTGGAGATGCCTAGAACAATTAAATGAGCTAGGCGAGAAAAATAGAGTTACTCTTACTTGGGTCCCGGGACATAACATGGTACAGGGTAACGAGATTGCAGATAGTCTTTCAAGGAAAGGGGCTCAAATATCCTTTGTAGGACCTGAGCCGTTCTGCGGTATCAGCAGTAACATAATATTATGAGAGATTAAAAAAGAATTGGGTAGTAGAAGAACCGATAATTGGAACAATCTCTTGGGGCTGAGACAGGCCAAGATACTTCTGCGTGAATATAACCAGAAAAGATCAGAAGCTTGCATCTGCCTAAGCAAGAACAGGCTACGTATTGTAACAGGGATCCTTACCGGGCATTGCCGACTAAAAGGACACCTAAGTAAACTGAGAGTAGTAGAGGATAGTGAGTGCAGATTCTGTGAGGAGGAGGACGAAACCTCCATTCACATTCTAACTGAATGTGTAGCACTCCAAAATCCAAGGGCACTATATCTAGGAGGATATCAAATAGAAGAGGGAGTTTTACCTAACTTGAACAAATCCTACACTTCCTTGAGAAAATAGGATTAGAAGGGTCGCTATAGGCATTGAGACATTTCCTTATTAGTTATACTTATCTTATCTATTCCCTATTTTTACACTTGTCTCCATTTCCATTTTCATTTTTCAGCACATTACTTCAAAAAACAACTAACTAAGTTTTCTCTTTTTTTCGTTTTCTCTTTCTTTCTTTCCTTTAATACCACTTTCCTTCCTTTTTCCGTTGATATGTTACCAACTTCTTAATTTAAACATTAAGTACATCTAAAAATTATTTTCCGACGCTAATGCTGGACTCTACGTGTAACAATAATAATTAATTTATTTCATTTTGTTTATTATTACATACAAATTCAAATAATTCATTTTTAAACCTATATTATTAATTAAGAAACATTTATTTCTCCAACGCCATCTATTAGCCGATGTCAAAATATTTAAATCTGACAACCTTTAAACTGTTTTTCTTAAATATTAGAATTGTTAGTTCGTCTATTTATATCTAGAGGGCGTTAATTAGTATCTTTAATCTAAAATAAAAAATTATACCTTCAGAATTATAAACATTTCATGTTGTCTAAGAGCCCATTTTAGTTCTTGTAGGGCTTAAAAAAAGTTTTAAATTTGTTTTGTCTTAATGTCTTTCCGTTCGTGAAATATTTTAATAATTTTAATTAATAGTTTTAGACCTACATTTCTTAAAAAATACTCGCATACTTGTTTTTTACACCGACCCTGTGATAATCTCTAAGCTTAGTCTTAAATAGATGAGTAATACGGGTGAGCTCTTGATATTTGACAACTTTCATAATTTTTTAAACCCACTTTATTAGTTATGAGCTCATTCGTTTTTACCTATCTATTTTAGACCATACCTGATGATGAGGATCTGATCTCGGTCGTATTAAATTACTCTTGTGAGATCTTAAGGACCACCCTTGTTTTATTTACCTCTTTTTTGAACATATAACTCACACATGGCTACCACCTTCAACTTTAAACATTTCCTTAGTGCAGCGGCGACCGAAGGGGGCACAATAGATCTTTTAGGTCGCAGTGTATTAACACCCCATTCTTAACATAACATAACATAACATTTTAAAAATAATTAGAGTGAAATTTCGAAAACAATCAATATACGTTAAACATACTGGCTAAGCCGGCGGTGCTTGCATTTGTTGAAATGAAAACCGTCTTTCGGCGGCATAGTCCTCTTCATACAGGAAAGCCGCCGCAAATCTAAACTGATTTGTTGAGCAGGGTGGCATGCTATCAGTGAATTGAAAAATGCCGCCGGACAACGGTCTACTGTATTTTAAACACTGAATGCCGGTGGTAAGAAAAAATACTTGTAAAATCGTCTACATTTTTGTGGCAAATGATCATATGTCGTACGCGTTTTATTTGTACATCGGTCTTCTTATGACAGAGTAGATGAGCTGTGTCCAGGCCGTTGGTGTTTATGCCGGTCGGTGTAGCCAGGTAAGGAGTCGTTACTTCGTCTTCTTGTTGTCACGACATTATTATTATTATTTGTTTATGTATGTGAAATTTGCTTCTAAAGTTTATAAAATACTACTGCTAGTCACGGCGCAAATGAAAACAAACAAGACGCATTCACACAAACACCTCCCACCACAGCAATTACAAATGATTAGTGTTGTCCGCGATACGTGAGTTTTTTCCGGCGGCATCTGTTTCAAATACAGTAGACCGTCGTCTGGCGGCCTTATCAATACTGTGATAGCCTGCGGCCCTCATCAACAAATCAGTTTAGATTTTCGGCGGCTTTCTTATATGTGAGAAGACCATGCCGCTGGAAGACGGTTTTCGTTTCATTAAATTCAACTACCGCCGGCGGTCGGCTAGCCAGTACGTTATTTAAAACTGTAACAAGTCAATTAGGATGACACAAGCATACTAGATTTTTTAAGGATTTATTTTAAGCTTGATATCTAACATAGTGAGACAAAATGGTATCTTCTAAACAAAGCCGAAATACAACAAATTCTAAATATGCTAGTCATTTAAATAAAGTGATAGAAATCCTCTGACGAAAGAGTATCGCATTTTTAGTTGCAGTTTGCAGCGTAAACTTTATTAAGTTGCGTCTACACGAATACAAGTATTCACTTTGAGAAAATTAAGTTTACATTTTATATTTTGTCTACAAATACCAGAACAATTTACTTTCGTACTTTATTAATAAATTTCTCAGCTGAACATTGGTTTTTAGCATTTTTAGAGTTTAGTTGCCCCATTTTCGCGCATACAAGCCTCGATTTTAAGTAGAATGAAACATAGAAAATTCGATTTTCCGCAACAAAAACGAAATGTCATTTTTTCCCCATATTTCCATGAAAGCCGTTTTCTCTATATGATTAATTAATAAACCTAGGATTGGAAAACCAAAGGCTTTAATGTTGCAAGTGGCTAAAGGGTTGATGTAAGGGCGTAATCTTCAAAGGAAAAATCGAGATTTTACCAGATTTTTCCACACAAGCTCATCGAATGTATGAAAACGTTCATCGTCACTAGTCCGAAAAATATATTTTCTTGAATGACCTGAATGCATTTTGGGGTCGGAAAATTGTAATTTCTTTAAATTTATTCATTCGTTTTTTGTCAGATATTTTGAATTTCTTTGTAGATATAAAATGTTTTCTGGTACCATTTTAATAAGCACAAAACTGCGCAACTTTTGTCAAATTCAACCATTTTTCTATTTGTTACCGTTTAAAAAATAGCAATACTGTCCCTGGCTCACGAGCTAGTAGGTACCTATCTAATTGGGAGGTTGCACAATGGGCCTAGTGAGGCCTAAGTTCCATGAGTTAACCCACTCTTCACACGTTACAGATGCAGATACTGTCCTTATGAAATAGTATAATGACTCCGTATATAACTAATAGAGAAAATAAGGCCCTTAATGCAGGAGTGGTTAGGTAGTCAAAAAAATTCAACTTTAATGATTTAATATCGAATCGACTACTCTAGAGCTATCGAGTTATTTTGTCGAGTTTATTGTCGAATTTCGTATCGAGATCGAGTTACTCGACAGTTTTGTGTACTGATCATGAATAAAGAGAAAATTAGTGTTGTAGTTGCTTTGGATTATTAAACCTTTTGCATATTCATCAATAAATCTTGGCTATCTTAAAAATAAATTGGCTTTTCATTTACAAAAACCTTAAATGCGTCCATATCTAGGTACTCAGCTAGGATTGCAAGACGTCTCGCTTTAGGCGTAATTGTCTCGCTTTTTAACTTGCTGGCACGCATTACGCCAAAGTACGAAAATGCCCCGCATTTCACCTAAATGATAAAAAGAAAAGTTTAACAATTTGTGACCTTTTTTGGAGAAGCTCTTTAGAAAAAGGGTCTGATAGTTTATAAAAATATAAACGGAAGACCTTTTTTAAGACCTCCTCGAAGAAAGGAGCTTATTTTATTAATATACCTGTTTTTTAACCTGATCACCTGTCGTCACCATTGTCACGCTTTTCCCTTTAGTACATCTGGCAACCCTTACAAATAACTCAACCACCACAACAACAAAATTTTACATTTGTCATTTTATGCCTGTGATGACCACGTTTTTACTGTAGTCATGTTAAACTTGGCCATTTCAAGACAATATTCAATATGCCGTCATTATTTTTGATTTATATCAGTGTTTATATTCAAGACATAGTATCTGATTTAAAATCGCCTAAATTCGTTTATTCACAAAGACAGTTATTTTTATTATTTGATAGAGTTTTGATAGAGTCAATATTAATGAATTCAAATCGTAGAGATGCATTAAGATATGGTGTAAAGGGCTTGTGAAGATAATTAAATAGATTCCAAAAGTTATAACTATGCATAACCATGCACCTGATGTAGAGTATAATAATGCCCGTACTGCAGTAAATAAAATTAATGAAAAAGCAAAACGAACATGAGTTAAGGTAAGAGAAGTAATTCAAGAAGCAACTCAAGAAATTTCTCTGCTTGCGTCTTCTTCATTACCGAAATATACGTCATTGCAAAAAATGTTCATTACCAAAGGAATAAATGTATATTACATTACACTAATTACAGATCGTTATGTGAAATAAACCAGAAGATCTGCAAGTTACAACTAGAGGAAAAAATAATTACTATGTGATTCTGATGTTAAAGACTTTGAGAGAATGATAATCTTAAAGACAAAGAAAAACGTAACTCTTTTACAAAACTACGAAAATTGGTTTGCAGATGGTACGTTCAAAGTTGCTCTAGAATTGTTTACCAAAGTATATACATGCGTTGATCGACAACAGAGTAATTTCTTTAATTTATGTTTTTTTATTCAATAAATCCAAAGAATAGTCAAAGAGATTGAACCAAATTTAACATTAGTCACAATGATGGCCGATTTTGAAGCAGCGATATGTAATGCCGCCGCTTCTGTTTTTTCCCAATTGGAAGATTGTTGGACGTTTGTTTCATTTGAGAAAAAATTTATGGAGGAAAGTTCAAAAGTTGCAAATAACGAAAACTTACAGAGAAAACAAACAATTTCAAATTAATTCTAAAATGATATTAGCATTATGTTTTGTTTCTCTAAGAAAAGTGTCATTTTTTTGCCATTCTTTCTGAAATATGTGTGTCAGATTTACGACACCTTCTGATTTATTGGAAAAATTATTATATTAGTCTGGTTGAGTTAGGAACGCGCGAAGTTCTTTTTTTTTAATTATCAACTGGAATATGTAGGTTCGATGGATCTGCCAAGCAATGGCGACTTGTGAAATATTGGGTGTCCACAATGGCAGAATATAGGTCTTAGTTTTTTAGGTAAATAACTTTAATATTTTAGGAAGTTATATTATACCTTATAATGAACACTATATGTTTTTTACCTACAACTGTACTGACACCAAAGAGGTTAGAAAGGGTAGAGGTAACATAGGAAGCATTTCTCGCTGCGCGAATTTTGCCATAACCGAAAAACTGGGTGGAAGGAGTAGGGAGGTGTTCTGGGCCGGACTTAAATATTTGTATTGTAGTACCTAATTTTGGTGGGTAATTAAAAGATGAAAAATTATGAGACGTTTGTTTGACTTTATTTGTTAGCACGATTCATGTATGATGAGGGCAATAACACTTTATCAATATATAACTAGCTAAGGGCCGATTCCACCGTTATGTCAAACGAAGTTTAAATTATTAAACGAAGATTAAAATGACATTGTTAATATAAAAATGTCATTTTAATCTTCGTTTAGTATTTTAAACTTCGTTTAATAAAACGGTGAAATCGACCCTAAGTAAAAGTTTATAAGTACTTTTTGCTCGAATTACACACAAGATTTTTTCTACGATCACACCAAAATAAATTAAATAACTAAATATATAATATATAATATTTTAAGTTTATTTGACATAGGCCTACTGTTCTAAGAGAAAAAAATGTTTTGGTACTTATATCCTGGTAGTTATTTATGATTTAATTATTTACGGAAAATACCGTCCAATGAATTAAAATATTAGAAAGTCAATTAATAGTTATTTATGTAACCAGTTACGAAATGCCTTATTTTGTGTAACGAGTAAATATTTGCAAAACGAGCGGAGCGAGTTCCCGCAACATGAACGACTTACACAAAACGGCATTTCGTAACGTGTTTATATACAAGATTTTTTCTAATTTTGACTTGATTATTTATAAAATTGTGTTGAAAAATGATTCACCATCATTCTTGTGTAGGTACTTCCAATCAAATAGTTTAGAAAATTGTTGTATTTGATTGCCCTACGACGTTTTTTTTTTTTTTTCAATAGTAATAATAAAAATAAGGGACATGTGCAGTGTTGCCGATCTAATTTTTGACATTACCCGCGAGAAATTTGAAAAAAAAAACATTTTTACCCATTATCCTTAAAGAAGTACGTCAAAATTTTACCCCCAACATTTCTGGGCAGTTTTCAATAACGGTGTTATTTTAAAAATTAAACGCCATTTACAGCTTCTCTTTTTTGTTTTTAAACGTAATGTCATATTTTCAAATGTGAAATGTCACTATTCATTGCCTCTTTTTCGATATTTGGTTTTTTCGATTTTTCGTTTTTTGGATTTTTGGATTTTTGGATTTTTGGATTTTTGGATTTTTGGATTTTTGGATTTTTGGATTTTTGGATTTTTGGATTTTTGGATTTTTGGATTTTTTATTTTTAGATTTTTCGATTACTCGATTACTCGATTACTCGATTACTCGATTTCTCAATTTCTCGATTTTACGATTTTTCGATTTTTCAACTTAGAAACCAAAAAAGAGGCAGTTTTATTTATTTTCATTTCGTAACTGGTGACATAATCAACTTTTCGTAATCAGTTGCATAATGTTCTACTTTATGCAAATGTCCATATAAATATTCATTAAATTTATTTAAGCCAAAAATTATTACAAGGACCTCTCTTTCAATTTGGGAATATTTTTGTTCGGACTTTGATAAGGTACGCGAAGCAGAAGCTATAGATTTCTCAATATTTTTTTTTTTTCAAAAACATGACATATCATGGCCCTTATTCCCACATTTGATGCATCTACGAATAATTTAATCGGCTGAAAATGCACAAGAGCATCATTTATTTTTGATTTATTCCAAAGATTCCTTGCAAAAATTATCCCAAATCCATTTCACCCATAAAAAATTAAATAAAAAAAGTCCTAAAGCAAAATCATATCCTCCTTCCTGTTAGTGACTTAAAAAAATTACTTTCCAAAGAACGGTCCTCAAGCCAGGTCCCTCCATTTTGTGGCGATAGTACTGTTTTTTTATTGTGATTATTTTCTTCGCGGAAACTTTGGCTTTACACTTAGAGTAACACTGTTATAGAGAATTACTAAATAAATAGTTTTGAGAAAACTATTGAAACCAGTTGTGAAGTATGAAACGAATAAATTGGCAATGAAATTGATATTTTTGTATTTGATTGTTTCTTTTTTCACTTCCTAAAAAAAGATTCCCTATGAAACAAGAAATAGTAAACAGTTTATAATAATAACCTTTATTTGCTACTTATAACATGTGCCAATGACCAAGTCCGATTCTGTTTATTTTCAAATCAACAAATATGGACGTCGACAGAATCTTTAAAAATTAAATATCTCACCGAAATAAATATAAGTTTCTTTTATCTCCGTCACATTTCGCAGGTTTATTATAAATAAAGCATTTTATAACACATCTTGGCATTTTCAACGTTAATTTCCAAAATTTAAGTCACTAAAATACCAAATTAATTCTCGTTGACACATTAAATTTGGATGAACAACGGTCTGACATGTGATGTTCTCAACTGTGATTGGTGGGTGTGAATCATTTTAAAATGGGATTATGCGCAGTGTCTTATGTTCCATCTAAGGTTTGTATAATCTAAGACTGACACTTATATTCTGTCATTTTGAACCCTCAATGATTCGCTCAAAATCCCCCACTGCTACAGAGAACAAACAATTCAGTAAACACATGGCATAATGCATTTCAAAAAACTTTAGGCTGTCATCGTACATCAAGTTTAAATTAATTAGTCAAATTAGAAGGGAAATTGACAATTACGAAATTATAAAATGTTTCAGTAAAGGCAAGCGGGGAACAGAAGCTTCTATTAGATATCTTGTAAATTTTTTAATTAAATTATTAATGATATTATTTCATTTGATATAAAAAGATAATAAAATTATAAAAAATCTGAATTATTTTTAATTTTTACTTAAGAATTATATGAGAATATTTTAAATTAAAATAGTGGTCCGTGCGCTATTTTATTTTTGTGCTTTTTTGCTCTTGCGCTATTTTTTCCTGCGCTGTTTGCCCTTGCGCTATTTTCTCCTTGCGCTATTTTGTCTCTGCCATTATATTCTACTCTATTATGTCCTGCGCTATTTGTCCTGAGTTGTCTTGTCATGGAGCCGTATTAAAAATATTTTTAAGTATATCTTTACTATATTCTCCTTCCAAAAAACGTTACTGATAGAATGGTAATTTTTTTTCAAAAGCTTCCTGCCAACTTTTTTATTTAACTATCTTTTTTACAAATTATATTTTATGAATTCATAGTCGTAAAAATTTATTTAAATTACCTTCAATTTCTGCCATTGATTTTTGAAAACCACCATAGTCACAAGGTAGTATATCTCGAGGGATGCATCTTAATAAATCTTCTATGGTTTTGTGAATAAATATCTACAAGATAAAATAAAAATCCGTTTTAAGTGTACTTCCTATATTATCAACTTGAATATATTTTTTTCTACACACACATAAATAAGCTTATATACATATATAAAATATATTTTATATCCATTCTAGGTAGTGAGAAGACTGCAAAAAAATTAAATCTACGAATCATAGTTCATATTTTGGTTACAAGACTATTATTATTTTCAAAATTGATTGACAATTCTGTCAAACAATAAAATGGGGTATTTTGTGTAGAATCGATAAATAATAGCATTTCTAATTTTATTACGTCTTTAATTATAAATAATTGGTTAATATAAATATATGAAACTAGTTTAATTACGTCTGTCTTCCACGTGAGAGGCCCAGGTTTAATTCTGGGATGGGGACTAATTAAAATATATTACAATATTAAATTTTATGTTTATTTTGTTTTTTTTATATAAATTAGTATAAATGTTATAAATTATTTTAAAATTAGTTATTTTGTTTTAATAACACAATTTAATTTTTTAAATTTTAGTTTTTGGTTAGTTGGTTGCAGAAAAAATATACTGCATAACTCGAATGGAATATCCATATCTACTCCTGCTGCTTAAACTACTATTACTTATTACAAGTTGAAGTAGATAAAAAACAATTCAAGTGTATTAATAGTTTATGAAATGGGATATTTTTATATAATATAAATATCATTTAAATATAGTATTTAATAAATATTTTTAAAAATTTGCTAATCTGAGGAGGGAGTCAAACCGGCATATCGATGGTGAAGGATCAATATGTCCTATCTACCTTTTTATTCAAATTCCGATGTTGTTACCAGGTTATTAAGAATAAATAAATCTATCATAATTAGTCAATACCTTTGTGGCAAATTGACAACGTCGCTTTATACAATCAATTTTAATTTGTAATATCGTCCGCGACAGCAAATTTGCAAGCAAATTAACCTATGTGTTTGTTTAATGTTTTACCCGCCATTTTAAAGCACGTGCTGGTGGTTTGTGGAAGTTTTGTTTTTTTAACCAAAAAACTTTGTGTTTGTTTATGAAAACGGTAAGTCGTTATTACAGTTAAAGTAAACAATATACCTGCAATTATTTCCAAATAAGCTGTACATTTACTATTGAAAGCCTACAAAAATTTTTATTAGCAGATAGGACATTTTGTTTCGCCAGAAATTATACATGCTAATAATTAACTGATAAGTACACATTACCAGATAGGACTTTTTGCTTTTTGTGTACGTATTATTTAATAAGGAATTTTTTTATTCTAAAATGTACCTATTTAATGGTTAGATGTTTTATTGTAAATAAATAAATAATTATTCTATTTATTGTACAATAGCTTAAATCGTTATTTATTTTTAGAATGAGAGTCACGGTAGATATTTTGATTACTAACTTATTATTTACAGGGTGATGATTAAAACCATGTTTTCAGTCGGGAGAGAATACAAACTTTGTGAATTAGCTAGACAGTCAGTAATATCAACAAGTGAGCAGTCATCGCCAAAGTCTACGATGAGTAAGGTACTCATATTCTTCAAGAAAATTCTTGTATTTTTATTGTGTCCTATTTTTTAGGCAACTGATAATTTCAACAATGCCGAAACCGTCACTTTGATAACTGTTGCAGGGGAATCTGTTACTAGTCAGAATGTACCAATAATACTTTCGCCGAATACAGTAGGACAATATATTCTTCAAAACATTGCTAACAGAGTTGAAGTGGAAAACTTTTTAGATCAACATTCAATTATTGCAGGACTTCAAACACTGATCTACATTCTAATCAAATACTTGATTAAAATTCATCAACTGGCAGATTAGAATATAATCCAGTTTATGGCAGCCATAGTGATGAATTTGAACATTCTTCCAAAAGTCATGAATCAGATACCGTAGCCGATCTTGATGCAAATAATCATAACATAAACGAGGGACGTAAAAGAAGAAAGGTGGCCGATCCTAACCAATGGAAACGCAACAGAAATCAGAAACTCCGAATGGAAGGAAAACCTTGTATGGAATTTGTAAAAGGGAATACCGGAAAATATAAATAGTCACAATACAAAGATGCTCGTCACATGAAACCCACTCGTGGAAAATAAGTGTGTAGAAAATCAAAAGTTAGGCTTTGTTCCGAGTTTTCAGAGGACACTAGAAACAGAATTTTCGAACATTTCTGGAAAATAACCTGGGAATACAGACAAGCTTTTGTTGTAGCACATGTAAAAAACATAAATAAAAGAAGAAATACAGTTAATCGAGATAACTCAAGACGTACCCATACTTTACAATACCATTTGAATAATGGATAAGAGCACTTACAGGTTTGCCGGTAAATGTTAAATAATCTCCCGAAAATGCCCTCACGCTATGCTCGAAAAATCTCTTCCAAATTGTATTTAAAACCTACATTTCATACTATTATGGACGTGTATAAATTCTACCTTACTAAGTCTGAAGAAGAAGCAGTTGAATCTGTAAGCAGGACCACATTTAGTGCAATGATTGCCAAGAAAAATATTTCTATTTTTCCCACGAAAAAAGATCAATGTAATACTTGTTCAAGCTACAAAAGTGGAAATATTAAGGAAAATATTTGACAAGATCATATTAACAAAAAAAATACAGCTAGATCTGCAAAAGAAAAAGATAGAAACGAATCAGAACTTGGCACTCAGATCACATTGGAAATTGATGTTCAAGCAGTAAAACTTGCACCGTTCACTTATGCAAATGCCTTTTATTATATAACAAATCTATGCTGCCATATCACAGTGTATAACGTAGCTACAAAACACGCTACTTGCTACTGGTTTTCGGAGGACTAGAATAATCAACTGGTAGCCTCCACTTTTAAGTCTTGTCTTATAAATTACCTTACCAAATACTGTCTTACTGTAACCATATATTCAGACGGATACACGGCACAAAATAGAAATTGTGTTATGTCCAACGGTTTGCAAAACTTTAGCATGACACATAACATCAAAATAGTTCAAAATTTTTTAGAAGTTGGGCATACGCAAATGGAGGTGGATTCAGTGCACGCTTGTATTGAAAGAAAATTAAAAAATAGGGAAATCAAGGTTCCAAGTGATTATATTACTATTACCAGAGAAGCTAGGGAAACCCCAGCTCCATATGAAGCAGTAAACTACGAGTATAGTTTCTTTGAAAACTATTTAACGCCTCTGAGATATTCATCAATACGATCAGGTAGAATATCAAATGATCCGGTAGTTATGGATATCAGGGTTATTGATTATGATCCACTGGGGGTTATTAGGGTTAAGCTGGATCATTCAGATTTAGAATTAGCTGATTTACTCATAAGATCTAAAAAGTTTCCTCCAATTAAAAACTATCCTAATTTGTTCACGCAAAGGTGTAAAATTTCAAAATCAAAGTGGCCACACCTACAGGAATTAAAATCTGTCATTCCAGGAGATTGCCATCATTTTTATAACAATTTGCCATATATAATTTAGAGCAAAACTTTTGCAATGGTGCATTCTTTATTCTTTTTTACCTGCAAAATATTGATGTTTTTGTTTTAAACATAAGTAGACAATCACTAATTGCTTAATATAATAAAAATTAAGCAAAGTAAAAATGTCCTAAGTGTTGAAATTTTATAATTTGTAACTATTTAGAATATAGATAGTATTATTTTAAGTTGCATTAGGTCCTATGTGATACAATAATTTATTTTAATTTGTCCTATCTTTTAAAAGTATTATTTAGAATAATATTTTTGATTTAAACTTTTATTTTTAATAAAAACAAATTAAAAAAATATTATTGACGTGTTCTTTTCTAACTTTCTTTGTTATTACGTTATCAAAGAGACAGTTCTTTTCTTCCTCCTGAAAAGTATCAATTTTTTGAAAGGACATATTGATCCTTCACCATCGATATATAAGGAACACGTGAAGCAAACATTAACAAAAATTGTATTCAACAATATTTTTTTCTTAAATCAGAAGAAACACATAAAATGTGAATTTCGCAAAATTATTTGATCATCAATATTGTATCTATCCATTAGTGCCATACAAGTCAAAGTAGAGTTGGACGATGGCGTGATTTTTCAAACACACGTTAAATCGTTACTGTGATTGGCAAAATGCAAATAAATTGGGTTATGTTTCATCAAAAAATTATTAACAAATTAAATATTTTTTAATATTTTTCTGGAAAACTTTTAAGAAATCGATACAAGAGCTTTTAAAGATTGTCAGTTTACCAAGATTAAAATAATTAAATAACAGTTGGTGACATATCGCCCATCTCTCTTTACATCTTTACAGGTGAGTAAATTTAAAGATGCTTCATGAATTAGGCTATTATCTTAGATATATAAAACCAGGCTAGTATTGTTATTAGCACTTACCCTCTCTTGTAATTTTTTGGGAAGAAAAGTTTTGAACACCGTTATAATCTTGTCGACGTAACCTGGTGGGTAGAGAAAATGCAGGGCTTTCATACGGCTACTTTGTACTTTCTAAAAAAAAGTGTATTTTAAATAAAATAATTTAAAAAATGATACTCTAAACATGGGGTCTTCAAATTACAGCCCGCGGGCCAAATCCTTATTGTTGGACAAAAAAAATAGAATGATAAGAACCCTGATTTATTTTCTTGCTAGATATAGCTTAATGACAAGAATAGTACACAGAAAATTTTACTTAAGCATAATAATAAACAAATAATTGAACTAAAACCCACTAACATTATAAACTAGTGAACTTCCCCCGGTTTCATCCTCGGTAGTTATGTTAGGGTAAAGAGTATCGTATATTTGGAATATATGTATCCTGAATCACACATATGATTTTATCCTGAAAATCCCTCAAGAACGGAAAAGCTAAATTAACGCGAATGAATCTGCGAGGTGTTCACTTGTAAAAAATTACTAATAAGATTTATGTAATTGTGATTTTCCACTGACAATATTTTGTAGTTGTGTGCCAATTTTAATTGTAAAATTTTTTGCATAATAAATATATAAAAGCGCCATACCAGGGAGGATAATTTTTCTCACTGCAGATTGTGTACCTAGGTAAGTACATATTTATCTAACAAATTGTATAATTTCCCATAAAAGTCCTATTTTGGAAATCATGTCATACAACATCAGAAAATTCGCCTTACAAAAGTTATAGCAATTTATAAAAGATGACTAAATTATTTCTATTATTCAATTTTTCTACTGATTTTAATGTAATATCCAAAATTGGATCAACGGGTCTACGAAATTTTTAACAAAACAGGAATTATTAAAGTAGGTAAAAGGGTTGTACCTTGGGACGGTTTTACCTTGGGACAGTTGCTCTCAAAATTCAACCACTCTAGCGGTAACTCTCAGAACTACCACTATCCTTTGTATTGCTCACCAATACCATTCTATTTCAGTCATTGTTCCGAGGTAAAATGTGAGATTTTTCGTTTTCGCGCCCTGAAAGTAACATTTTGCGACAAACAAGGTAAGCATAATTTATTCACTTTATCCCATGTAGTACTGTCGGAGTGTTGTTTAAACAAGCAGTCCATGCAAGAAAACATTAAAAAGTAATATAGTTTTTTAAAGTTAAGAAATTAATTTTTTCAAATGTGCTAGGTTGCACCTTAGGACACTTTGCGGGTTGTACCTTGGGACGTGTCCCAAGGTACAACCTTCTGACAAAATGAATTTTTTAACATTAAAAAATAAATAACTTTTCCAATAAATTTCAATTTCCCCACTGTTACAGATGCCACAGGAAGAAAGAGGACGAAACCAGTAGTAGAAAATGTTGAGGCTGCTGTTAAGGTTGTTATTTCAAACAAACAGTCTGTGCGAGAAGTGGCGAGAATATATGGTTTATCAATAAGCACTCTTGCCAGGCACATAAAAAATACAAGTTGTCTTGACAAACTGATTTCAAATACGAAGCCAACAATGCCACGCAAAAGGTCTTCACCGTTGAGCAAGAAGAAAAACTTCTCTCATATATTTTAAAGGCTGCACAATGGAACTTTGGTTTGACCGTGGACGAAATCAAGAAATTATTTTTCCAATATGCCGAAGCACACAAAGTTAAATATCCAGAAAAATGGAAAGAACGTGGATACGCAGGAAGACAGTGGAAACGAACTTTTCGTAATTCATAGGTCAAATGGCATCTTTCAACAAACCAAATGTTAAAATATTTTTTGGGAAGCTCCAATAAACGTGTTGAAACTTGACGAAACGGGTTGCTCTACGGTTCACACGCCGTCACGTTTGCTAGGTAACATAAAGGCGAAACAAATTGGAGCAGCTACCTCTGGAGAACATGGAATAAATGTAACGGTAATAGATTGAGTCAATGCTGCTGGAACATTTATTCTTCCAGCCATCATGTTTCCTCGTGTTCATTACAAAGAATACATGATTAACCACCCGGTACCCTTGGTATGGCAACTTCTAGTGGTTGGTCCAATGCAGAACTATTTGTGAAGTACCTGAAACACTTTATCTCTGTGGTCAAGTACTCTCGTGGCAATGGAAGTGTTGCTTATTATGGACAACCACGAAAGTCACCTTTCACTGGAAGCGATAAATTTGGCGAAAGAAAACGGTATCGTTTTTCTCACGTTTCCCCCACACTAGCTATAAACTCCAGCCACTGGACCGGTCTGTCTTTGGGCCTTTCAACAATTTTTATAACAAAGCTGTAAGGGGTTGGATGATCAACTACTCCGGAAAACCTATTTCTATTTACGATGTCTCCACATTGTTGGGAGAAGCATTCCCTCTGACATTCACCCCAAATAACATCACAACGGAATTGAGGGCTGCTGGCATCTAGACCTTTATTGCAAAAGTATTCAGAGACGATGAATTTTTACCTGCTGAAAAGACAGCCAGATTATACCCTGCAGCAGAAGCAGCAGCTGAAGTCGACCTGCCGGAAAAAAGTGAGGAGAGGCAAAATAACAGAGAGCAATCAGAAGAGACACCTTCGACAAGCAGTGCATTGAAACAGTCTATAGCTCTATAACTCCGGAACAAATTCGTTCATTTCCCAGAGCAACACCAAAGAAATCTTGAGGTAGAGGACGAAAACCTGGGAGGTGTATGATTCCCACTGACACGCCAGAGAAACAGAGAATTGAAGAGGAAAAGGGTAAGAAAGGCAACTGTATGCCCAAAGAAAGAAGCTGCTAAAGAGCTGTAGAATTTTCATCATTCTTTTCTGATGAAGAATTACCTGACCTTGGCGATAGCTCAGGAGGGAATCCGTTCTATTCTAGTTCTGAAGATTAGGATTCCTCTAATTTCTTTCCAACTAACGAATATCAGCTGACTTTCTCTAAAGGCAGCTGGGTTCTAGTAAAATTTCAAATCGCCGGTAAAACTAAAGGAGATGTTTACTACTTTGAAATAGTAGTAAAACAAGACAAATCTGGACCAGATGTGACCATTAAGTTTCTTAGGAAGCGAAGAACCAATTTTGTATTCCCCAGCGTCGACGACATCAGCCGTGTTAATTTGTGCAATATAGTGAAAGTACTGCCTAGTCCATCGTGGATTTCATTTCTTTAACATTTCATTCTCACAGGATCTTAATTTGAAATTCAAATTGTTTTCAGTATGAATTATGTGTAACATATTTTTATAATAAAAAACAAATACATACTACCTAAAGTTATGGCTTATTTTAACATAATAGAAACTATGATATTCAATTATTTACCATGTCCCAAGATAGAACCCACGCTATCCCAATGTAAAACCACAGGTTGTACCATGGGACAAAAATCACCAACTGCTTGAACAATTAGTAGTGGCCTACGCATTGATGCTGACAAAATTGATTGTTGGGTAACAGTTGCCTACAGTTATAGCCTCTGCAGAGCTAATAGGTTTTTTATTCGAACGAAAGATGTCAGCACAATAACTGGAGGAGTAAAAAATGTCCCAAGGTACAACCCTTTTCCCTGCACTAGGTCTAGTAGCCTGTTATTTTCATTAGAAACAAAGTGATTTTGTTTTAAATCAAAAATATCTGCAAAATTGTTTAGTGCATCTAATATTGCATTCGACTGAGAGTTGCTAAGAAACAAAGCATATTCCGATATATTGAAATCGCCAAAAAAATAAAATTTTATTTCCATACAAAAATCAAAATACATTTGTATTCCTCAAGAGGTGTTCTTGGTTTAAAATATAAATTACAATATAAATAAGCATAAGATTTAATCAAATCTTTAATAAACAAGACGTCGATGATTCTCAATAGCGGCCAAGAGTACTAATGCAAATCAATACGCGCAGAAACATACTCTTCATGAACAGCGATCAACACCCCACCGATTCGAGTTTTATTACTTATTACTGCAAGATTTCTGTCTATTCTAAAAATATTTAAATCTATCGTACAGTGAGCATCATAAGTCTTACCCCCATAACTAACTCGGTACTGGAGTCTTGTTAGGAAAATCGCCGAGACACGTCGATTTTTGATTTATACAATGTACATTTTTGTATGGATAGTTTACCCTTAATTTAGTGCCTAACTAAAGGGGAGCAACCCTTTCGAAAAATTTAAATGGCATGGGGTGGTGACGATAGCTCATTTGAAAATATTGATGTTTCATTCTTAATTTTATTTATAGTTTTTATAGATTTATATGAAGGTGTGTTTACGGGATAAGTTTGATCTTAACTTTTTTAATGATTTAATGTTTATGTGCCGAACATTTTTATTTCTCCCACACAGCATGGGACAACGGGATTATATAAGGTTATCTTTATCAGAAAGGGAACGAATTTCGATACCTGTTAATTGAATATGATGATAGAAAACGTACCTATGAAAAGTCACCTGTTCAACGATTTAAATTTTTAAAGATCTACTATAAGTAGATCTATAGTTTCAAAAATAATGAATAAATTAATGAAGCCGGTAACGTACAAGATCACCCAAAGTCTAGAAGACGAAAAACTGCAACTAATGATGATAAGACTTTAGATATCTTACTACTATTAGCAAGAAGACTGTATATAACATTTTACAAATAAGTTCTACTTTATAAAATTTAAAATCACTGTTACAATTGTTTAATTTAAAAATAGTTTATTTATTTGAAATAGTTTATTTTTAATTTATTTACACCAATACTATTTAATCTATTTAATACTTAAACACTATTATAATTCACACTACTAATTTATTCAGCAATTTTATCTTTATTCTTGAACATTTATATTGAAGCATAGTTTTAACGGCGAAACAATTCACACTTATATGTAAAATTGTAACAGTCTAGAAAGATTCAGTCCTGACTAGAAGCTCTATGCTAGTCTAGAATTTTCTTAAAATTCTTCGACCATGCGACGGATTGCGAGAGAAAACTTTTTTGAGTCTTCGAGGTGGACGGGCAGCGAAAGTGGCACGGACATAACAGCAGTGACAGTGTTAATACAGACGAGATGGCGCGGAAGCTTGTAGAGAGAATTGTAGGGTCGGAGTGGCCTCGCAATACATCACTAAGAATTAGCAGAAGATGATTGTAATCAGAGGTAAGAATTTTGTGAAACCGTTTAAGAGAAATTTGGTAGGCAAAACAATTTCGTAGATTCTATTGTATTCAGTGATAAAGCTACATTTTGCTTAAACGATTTTACGTATGTGGACATCTTATGAACTTCTTTGGAACGTCCATTGTTAATAATCAGGATGTCTTAAAAATGTCCATTTAAAAACATTTCATGGACATCAAAAGCTCAAATAGAGAAATTTCAAACATTTTTATTTGGAAGCAAATAACCTATGAATAATAAAATTATTAAAACTTTTTAATCCCGTCTCTCCTCTACTTTGCCCCTTTTAACCATGCCTTGATTAACTAGTTTACTTTCTTTCCTTGATTGGGCCATACTAGCCTTCTCAGCTGAACCTGAAATTAATTTAATCGCTTATTCAAAATGAAAGGCAAATCTAAATGAAAATCCAATCTGTTTGTTTAAGTTTGCCCTGCTAGACATTATGAATTTACTAACCTTTTAGCTTTGTAGTATTTACTGGAAATCTTCTATTTTTTTTTAGAGATAAAAATACAAACTGCAAAAAATTAATATTAATCAACCACAAACTCACAGAGTCGAATCACAGTCAAATAGCGGAATGATAGAACTTGTACTCCGATAATATGTACATACCATCGAATCATGAACATTGAACACCATGTTTTTTATTATTTTTTAATAAAACCTGAGCCCTGAGAATATTTCAGTACTGAATAAATAATAATAAAAAATAATAAAATGTCACTTGTCAATAATGTCCCTTTCTTGCAATAAACCTTCTTCGTTTTTTGTCTATTTGGCCTTTACTCAATTGGATATTGGGACAATGCCATCTTTAATAATTATTTATATTATCTCATTATACATATTTATATATTCCGAATTACCTAAGTACTGGTCAGATTCTCATCCGCAATGGATGGATGAGACTCATACATAATATCCAGAAAAATTTATGTGTGGACTGATTTAGTGAGAAACCATTTGATTGGTTTTTTTTTTTATAACAGCGCTCTTACCGGTGTAAAGTATCTTGACCTTCTCCAGCATCAAATTATAACTAAAATAAACAATTTATTTCCCAATATTAATGTATGTTTTCAACAGGATGGCGCATCTGCACACTGTCACAGATTAGTTAGACAATATTTGGACACCGTTTTCCCCCAGAGATGGATTGGCTGAAGAGATGCAATAGACTAGCTAGCAAGATCTGCCGACTTGACCCCAGTTGATGTCTTTTTGTGGAGCTATTTAAAGGGCCGCGCCTAAGTAAACAGAATAATATAAATGAGTTAAAAGATCGCTTACGTTTTGAAATGCAGGCAATTTCTCTATAAATGATTAATAATTTATTCAAAGATTCCAAGATAAATTGTATTATTTCCAAGAAACAGATGGCCAAAACTTTAAGCACTTATTGTGAAAAAACTGCATTTTTTGTTCGTTTTAGTTATTGCCTTCGTAAATTAATGTAACTGTTCAACAATTACCTGTATTATGTTCTATTCATTTTTTTTTTGTATTACATTAGGAATGTGGTACTTTTTTAGTAATCTTGAAAATAGGAAAAGATAAGCTGTTCTCTGATGTATCATTCGACGTATGTTGCCATTTAAAAAAATTCAAGGTGGCGGTGGTACATTAAAGACTGACGTTACACAAAGACATGTCCTCTAAAAAATCTGATGTGTCCAACACATGACTTTCCTATCTAGTTATTATAGGCATTTTCCGGTTATTTTGTACAACCTATTGCAGCATCTCTATAAATGTTTAGAGGATAAACTAAATATATACATTTTCCACATACATCTACCTCGAAACATTTTTCTATAGATATTCATTGAAAACAAAAATACAGAAAAATTTAAATTTAGCACTTTTCCATTACGGTCCATTTTAGAAAAATCATATATAAACAAAAATTATAGAAATCGATATCGCAAACAACTTTTAGTTCAACAATTTTCATAAAAATCAGAATTTTGCACATTTTGTCAAATTTCTCGAATACGGACCATTTCAGGAAATTTTGACATAAAACAAAAATTATAGATAATAATATTAGAAGTAACTTTTATTTGAACAATTTTATTCTCCAAACATAAATAACAGATATATTCCATAAAATATAAAAACGGCCTCCCATAAAGTACCCCTCAGATGTTCCGACTTTGTCCAAAATCTAATCATTTCACGTCAGGCCGAAATAAACCTTAAGTTTAAAATTTAATGTTTTTTCCTTTATCCGTTTTTGAGTTTTCTTCAAATTTCGAAATTTACACATTTTCTCAAATATCTCGAATACGATCCATTTTAGAGAAATTATGTATAGGACAAAAATTATAGAAAATTATATTACAAACAACTTTTATTTGAACAATTTTTATAAAAAATTATTTTTTTTACATTTTCTCAAATTTCTCGAATACGGACCATTTTAGGAAAATTTTGCATAAAACAAAAATTATAGATAATTATATTAGAAGTAACTTTTATTTGAAGAATTTTCTTCTCCAAACGTAAATAAGAGATATATTCCATAAAATATAAAAATGACCACCCATAAAGTACCCCCCCAGATGTTCCGACTCTGCCCAAAATCTAATCAGCTCATTGGACGCTGAAACAAAGCTTAAGTTTAAAATTTGGTGTTTTTTTGTGTATCGGTTCATGAGTTATGCGTTATACAGACACACACACACACACACACAGACACACACACACACAGACAGACAGACATCATCGCGAAAATAGTCAAAACGGATTCAGGGGACCTCAAAACGTAAAAATCCGTCGAAAACTCGAGGTCAAAAAAAATCATGATTCCTATACTTTCCTTATATCTGTATACAGATAGGAAAGTAAAAATGCAAAATATAGTCCCATTCATCAGCCTAAAATTTTATAATTATACATTATAATTATGCATTCGTTTCAATGAAAATACCTTGTTGCAGACCTTTTCGCTACCTTGTATACGTAAACTTTTTTAGATAAAAAAAATAATATAATTTTAAAATGAAAACCATACTTAATTAACTTCTTTACAAAATAATAATCAAAGTAATAAAATAAAAACATTATTAATTTAACTAGTATAGGAAGCCGTAAAATTGTTTATTTCAACTGGTAAAGTGAGCATTATTTTTATTAATACTAGTTTTTGTAGGTATATGTAATTTTATTACAAAAATGTTTAAGTCATTTGCATACAAATTATTATTAGGTAGGCATTGTGGAATTATTTAAAAACTGATATGGAAAGGAAAGAGTCTAAATTATACGATTTGGTAATTGCCTTTATCTACTTTGATAATATATTTTAATCGGATGTTATAAAATTTAAACAAATATATTATGAAACGGTTCTGGGAGTCAATTCTCAAAATATTCTTTCAATGAGAAATCTAATATTATTAAACGATGCTTTGTTGGTTGAAAAGAAAAAGTCACAAGCAGGTTTTCTGATACCCTTAGTGGCATCTAAAAGGATTGGGGATGTTATCCAAATAAGAGGCGTCTAATTTTGGCTCCAATGTTTTGGGTCCGGATATTTTAATAAGGTCTGTGATAAATATGGTTGCACGTCGTTCGTTGAATTTAATATTCGAGCATTTAGGGGTCTATTCTGTAACAATTCCTTTATATTTAATGACCTCTAAAAATATTGGTGGCCTTAAATATATTTTCGTATTCGTTAATTTACTTCTGTCATTATTTAAACAGATTTCTTTAAGATAGTCCTCTAATGTATTTTAAAGATCCGTTTAAATAATGACAGAAGTAAAGAAGAAAATATTTTTAAAGACCGTTAAATATAAAGGAATTGTTACAGAATAGACCCATTAATGAGTGAAATCGTTTGGATTATCTGGGGCGTGCTTAATATTAAAAGATTGGCTACCTTTTGCGATAAATTTATTCTCGCAAGGGGCGATTTTTTCAATTTTTCAAGTAACTCTAGAATAATTTTTCCAGACAGCCTAAAAATTTACATCCCGTACTAGGTCGAAAAGAACTTTTCTCTAAATTTATTATGAGCCCTAAAGAAGTAAGGAGGGTTATAGCTATTTGTATATTTTTTAAACAATCCTGCAAGAAATCTCCAATGAATAGAAATTTATCCAAGTAATTTAAGCATGAAATTCCGCATGAGCGTAATCATTCAATGAAAGGTTTCATTAGTTTCGTGAACGTATATGGAGCAGAGGCCAAATACAAGGTAACAAAACTGGTAAAAGAACCTTTAAAGGCAAAAAATGTTCTATTTGCTAATTGAAAGCATGTAAAATGCATCTTTTAAGTCTTATTGCAGTCCTAGTATCCTCCATTTTAAAATGTGGTGCATCCACATACAGATTTTAATGTTTAAGATTTATTATAAATCTCTTCCCGCTATTTGAATGTTCCGTAAGAAATGTTTGGGAAATAAATGGATCTGGAGATAATGTGCACCTTTGAATAGAACCAATTTTTAACAAATTTTTATTCTCTGGCAACATTAAGATGATATCGATTTTTAAAAACTTTGAAGGCCCATGAGGGGAAGTCTAAAATGAAATTGTAGTGAAAAGAATTTTATAGCCGTGCAACCATCCGTGAATAATTGGATTATTTGTAATATAATGACATTCGTTATGAAAAAATATTAGGCTACCTGCATAGTCTGAATTACTGACCGGAGATGGCGTTAGCAGCGTGGTCCCCTGTTCTTGTTCCTCCGCTCCTCTCTGAAAGGTTTCTAGATATACCGTCTCGGTATAATAGGTTGTCCCCCTCTTCATTTGAAATTTCCTAACAGTAGTTGAGTCAGATCCTTGCTCAAACTAAAATAATGCAGGGTAGGTCGAAAAATGCAGTTCCTTATCGACATTGTCATCTATGGAATAAATTGGTGAATAATCTTCCCGCATCGGATAGGTGCGTTAGAAGTTCCTCATTAATTTCAGAAGGAATCTTCTCTTTGACATTCAATATGACGTTAATCTCTAGACCTAACGCGCATATAATTTTCTCTATGTGAAACCAAAACTCCTTTTGGAATTCGTCCCTGATTACATTAGTTCTTCCTGAAATTGCCACAAATTCTGGATTCAGTGATGGCGGTCTCAAATTAGGAAAGTTGGAGGGGACCAAATATTTCTGAAGCAACGCAGTTGCTTTATCTCTTGGGACATCATGGACGACATTATTTCGCTATCTTGGTATAAGTGCGTCATGCAGTGAAAGACTTCCTCGGGATTCGATCCCAAAACACTTACGACTTCTTTAGGAAAGTATATATCATTGTGAAAGATTAATGTATCCTCCTTTCTATCCGGACTACAGACCCATTCACTTAACTCCAAGAATGACAATGCATTCGTGCGTTCCTGGCTAACGCCTCCCAGTTACGATATTGGAGAACAGCTGTAGTGGCTTGGTTCAAAGATATATAACCAAGACAGATAGGATTGTTTACAAAATTTCTGAAGCCAACACTAAGCGTCCTCGGCAGTATCACAAGCATCTGATTGAACATTGCAGCCAAGTTTAAGGTGTTAATCTGTATCAATCTGCGCAATATCATACCTTCTTTTTATAGCATCAAGAACAGAAGGTACATGGATTAAGAAGTCAGAAGCGTAGGAGTAGGTTTATTTTATTTGCTTTAAAAATATAAAAATATTGTGGGTGTAGTAACAGAAAAGGCACATTACATTGTTAACTCAAAGTGACATCGAAGACTGGATGACTATAATAAGAAATCCTGGTTCATTTTTAAAAATGTATATAGTTTTATCGAAATTTTGATTATGATTTCCATATTAAATTAATTGTTTGTTAATTTTTTTATTGTAGTATCATTTCGGCGATAGCTCAGTTCATTAGACCGCTGTGCATAGAATAGGAATAGGTGGGTTCGAATACCCCCGTTGACATTTTCGAATTTCCAAAGTTTTAACCCGTAACTGGTGACATGGAGTCTGCCAGACTCCAACAACTTCTTTGAATCACGCCATCTTTGAATTTTAACATATATGAACTCCCCCTCCTAGGTACCTTTTACCAATGCCTACAGCAATCACATGCGGTAACGTTAGTGTCCTTCCTCCATGGTTAGTGTCGTGAAAGACGTAGTAGTGGTAGTACGTGCATTTGAAATTTCCGAGGAGTCCAGCAGACTCCACGTCACCAATAACGTAAGTATACAAAGAAAATTTATAACGACTTGGTCTCATTATTTTTTACTGTATAAAAAATAAAAATGGAAAACAAACCCAGACCGTCTAAAGGAGTAAAATTTGGAGATCCAGATTATAATGCTACTCTTATGCAGTGGTATGAAGAAGATAGCTGCCGGTCCAGTGACGTCGATAACGTTGATGAATACTTTTACATGAAAAGTGAGGATACAGTTCCGGACTTATTATCAGAATCTGAGACGGAAGAGGAATTTATTAATAACACAAAAAAACAGCATGAATATTTGAAAGAGGGACTAGAAGAAGAGTTAGAAGAAGAGTTGGAAGAAGTGTTTGAAGAACCGCGAAATAGCGACACATCAAAGTCAAGTAAAAACTATTATGGTAAAAATAGGTACAAATGGTCGCGTCAAGAACCTACAAGACATGTTAGAAGTTAGAACCCCTTCACACAATTAAATCGTTTATTTGCCAGGCTTACGGCAACCGGCAAAAATTCAGGAATACAATTTTCCTCAAAAAGTTTGGAACTTGTTGTTCAGTGACGATATGATAAATCGCATTGGGCAATGGACTAATGTAAAACTACGAACTATGGAAGAGGGCTACAAAAGAAAAGATAAACCAGAACTAAAGGATGTGGACTATGTTGAGATGAAAGCTTTTATGGGTCTTCCAGTATTTAGTTCGGCTTTTAAGTCTAATCATGAACATATCTCAGCTTTATTTGCTACGGACGGAACGGGAAGAGAGATTTTTAGATTGGTTATGAGTGAAAAAAGATGTTCCGTATTACTCGCATGCCTCAGGTTTGACAATCCCGAAGACAGGATTATGAGAGCATTATCAAATCCAGCTGCTGCAATTAGTGAGTTATTTACCATGTTTTTTCAAAACTGTCAATCGATGTATACTGTAGGAGAAAACACTATCATAGATGAGATGCTTATTGGCTTTAGGGGACGCTGCAGATTTAAAATGTATATGCCGCAAAAACCAGTGAAATACGGTTTAAAGGTAATATTACTTACAGATGCTCGAAGCGGTTTTGCTTATAATGATTACATTTATACCGGAAAAGGTTCTGATAGCATGGGCTTAAACAATGAAGAAAAAAAACTAAAAATACCTACTCAGTCAGTAATCAGGCTTGTAAAACCAATTGAAGCCACTAATAGAAATATTACTGCCGATAATTGGTTTAGTTCGATTGAATTAGTAGAAAAGCTAAAATCTATGAAACTCACATACGTAGACACACTACGAAAAAATAAAAAGGAAATACCACCATGTTTTTTACCAAACAGAAAACGAGAAGTTGGTTCGTCTTTATATGGTTTCACTAAATACATTAATATTATATCTTTTGTGCCTAAAAAAGGTAAAGCCGTCGTATTAGTATCTTCCATGCATCACTCTAAATTGTCAATAAATGAAAAGCCAGAAATAATAGACTTTTATAATAGTACAAAGGGAGGCGTGGACTCATTAGATGAGAAATGTGCAGTGTATAGCTCATCGCGCCGAACCCAGCGTTGGCCAATGGCGGTATTTTTTCAAATACTAGATATGAGCACAGTAAATGCATTTATAATGTTTCAGACCTATAAAGGAAACCTTCAGATTACATGTCTAGATTTTATGAAACAACTTGCCATGGAACTTGTAAGGCCGCTTTTGAAACGTAGGTATTTGAATAAGAGAATTTCAACTGACTTTCGTAAAGGAATCGGCCGTGTTCTAAATATTCCAGAAAGTGAAGAAGTTGAGGAAACTTTGAAAAAAAGAAAATATTGTTACTTATGTCCATCCAGACTGCACCGGAAAACGAAATACCAGTGTTTTCAATGCAAAAAACCTATTTGCTTAGAATGAGATAAAAAAGTGTGCCGAGAATGTCTTACAAAAAATGACTAATTTAGAGACTTGTAGTTTTGGTGTCATTTTGTAACTAAACGCAACTATTATATACAGTTGTATTTGTTAGGTATCAATCTTTGTAGACACACTTTCTTTTACACTCTATCAGTTATTTTTTTTATAAAAAATAGGATTTAAGTTAAGTTAGTTTTTTTTACTACAAATGTTCATTCTTTTGCATTATTATTTTTAATATTAAAATAATTGTTGATTGTAACTCTTTTGATCAATAAATATTTTCAAAATATTTCAGTGTATAATTGTGAAAAATATTTATAACCCAGGTAAAAATTCCTGAAGCCCTACCATGCTTAATTTTTGAGGAGTCTGGCAGACTCCATGTCACCAACAGTGCTAAAATATTTCACGTCACCAGTTACGGGTTAATAAATTTGTTTTTACCTTCGGAGTTAAAAAATAATTATGATTATTTCGTAGGGGTAAAATTGGATTTTTAGTGTTTGGGGGTTTTCAAGGATTTGTTTATAATGAAAATGTCAAGTGTTGAAGTCAATTTTTGAAAGTGGATGCAAGCAACAACCCAAAACATTTAAATCTCACAGCAAACTCCAATTATGATTAATCTCGGTGGCTCATTATAATAGCGGTAGAAAAAAAATTCTGCTTAAGTTGCATGCCATACTTTTTTACAATTATACTTTTTAGAAATTACAAATTACAAAAATGTTGTGCGATATACATTTGTTACATTACATAAAATATGTCTAGAATTTTCTAAATAATCCAAAAATTGAAAAATATACAGGGTGTTGCATTTAAAATAAAAAAGTTGGTATTGACCACTGTTACATGACACACCCTATATAAAAAGTTTTTGTTAAAAAAATGCGCAACTAAAAATAGGTACCAATCGATGTGTCCATTTATTTATTACCGAATTTATTCCATTTGGCTTTTCCACACTGTATATAAATGCGACACAATTTATTATTTTTTCATGCAATAAAATAATTATTAGTATTTACCTCAAAGACTTGTGCTATGTTCTTCATCAATATCGGAGAAAATTTCGCCATGACCCCAAACTTAACAAATTCAAAATCTATTATAAAAATGTCTCCTAAAACCAAATCTTCATGTAATCTGACTTCATATATGTTGTTTAAACCATGTGCAACAAATTTGACCACATCAGAATCATCAGGATTGACATCATTATATTTAAATATAGTTATTCGGTACATATCTTGAGTCAATTTCGGCAAGGTACAACCCATCCTAAAAATTAAAACGCATTTTTATGAATATCGTTACATGAATTAATTTATATGAATACAGTTATATGAATATAGTTATATGAATTCATTTACATGTATATATTTTTAAAAATAAATTTAAATAAATACATTTTATATGGATATATTTTGATTGGAAATTATTGACGTCAAAATTTTTTTTTGAATTTTAATCATGCTGGGGTGGAACAGTTGCTTAAAATCGAAGTTTAGATTGAAAATCTGGATGTCATTAATTACTATTAATTATTAGTGGAAAATAATTTTTGGGAAAAAGTTTTCAAATGTTATAAGAATTGTTTCTTTTGGTTATGTTTGAAGAATTTAAATAAAGAAAAATATAAAAAAGGATATACGGAAAAATTTATTTAAAAAAGAGGTGACACAGAAAAGGCGTAGAAAGAGACATAGAGACAGATGCAGAGGTAGACGTAGATATAGATGTAGAGGTAGAGGTGGAGGCAGAAAAGAGCCACAATAGAAAGAATGCACAGAGAGAGAGAGAGAGAGAGAGAGAGGAATCGAAAGTGGCATGGTAGTATCTATGTAGCAAAGGCGATAATAAATAGTAGACAAAAGAGATTATAAATTATTTAGAGTTTTATTTTATATACTATATATTTTTTTTGTAAAATCATTTGTTATTTAATATTTTGTCAATTTTACAGCACCAACCATCTCTTTGAGAGTCTCGGGCAAGTTTTATAAAATATAAGTCACTGGATGTTTCATATCAATTTATATTATGCTTACCCTGTTTTATAACCTGGATCTACTTCAGATTTGCAAGGATGTACTCCTCTGTAAATAAGAGGCATTAAATCTCTTGATGTGTAATACATGTCCAAGTTTTGCTTAGTTTTTTCAATACTATATTTACAATTGGTTAGGAAAAATTCAATCATGTTGTCACCTAAAATAAAAAAATTACATATTTCGCAATTCTAGAAACCACTGAAGATATTGGAAATGATGAAATCTTTTTTATGTTTTTTCTATTATTTGTACATATTTTTTTATATTATATAAATAATGAATATTATTCCTATGTAACGTGACCTTGGCTTCAACCAATCAAGTTAACTGAATTTTGTTATTAATAAGAGATAATACACTATTTATGGTGGAGTTTTTCCACCTGTAAATTCATCGTCTAAAGCCGGTATTGGTAAACTGTATGGTTTATCTTATCTTTGATAACAAGAAGCTAATGAAAGGTACATCCGTTTATTTACTAGATATTAGTTATTACTTCATTATACATTTTATGTACATACTGAACCTAATCACACAGTTGCATATAGAAACTTATCTATGGGTCTAGAAGCTCTGGAAATATTTCCTCTAAGAGCCACCCCGTAAATATTTCTTTAGTAACTTTTTGAAGGAGTGCATTTGTCTCTGTCCATTTCTGAAATTTCAAAATAGTTATTTATCTGGGTTTGTTAGTGTTATGTTTCTTAGTTTCTTCTTAACATAAGGCTCTAAAACGCACAAAAGGCAGTTAAAATTATATTATTCTTAATGCCAATTGTTATCACAGTATTTTTGTCGTTGCAACTATTATAGTTGAAGATAATTTCTAAAAAAGTGTGACAGCAGCGTAAAGCAAGCGTGGTAGACATAAGTTCTGATTCATTCATAAAATAAAATTCAAATAAACAAACTCGCACAGATTATCTCCACTCAATTAAGCAGCCATCTTGTTCTTTCCAATGCGGCAGCTGTGTCTGCGTAATATAAAACACAATCTGAATAAATAAATAAATAAATAAGGGCTTAATTTTGAATGAATGGATTAGTCCAGTAGTTTTTCGTCGTTTTAAATACTAACAAAGCTGTTTCTTCAATTTAAACTGCTATTTTAAACTACACGAAAATATACAGAACAATTTTTATTGAAAATGGTTTTTGAAATTTACCTTTCATTTAGAAGACTCATTGAAGGTTTATATGTTATTAAGATATTATCAACACTACGGTTATGTGCGACCCCAGTATATCTAACAATCAGTATTGGCACTCTGAGGCGGCACGTTTGATCTTTAAAAGTAGAAATTTTAGTCGACACTTGACGTTTTCAGGATATGAAAAGTTTTCTTTACACCGACTTGGTATACATGGTTAGTTGAATTTTTGTTCTGCTGCTTTTCAAATTCGTGTGTATGAGCGAGATGTGAGATACCTTTATAGACAACGGTTGAACAACTTAATTACTTTGAAGAAGAAAATAGATTAGATATCAGGGCAGTCTTCGCAAATGTAAGAAGGACAGAACTGTTTTAAATTTTTTTATATATGTGAAATTTTACTTTTTGGTGAAAAGTTTAATTACTTTCAGTTCAAAATATAAAGTTAGTAAGTCAAGGGAAATATAATATAACACACAAGGTTAGAGTAACAAAATAGAGGTATTGCTTTATTTCTTAAGAATTACTCTAATCTAAGACTTTTCTAGTATATTATAGAAATTGATTCTATACATTATTTAGGTACTGCAAAATCTATAAGGAAGTATGTAGTTTTAAATATATATATTTAGAACGGAGACATACTTAGTGTAGTTTTTTACAAATATATACTCAATGACTTGTTTTTGTGAATGAGTTTCAAGTATGGCAGACTAAAATCATTACTTTTTATTATATCAAAGTTATGTATATTGGCCATTTACTACACACAGCAAATTCATAGACACAATACATATCACTATATGACATTCTTATTAAATTCACTAATTTAAAATTGACTTTAAACTAAGTGACTACACACAGAATTGGTTGAAAGCAGCCATAAGGTATAATTTATTTATTGGATAGTAAAAAAAAATTAATAGTATTTACATGTAGAGTTAAATAACAAGAAATTTAAAAATAAAAACAAAACAAACCTTTATATCTAGTGAATTTAATTTAGTATAGTCATCAACTTTCTTAGGCTAACATTAAAGATATCTCGCTAAGAAACTCATTGGCAACAGTCATCATCTTGTTAAAAGGAGATATACTACTTGGTTCTAATTTTTTGTTACTTGGGATTCTCAGATTAATCTTTGCACACATTAAAACTTATATAGGGGTCTATTCTGTAACAATTCCTTTATATTCAACGGCCTTTAAAAATATTGGCGGCCTTTAAAAATATGTTCGTATTCGTTAATTTACTTCTGTCATTATTTAAACAGATTTCTTTAAAATAGTCCTCTAATGTATTTTAAAGATCCGTTTAAATAATGACAGAAGTAAAGAAGAAAATATTTTTAAAGGCCGTTAAATATAAAGGAATTGTTACAGAATAGACCCCATAGTCGATCAAATCACAATCTTTGTACTTAAAATTATTTAAAATAGAGTACAAATAAATGTATCACAGCCTTCTTCTTTGTAAAAGAGATTTAATCTTAAAATTATCGAGCATAGTTTTATATGAGATCTTATAAGGGTACGAGTATTTTTTATGACGTAAAGGTACCGTAAAAATATTTTTTGTACTTTTTCAATATGATCAATTTGTGTGGCTTCCAAAGGCATCCATATTTGTGAAACATACTCAAGATGGGTCTTACTAAGTCTTACTAAGGCATTATATAATCTGATATTGGAGGTAATCCTAAAATTTTGTTGTATTTCTAAATTAAAAACCCAAAGCTTTTATTGATTTTTTAGATATGTGTAAGAAATGGTTATTGAAATTTAAATCACACTGAAAGGCAACTCCCAAATCCTTTACTTCATATTCACGATTTAATGTAAGATCACAGGTCTTGTGTCTAATGTAAAAAAATTAAGAGGCTACGGATCCTTACAACTTAAAATATGCATATGTTTGTAAGTGTTAAATAGACGGATAAAAAGATTAAGAGCAATAGAACATTTCAACAAATTTTTATATAGGTACGTACACATATTTTTTATACCTGATAATCAATAAACAATAGTATATTATGCAACGATCATGTAATGATGGTTATTAATACACGAGCATTAACCGGGATACGAAACGAGCCAAAGGCGAGTTTCGTATGGTTTATGCGAGTGTTTTAATAACCATTACATGAGAGTTGCATACGCTATTTTTTCTACACCCGATAAATAATCAAGACCTATAAATATTATATTTATATTGGTATTGAACACAATAACAGTAATTACTCGTATTTCTATAAAAAATTCTACAAAATTGTAATTAATGGTATTACTTCAGGTATTGGTATTTCCCTAGATTTTTGCGGTAAAATATTTTGTACTGTATTTTCTGCTTTCTCCGATATGTGTGGAGGAGTCTTCTATATCGCTAATATCAGACATTTTAATATTATAATTATCGAAGTTTAGCTACCTACGAAAATTTAATACGTTTTGACAACTAAAATAATTACATAGGAACCTAGGACAAACGTCAAACAGCATGCTTGATTGAAAAATTGTAGGTTTCTATTGATTAAAAATCTGTATCGTAATGAAAAATCTGTATCATAATGGGTATCATTATGAAACGGATTATGGGCATATAAGTGCATTATTATAATACGGGTGTAGAAAATATATTTTTTATAGTAGCAACAGGTTTATTAATACACAACTATTATTTTGTTACAAATACTTATATTATACTATTTATAATTTACATAATAGTTGATAAAAGTCCTTTAAAAATAATATATTTTGATTTAATTGTTGAATTTATACATGAGCAATTTTCCTTGCAGCGTTGTTTACATTTTGCAGAGAAATATTGTATTCTGCTGTTAGCAGATAAATCATATACATGTAAATGGGTTGAATGTAGACAATGTTAATGTTTTTGCTACTAGGAGAAGGGTGTACATAATGAAAAATACATATAGCCAACCCTTTTGCAACATTTCAAAAGATACTTCAACTTAAAAATATAAAATATGGACTTTTAGTCAAAGAAATAAGAATAAACAAGAAAAATTCATTTTACCCCACCCGGAGGGAAAAATGACACAATACTGTTTAATATACTTTTAGACGGTACAAAGCTCACAAACAAATATTTTTGTTTTTTTGTCCACCCCGGCACAGTCGGCATGCGCCCACTTTTTACACGAACAACAACATAGCCACAGCTAACCTTTTTTGGAAAATTTGTACAATTCTGTGCAATAAATGCAAGCACAATCGTCTTATTCATCTTCAGAAAAAGGTTCTTTTTCTGTTTCTGACTCGAATGCTGCAAGAACTTTTCTTGTTACCACCCTTTTTATCTTTTCTGGGATCTTTAGTTTCGGCTTGTTTTTTTCTTTGGCCTCTTCCAAGTTTGGTGTAGGGTTTAGGACAGAAGTACCTTGACGTTTCCTTGGCTTTCGTTTTCCCTGGCCTGAAACAAATGGTCCGATCGGAACTGGACTTAAATCAGCTGGTGAAACCAAAATTGAACCACTACTTGTTGAATTTTGCAAGTTTTTCTGAACCACTGTAGGAATGGCGAGGGGAGGTTCTGGTGCGGTAGGGGAAGTTCCAGGTAGAGCATTATTATCATTTAAAACATTCGGGCCTTGTTGGATACTATTATTTAATATAATATTTGTAGTTTCAGATGCTTGAAACATATAGTCGGGGAAAACATCAGGGTTTATTGGGTAGATGCCTGTCTTGGCAAATCCATGACTAGCGTTCCATATGCTTCATTTAACAGACCACCAATTTGAAATTGTGTCACAACTCGACCAGGATGAGATTTGAGCCATTTGCTTATTTCTTGGTTATAATATGTTTTTAGTGGCCCAAAAAACGCACAATTCTCTTAGCCAGTCCTTTCCAGCGGCCTTTTTCTGGGTATTAAAATTATGTTCAAATCCATTTTTTACGGCTAAATTATAGGCTAACTCTAATACGTCTCGTCTTGTTAGTCCAAAAACCTTGATTCTAGCAGTTTTTAATGGTCTACCAACTGCCGTTCTACTTCTATGGGAAATGTGGGTTTAAACCTGCCGAGTCGTTTTTCGCCTTCTCTTAAAATTTTATTTTTTTCCAAGGCATGCCTCCTAAGGGTTGCTTGAGGGATTTTGTAAGTTTTTGATGCCTTGAGCCATCCCATTTCACCATTTTTAATGGCTTCTATTGCCTTTAACATAGAATCAGCATATCACGATTGTCTGTTAGACTTTCTTGCGTAATTTCGCGGCATTATCTGTAAAAAAATGGATATTTCTCTCTATTTATTGTCGGGTAAAATGACATAGTATGTCATTTTGCATTTCACACTGTATGCCATTTTACATCACATGAACCTAATATAAACAAATGCAATTTTTGACAAAACAACAACATATTTCATAAATCAAAAATGTGCAATCCTAAAATCAATAATCCAATAACTCGTCATAAAAATTTTAACTTACCAGTTTTTCACACTAAAAAGTTATAGCAGATTTTAATATTATGCGCCAAAAACTTTTTGATGGTAAAAATAAGAAAATCCGACAAACACTTTCTCTAACTGACGAAGCGGTACTAAACACGGGGGTTTATAGCATATGCGCATTTTGTCAACAAGTTACTGCGCATCGAAACTGGCGTACGTCCGTTTTACAATAACACAATTATATATAAAATATAAAGAAAACAGAATAATTACAAAATATCTCAATAAAAATGTGTTATTAACTTGCCAAAAGTAATAGTTTAACATTTTTTTTTTATTTATCAATCGTAAAATTGAAAAAATATGAATTTATTCAATTATTTGTGCAATGTAAACCTGGCTTTGGATAACAAAACCCAAATCTCGTTAATGCTCGAGTCGACTCGATAAACGAAACCCGAATGATACAAAATACAATATGGCTGTCGATGTAAACAATTCTAAGTGAGTTTTACTTTTATTTAAAACAGTTTTAGGTATAAATTTAGTAATAATTTACTGTAAGTAAACTTATTTTGATACTTTTGCATGTCTCTGTCCTATAAATGCATATATTTGATTGTAGTAGTAAATTGTTCTGGCCCATTTACACTTTTAGAAAAAACATTTTCATTTTATTGTTAACTGAAAAAAGGATTATTATTCGTATTCGTAATTGTGTTATCCCCAAATATTGAAATCCTTAACAAAGTTTTAATTCTGATATTCATTTTGATAATTATCCTAGATATGCCAATTTAATTGTATGTATTATAACCAAACTTTTTAATCTTTATAAATCTAAAGTATTTTCATTACATAAAGCAAGAAAATCTTAATTAAACGTTATAGAAATTAGAAGTAGTAAATTAAAAATTAGTTAAATCGCTGCAAATGTAAAAGTAATTAGTCACATACAATCAAAATCATGTGCTTTGGGAAGTTTTTCGCTTTCAACAATTGTTTTTTTTTTCTTTTTGTTTCAGGATTCATGGATGGAACTATTGTTTTATTTCGCACGATTAAAGAAAAATTTTGTTCGTTTTGTATTATTTAAAATAGTTGTTTATTCAGAAAATATATATTATGTTTATTGTTGTAACCAATAAAGATTCAACAAATAATATTTAGTTATAATACAATTTTGTATTATTTATTTTATACCTCTAAAATTATTTAACATAAAATTTTACATTTTTATTAGCATTTTTTTAACACGCATGAGATGCGTGTTAAAAAAATGCTAATAAAAATGTAAAATTCTTATATTTTGTCGAAGTGAATTCAAAAGCCCGCCAATTTTCAAATTAAAATAGCATTACAGCTTTTTATATTACCGACTGAGTATTAGTTGCACAAAACTATCCCACATGTCGCTGAAGGCAAACATGTTGCCATATTTATACAAAGAAACGGCAACTCTTAATTATCCTTCCTCCATGGTACTAAATGTGAACTAGCTTGTCCGAGACCCATGCCATGATAGTATGTTCGTTTCCGAGCACTTCCGAATGACGATTTGTGTGATTACAAGCAATGTGTCATTATACCCCACTGTCATTTTGTACACCCCTCCCCTACTGCTGGCTAGGAATGCTGGGCTGGGCTGGGACACCAACAAAAAAAAAAAGAAAGCACAAAGCACTAGATCAGTTTCTATCACTTATACACTTACAATTTACAACCATTCAAGTAACTAGCATGTTGGAAATATTTCACGAAAACATATTAAACATAAATCAGTCGAATGCAATGTATTTTCCTTTAATAACATACCTTTTTAGCTTGGTTACTTCTAGTACTCTATTTATTCCAATGTCCTCAAATAAAACGAGCAATAATAAGGATAAAACACACACTGAAGTGTATTTGGGGTATTTTTGATCTAAATCCACTATCAAAATAACAAATTTTTCGTTTTTAAGCAGTGAATGTATTACAAAATGTAAACAAAAGTTTGTATTTGTGTACGAAATATGGGTTGCCTGCGCATGGTGGCGAGTTTTTAACCGGATTTGTGACAAGTGATAGATAATATCCCGAAAACGTTAGCGCAGTAGAAGCTGCGCGTCTTTTTCCCGCCCAGGGAGTGTCGTAATCCTGGTGCGACGTACGATACCCCCTTCCCCGTCTGGTATATCATGCGGACAGAAGGTGTACTGGTTATACAGTGTGAAGGGCGAGTCTGTCTTAGATAATTTGATGTCTGTGGGAGATAGTAACAAAGCCTAAATAAAAAAGGCTAATAAACAGTGAGAACAATATATAAATTTCAACCTGTTACTATTTTATTAAACTGATTTTATATTAGTTGATTTCAACCATTAAATTTTTTTAAAACTTAATTTATTCTTATTAAAAATAAGTTTAATTATTAATTGCAGAAAATTTTGCACTTTACTACATATAACTATTTAAGTATCTTTAATTTCAATTAAATCAATGGAGTACTTTTTTCACTTCATCAACCATAAGTTATAAACAACTTATTATTATTTTTTTTAATTAATAATTCCTTTAGATTTTAATCGTTTGCATTTAATTACGTTTAAAAACCATCTCACAAAGTTTGTGTACTGTACCTTTGATTAAAGTACGTAATTAGAATTTAAAAAATTATTATAGAAAACTACATGGCGAGACACAGAAACAGGGCTGGCACAAAATTGATCGAATTTGAAATTAAATTTCTACAGAAAATGAGAAAAATAAAAGACAATATAATTTGCCTAATCTGTGCATTTAAATTTAACCGATCGCTTGCTCACAGGTTAGGTAAATTAGTTAATATTTTTAATTTTTTCGTTTTATGTGTTTCTTATTTGGTTTTTCGATCAATGAGGGGTACTAGACGAATTGTCACAACCAGATGATACTACCACAGTTTATAGCTAAAGAATCATTTCGCTCACTCTGAGTCGGCACTTTTGATCTCAATGTTCCAGTTTATACATTGCGCAACTTGGATTTGTATCCCTGGTGCATACAGAATCAAATCATAATAGTCCAAGAGCCCACTGCAAATTTTTACCGCCATCTGATAATAAAATAAAATATACTCCAAAAGCTTGTAAAAACATTGTACTTTACCAAATGGCATCTGTGCCAATCCCAATCCTGAGCAAAGTAGTTAAAAAAAATTATATTAAAAAAATCACATAAGGCATGACAGCGCTAATTTTGTTTTCCCTTAAAGTTTCCCAGATAATAACATATTCAAATATATCTTAATATATATTGTTAACTGGAAACATTTTCTTCCTCTTAATATCGCACAAAAACATCTACACAGGATTAGTAGGTAAAAATCATTAAAAATATGAATCACTTTCTGTTGATTTAAAAATTTATTTGTATGCCTATTGTTATGATTCATTTTTACAGGTTGCCATAGAAACGACAAAAAAACTACTATGAATTGGGTTTATAAGAATTGTCTAACAAGAATTTATAATTATTATTGACTATCTCTGCAAATGGTTTATACAATGCCATCCTTTTTCTTTTCACACTTACACATTGTCATGGTTTAAAAGGTAGGTAAAAATATTAGTAATTCAGGTTTAAAAGCTAGGTTCACAATGAATTAGGATTGTAATTTTCAGGGAAAACACAATTATCGCTGTCATGTCTTATGTAATTTTTTAAATATAAAATTTTTTTTTTAACTAGTTTGCTCAAGATAGAGATTGGCGCAGGTGCAATTTGGTAAAGTACAAGATTGTTACATTTCTTTGCAGCATATTTCATTTTGTTATCAGATGACGGTCGTAATTTGCAGTGGGCGCTCTTACTATAACCAATTAGACATTCCAACGACCTGTCAAACAATAGCTGCCAGCACATACTTTGATTTTCTTTTACTATACGGAGAATGGTCGCACTGCGCAGCTTTCTGAGTGCCTTTTAAAAGGAGATAGAAAACTCTGCCATTTTAAACCCTTATTACGTGTTGCCTACATCTTGGCGAAATATTTTTAATAAGTGCGTTTTAATCATCCGCTTTTACTTCGGAATTGTCAGTTTTCTTGTTTTAATCTGACAGGTTAAAACGACTAAACCGACAATTCTGGAAGCAGAAGCGGATGATTAAAACGCACCTGATATTTTGCTTGCTGCTGTCAGTGTCAGTGAATATTATTTTTGAAGTAACAGTTTATTGCTAAAGAATCAGTTAGCTCACTCTTACCAGTTGAAAGTTAAAAAATAACATCTACTCCAGGCATACAAATTCAGGATACGCAGAAGACTGCTGTTTTATTATAGGCGGTTGTCATATATTGTATTATCCGAGTTGCACAGTGTATAAACTGAAACATTGAGATCCAAAGTGCCGACGCAGAGTGCGCGATCTGATTCTTTAGCTGTAAACTGTGTCACAGGGTTCAAAAGGGCCGCGCCCTATGTTGGGCGTGTCGGACCTCTCTCTTGCCTCGTATAGTAATCAAAGTATGTGGCTGCCAGTGATAAGATCTGGTACATATAAGGGGATAGCGACTTAGTCTTGCATCTTGAACCCTTTTTTTATTCGAAATAATAGTCACCAAGCCTGCCAATTTATGAACGAATGTATAAGAGGTTTCTAATTTTTATTATTATTTTTATTGTGTTTGACATAAAATATTTAAATGTAATCAATTATTCATGATTTTACGTATTGTAAACAGAATACATCGTATGTCGCAACCCTTGGATATATCAAATCTTCCCACTGGCTGTTCATTTGTTTGGAATGCCTAATACAATATATGACAACCGACTATATTCAAACAGCAGTCTTCTGCGCATCCTGAATTTGTATCCCTGAAGTGGAGGTTATTTTGGAACATCCAATTCGTCCGAGTGAACGAACTGATTCTTTAGCTATAAACTGTGACACTACTGAAAGGTGAGGTCAATATTATACGTCATTTTCATAACGATGGTATGTTTTTTAATTTTATGTTGTTTTAAATGATATATTTGAAAAAATGATGATTAAAATTGATAAATAAGGATCAATTAAAGTAAGGAACCTAAAAGAAGGGCTAAAATAAGAGATGGTATAAAGTGACCGAAACTATACAAAAGTGTAGTAAATAGTAAATTTTTAAGTGATGTATTTGAGATAATTTCTGTCATTTTAGACACAATCTGTAATACTCACTGGATAACTGGATAAGTTAGTCATTATTTCTAACCGTTGGTTAAAGAAGATATTGTGCATCATCCAGCACTAAATATTGAAATTGAATTATTTAATGTAAATGAACAACAATTCAAATAATGTTGATGAAGCATACTTCAAATTATATGAAGTTACTAATGATATTATTTTCAAATATTACTCCTGTATTTAAACCTCAGAGTAAGTAAGTAGTAAAGAGAGGACAGTAAACAATGTTTGTGTCGCCATGATATGGTCGAGAATTCTAATTAGAGAGAAATAGATTAATATCTCTATCTCTTTGTTTGTATTTGTCAGTTTTACAAAGCTTTTCTCAGACAATTATTCCAGTGTTTAATTTAAATTTCTTCGTGTTGTGGTGTTAAAAGTAATTGTTATTAATATTATATTCATAACAAAAAAGTCATATTTTGTTTTCACTTCATTAAAAATGCACCTACCTACCTTCTAAAACATTTTATTTTATATTCTACTTGGTCAACATTTTCGCATTTAAAATGACCCAGCGAAATTGTTTTACGGTACGCTACTGCTGAGAATTCTAAAACGAGTGAGAAAGCCTTTATTAGAAAGAGAGATACTGATTATATGATAGCGAGATTAATATTGTATAATTTTATGCAGTGGTGGCCTATCTGCTATTATATTATCTAAGATTTAAACCCCATTCCCGAAAACATCCGCCTGGGTATACAAAAGAGATAAATAATGAAGAACTCCTGACATTATGACGTCACCTTTGCATTAACCTTATTACCTAAACATTGGGATAGGTAGCTTTGATATAATGATGACGGACGAGGTAAAAGAAAATCAAAGTATGTGCGGACGAGGGCACTTTTTGGGATAGCCTTAGAGCAATATGATCTAAGGGGATAGCCATCAGAGTTTGGTATACACATGATATGACATTTAATTTATGCAATAGCTTCAACATTATTGACCCCGACGAAAAATGACCGAACACGCAAATGCAGCCAAAGTAACTTTCAGCGCCTCACCATTTTGGCCCAAAAAACCAGCTCTTTGGTTTTGTCAACTGAAAAGCCATTTCGAATTAAGGTTGCATTTCCAAAAATAAAACCAAGTTTGCTTACGCAGTATCTCAGTTAGAAGGAAAATACGCTGCAGAAGTCAAGGACATCATCACTAATCCTCCATAAAAAGACAAACATGACGTACTTAAGAAAAAATTGATTCAGAGGCTATCCATTTCAGAAGAAAAGAAAATTCAAAGGTTATTAGGTCAAGAAAAGCTTGGCGATCGGTAACCTTCGCAGACGTTTGCGCAGCCTGGCAGGTAATATTATTTCCGATGCATTTTACCTACGTTATGGTTAAGTAGATTACCAGCAAATGTAAAAGCAATTCTCGTAACACTGAGTGTGCAATCTCTAGAAGTTGTAGCTGAATTAGCAGACAAGATATATGAGACTACTGTATTTACTCAGGTATCTTCTATAGTTAATACTCCAAAAGAAATTAATGAGCTCAAACAACAAGTGAGTGAATTAACGAGTAAGATCAATAATTTTATGTCAGAAAAGCTAACTAGAGACCCTGGTAGACGGACTAGTATGCGTAGCAGAAGCAACAGTAGAGATGATGTAGCTATTACTTGTTGGTATTACAGAAGGTTCGCTTCTAAAGTAATAAAATGTATACCTCCTTGTAACTTCTATCACTCATCACATTGTCGATCTCAATCGGCACACTTTTCAGGCAGTCGCGCTTAACGGCGGTAACCGACTGCCTCAACCTTTCACGCCGCCTTCCCTTAACCGAAAAAGAATCCAAAATTCATTACCTTCTTGACACTGGTTCGGATTTATCGATTTTTCCATATTTTTACACTAAAACTCGACGAGAAAAGTCCAATTATCAACTTTTTGCTGCTAACGGTTCGATTAATAATACTTATGTCCCTATTACTATTTGTTTAGACTTTGATTTGCGCAAAGAATTTGTCTGGAGATTTGTCCTGGCTGATGCTACTAAACCTATAATAGGAGTAGATTTTTTAGCTTATTTTAATTTGTTGGTCGATATTCGCAATAAACATCTTGTTGACTCGCTGACAGGTCTATTGTCTTTAGGAACCTACTGCGAACAGAATAAAGATCTCACAGTTAAATCTATAAGTAGCGGTACTTCTGAGTATCACAAACTTCTTACTGCATTTCCTAAAATAACCAAGCCGGAAGGATTCTTCAAAGAAACTAAGCATACCACGTTACACTATATCCGCACTACACCTGGACCACCGGTTGCTAACAAAGCTCGGAGACTTTCATGGGAAAAATTTCAAGCAGCTAAGCAAGAATTTGAGGCAATGGTTTAATTAGGAATTGCTCAAAAATCTGATAGTTCTTGGGCTTCGCACCTTTATTTGGTTCCGAAAAAAATGGGGAGTGGCGTCCGTTTGGGGATTACCGCTCACCTAATGCTCTCACAATCCCCAACCGATATCCTTTACGACATCTGCAAGATTTTTCCCAAAACCTTCGTGGCAAAATTATATTTTTTAGATAGATTTAGTCAGAGCTTATAATCAGATCAAGGTAGCTTCAGAAGACATTCCTAAAACTGCTATAGTAACTCCCTTTGGTCTATTTGAATTCACTCACATGATATTTGGTTTAAGTAATGCAGCACAAACATTTCAGAGATTTATGGATGAAGTTTTAAAAGGTCTCGATTTCTGTGATGTTTATTTAGATGATATTCTTATAGCTTCATCAACACTACAATAATTTAAAAATTGTTTTTGAAAGATTAAGAGATTACGGTATTGTTATTAATGTCAATAAATGCTTATTAATAATAATATTAAAAATAGGGGAGTTAAAAGGGGATTAAATTAAGCAAATCATAAATCAACAACGAAAAGCGATATCAACATCATATTTTTATTTAATATCAAGCTCTGTAAGGGAACAAAGCTTATTGATTTTGAAAAATCTTGTTAAAAATAGAGGGATTAATGCAAAGGGGGTGATTGAAACCTATTAATTGGAAGTTTAAGGAGATTCATTAAACAAAAACGAAAATTACTATCAACTTGAAATTTTCAAGAAAAATCAAACTCTGCAATGGGACGAAGCCTACTGATTTAAACAAAAATCTGAATAAAAATGGAGACTTACCTAACTTGAAGCCACTTCAAATCCTACACTTCCTTGAGAAAATAGGATTGGAAGGGTCGCTATAGGCATTGAGACATTTCCTTAGTGCAGTGGCGACAGAAGGGGGCACAATAGATATTTTAGGTCGCAGTGTATTAACACCCCATTCTCAACATAACATAACATAAGGAGGGTTAAAATTAAAAAACAAAAAAATTAGAAATCAAAAACAGAAAACAATACCAACTTAGAATGTTTAGGAAAAATCAGTATTTGCAATGGGACGAAGCTTATTAATTTTAAAACAAATGGAGGGGTTAACGAGAAATAAAAAATAAAACAAAAATTTAAAACAATATCAACTTTAAAATTTAAGGAAAATCAAGATTTACAATGGGACAAAACTTATTGATTTTTAAAAAAATCTGATCAGAAATAGAAGGTTAAGAGGGGTTGAAATTTAAAAAAGATCATAAATCAACAAAGAAGACACTTATTAACATGACATTTTTATTTAAAATCAAGCTTATGGATTTTATTAAATCTTATTAAAAATTGAGGGGTTAACGAAGGGGGGCGGTTAAAAAAATCATAAAACATAAATAATAATAGCTTAAAATTGTTAGAAAAAATCTATCTTTGCAATGGGACGAAGCTTATTAATTTAAAAAAATTTGAGTACAAATGGAGGGGTTAACGGGGTTTAAAACTTTAAAACAATTATAAAACAAAAACTAAAAAAATATCAACTTTAAATTTTTAGACAAAATCAAGCTCTACGATAAGACAAAATTTTAAAAAAATCATAAATTAAAAACGAAAAATAATAGCTACTTGGAATTTTTAGGAAAAAGTAAGCTTTGCAAAGGGACAAAATTTATTGATTTTTAAGAAAATCTGATCAAAATAGAGGGTTAAGAGGGGTTAAAATTTAAAAAAGATCATAAATCAACAACGAAAAGACTGATCAACATTACATTTTTATTAAAAATCAAACTTATTATTAATAAATCTTATTAAAAATTGAGGGATTGAAACCTAAAAGAAATATTAAAACAAAAGCAAAAAACATCACATTCTTATTAAGCTCTATAAGGGAACGAAGCTTATTGATTTTGAAAAATCTTGAGGGATTAAGGGGGTGGGGCTGGTTAAAAGCTATTCATTAAAAAAAAAATTAAATGGGGGGTTAAGGAGGTGTAAATTTAAAAAATTCATAAATTAAAAACGAAAAACAATATCAACTTGAAATTTTCAGAAAAAAACAAGCTCTACAATGGAACGAAGCCTATTGATTTTTACAAAAATCTGATTTACGTGGGGGTTTAAGGGGGGGTTAAAATTTAATAAAAATGATAAAATAGAAACGAACAGAAATATCTACTTAAAATTTTTAGGAAAAATCAAGTTATACGGAGTGGCCCAAAAGTCTGGAAACGGCCAATTATCTCGTAAATTGCTAATCCTAATTGTACAAAATTTGGGGTACACCTATTTTTGGATACGGAGATTCCAGGTTTGATATTTGCAACGTTGCCAGATTTGTCGTTTCTCTTATATTATTAGTCACTTTGGTTTTTCAAATTCATTACCCTGTATATTCAAACATTATTGGAATCTCCTATTCAATACAAGTTCAACCATATGTAACACTTATGATTTTAAGCAGTTTGGAAGGTCTTAAATAAATAAAACAGTCATGGAGAAATGTGGTAGACGCATTCTACCATCGATTAGGGTACTGTCAATTCACAAATGGAGCACATTTTGAACACTTGATAAAGTAACCATTATGTTAAAAAAATTTATCTTTCAATTGTTACGTTTTAATGTAGTTGAAAATAGTTTGTATAAAAAATTTATTGAGACAATTAGGCGTTGCCAGACTTATTTTATTTATTTAAGACCTTCCAGACTACATACAATCATAAGTGTAACATATGGTTGAACTTGTATTGAATAGGAGATTCCAATAATGACTGAATATACAGGGTGATGAATTTGAAAAACCAAAGTGACTAATAATTTAAGAGAAACGGCAAATCTGGCAACATTGCAAATATCAAATCTGGAATCACCATATCCCAAAATAGGTGTACCTCAAATTTTGTACAATTAGGACTAGCAATTTACGAGATAATTGGCCGTTTCCAGACTTTTGGGCCACTCTGTATAATGCATGCATGTAAACTGGTAGATATTTTATTTCCAAGCGATTTTCAAAAATATTTGTTTGATTTAATTATGATGCAAAATGTCACATTGTAAATACCTATGTTTAATTTCATTTATGGTTATATTTACCCGAATTATTTTACTTACATGGTATTTCAGGTAGGTGTTTTTGCGTTTCCAGCCATCTTTTGATTATTCCAATATATTCAAGTACGTCTAAGTCCGTTTTACCCCAAGATTTTCTGATACGCTGTCTGTCAGTAATTAGTAAATTTTCGGTCATATTAAAACAAATTACCTAAACAACTTAGTTAAAACTGAAACTTTTGTAACATTAAAAACATATCATTATATATATTATAATTCCCTCACCATTTTAATTAATTTAAAATGCAAATTAACGCGACTTGATAAACAAAGAATCGTATATTTTTTTTAGTTGTTTCAATGTTTTTTAATTGTACATAAATAGTTGAAATTTGTAATTAATATGCTTTTTTATAATTTTTAATAGTGTAGTAGTTTAATTAATGGTAAAGCAAATATTTACCTACATATGTGAAAAATATACCATTATAATACAGGGTAAGACATAAATTATACCAGATACTTTGGAGTCAAAAATATGTCGGTCCCTGCAACTAGTCCATTTAAAATAACGGTAAAAGGTCGAGAAACGCCGCACTTGACGAGACCACTTGTCCCCTACGTATTTTGGGGCGCTGATTACGAAAATGAGGGTTAAAACTGGCAGCAATGGTTGTTTTGCAAACTAAGCCACCCAAAAAACATATAAGGTGACTTAGTTCGTGAAACACCGTGACTGGTAATTTTTTCCGCAAATTTTCCCCTTGGGAGGGATGTTTCCGGCATGTGGGGGGTGTCACACACACTTTCCAGTCTGAAAGGGTTTAACATCCTGATAACAAAAATGTATCACACATGGGGTCTAACACAACAGAAAGGATATTATTAATAGGGAGCGTAGGAGGCTGTGCATTTGTGTTAAGACCCCATGTGTGATACATTTTTGTAATTATGATGTTAAACCCTTTTAAATGGTATATCATTTTAAATGGTATATCACATGACCTATGTTGCTATTTAAAAAAATCAAGATGGCGGCAATGCTTAAAATTTTGTAATTATAAAAAACTTTTGGGCTAAAATATGTGCAAATATATTTAGTTGAAATTTTGGGTTTTGTATGTTGAACCGTTTAAGCACTATAGGTTTGGTTCCATCTTTAACAGCTACCCTGTATATACTACTAAGCATAAATAAATAATGACTGTTTAAGGGTTTTTTGATTTTCACATTTTAAGGGGGGAAAACGGGGGGTGAAAGTTTGTATGGGACTATCGGTTTTTTTGTTCTCATGAAAATTAGAATTGCAGCTACTGACTACAAATTATTAATTACGTGTTTCAGGGTTTTTGGATTTTCACATTTTAAGGGGGAAATGGGGGGTGAAAATTAATTTGGGAGTATCCATGTTTTTGGTTCTCTTTAAAGTTAGAAACATGAAAATTGGAATTGCAACTACTGAGTACAAATTAATAATGACGTGTTTCAGGGTTTTTGGATTTTTACATTTTAAGGGGAGGAGTAACCAATGATGAAAGTTTATTTAAAGTATCGATTTTTTTAAAGGTAGGAACTTAAAAATTGAAATTGTAGGTTCTCATCATAAATAAATAATGAAGCCTTTTAGGGTTTTTGCATTTTCACATTTTAAGGGGGGAAACAAGGGGTGAAAATTTGTTTAAAAGTATGTATATATATTTTGTTTCTTAAATTTAAAAACATGAAAATTTGAAATACAGCTACTCATCAAAATAAATAATGATTTGTTTTATGGTTTTTGGATTTTCACATTGTAAGGGTGGAAAATTAAAAATAAATAAAAATAAATAAAAATAAATAAAAATAAATAAAAATAAATAAAAATAAATAAAAATAAATAAAAATAAATAAAAATAAATAAAAATAAATAAAAATAAATAAAAATAAATAAAAATAAATAAAAATAAATAAAAATAAATAAAAATAAATAAAAATAAATAAAAATAAATAAAAATAAATAAAAATAAATAAAAATAAATAAAAATAAATAAAAATAAATAAAAATAAATAAAAATAAATAAAAATAAATAAAAATAAATAAAAATAAATAAAAATAAATAAAAATAAATAAAAATAAAAATAAATAAAAATAAATAAAAATAAATAAAAATAAATAAAAATAAATAAAAATAAATAAAAATAAATAAAAATAAATAAAAATAAATAAAAATAAATAAAAATAAATAAAAATAAATAAAAATAAATAAAAATAAATAAAAATAAATAAAAATAAATAAAAATAAATAAAAATAAATAAAAATAAATAAAAATAAATAAAAATAAATAAAAATAAATAAAAATAAATAAAAATAAATAAAAATAAATAAAAATAAATAAAAATAAATAAAAATAAATAAAAATAAAAATAAATAAAAATAAATAAAAATAAATAAAAATAAATAAAAATAAATAAAAATAATTACTGCGTGCAATCTGGTGATATTAGTAAATGAGAGCCGTATCAGAAATGAGATTATCAAATAGATGAATATATTTAAATATTAGAATAGTCTAATTAACAATAATCTATAATACTATTACAAATATAACATGAACACTAGAACAACATATTATCACGTCTTTTTCAGGAAGTCGTGCATTTTTACTTTCCTATCTAGCCAAGCTACAAATCCCTCGGTTCATTAATATTTTGAAATTTTAATGTTTTGAAAACCTATGTTCTCGATATTTTTGAGTTTTTTGACGGCTGTGAAAAAGGCTACGCAGCTTACGTTTATGTTCGATTTTGTTCAGAAAATATAAACATTTCTAAAGTTCACTTCTTATGTGGCAAGTCCAAAGTTGCGCCACTACAGAAATTTCGTAACCTCGCTTAGAATTGTGTTCCGCACTTTTCTTATCAATATTAATTGCCTTCAGTTTAAATATATTTAAAAACGATTTGAATATAAGAAAAATTTACGAATGGGCTGATTCTATAACACCTTTATCTTGGATCAAATCTCCACCCCAACAATGGAAAACATTTGTTTTAATGCGCACGCGTTACTTTTATGCATTCTAAACAACATCAATGTTAGTGGAAGGGTTGATATATCTAAGAAACATGCGATGTTTGCTATCTAAAATACGTAATATCATGAATAACGGATTGCATTGAAATATTTTGTCGAATACAATAAAAATAATATTAAAAAAAGCTTATGAGTCTTTTAGGAATTGGCAGGCTTGGCGACTCATATTTCGAATAAAAATAACGTCCACGATGCAAGGCTATATCTCAACCCCCTTTGATAGACGAGTCCTTACCACAGGCAGGTATTGTTTGACAGGTCGTTGGAATGTCTAATTGTTCCTAACCCTAAACATTGCACAGTTGTCCCATTTTTGATTAGGTTGTCAGGATTGTGTAGCGTTCCACTAGTGGGGAGTTTAGTGACCCATAAATAAAATCTTAAATTTAAAAACGTCATTATAATAAATATACAATAGAGTTGGATGATATTTCCCGAACTGGTAATTAAATAACCATAAAAAACTTGTATTCTGTGCAAAATTTATTAAAATTAACAAAACGTTTTCGGTTTTCGGTCTTCGGTGCTTATTTCCTGTAACGTTAACAAAACTTAAAATAGGTTTCCTGCCAAACATTATATTATTATATTCATTAAAACTAAAATAGACAATCGCAATATATTTTTTTATCATTTAAAATATTTATTGGTAACTACTGGTAGCTATCCTAAATAAATAAATTTAATATATTTATTGTTGATAAGTAAAATAGAATTATTTTCAGCCCCTATTTTGTTCTTACAATCATAATAATAGGTATCTAAGTACTACCGAATTTGATGCTATCATTAATCAATATTAGTCGATGCTAATTTTCTTGAAATTTCCGTGGTAACCCAAAAATTCATCATTTTCTAATTTTTCCGGTCGAAGTGATTCATCGACTTTCATGTACTCCAATTTATCAAACCGGTCCTTATAAAATACTTACCCGAAAATAAGACAAATAGTTTCTATCAACATGGGTGCGCAGATGATTTATTTTAAAGATACAGGGATTTACAATTTTTATTTTTATTCATTTTTTTTTAATATTTCCTTGGTGACTTTAACGATTTAAATGAAATTATGACCGTAAAATGTAACGTTATCTGGGGCAACTTGGTCATCACGGGGTAGCTTAGTCACCTATGACGTAATTTTTGTTTTTGTTTATATTTATCCGGCTGTTTTTTTTTTGTGGATTTTCAGATCCCTCTCGTTTGTTTCAGGCAAACAGTCAGTAAAAATGGTAAAAAAGTACCAGAGAACCCCCGGGACAAAGCCCTATCAAAATTATTCTATAGAAAATTTGGAAAAAGCCATATTTAATTGGATATGTCAAAAAAACTAGCTGCCAAAACATATAAAATACCTAGGACAACTTTAACTCGGAAGATATTTGGAAAAAATTCGAGTTCAGTAGGCCGCCAAAGAGTCCTGTCAGCCGAAGAAGAGCATAGTATATCAGAGACCTTTGGAGTGGTTGGGGGTTCTCACTGACAAGGCTCGATGTAAGGACGGTAATCGCTAAATACCTAAACAAACAAGGAAAACCAGTTAGTATCTTCAAAAACAATACTCCAGGAGATTTTCTGGATGCATTTATCCAGAGGAATAGGCTCTCCATTCGCCTGGCATCGAACATAAAAGGTCCAGATTCTACGTGAAGCGTGGAGATATTTTTAAATTTTTCACCAATATAAATGAGGCTCTAAGCGATGCGGACAATTTTAATATATACAACTATGACAAAACTAACGTCACAAACGATCCTGGGGATAAGAAGGTGGTGGTCCCCCGAAACACAAAAAGGGTAGAAAGGGTACAAAACCACTCTCGTACCTCTATTAGCATTCTGGTGTGCGGAAACATGAAGGGGGATCTCCTGCCTCCCATGGTTATTTATAAATATGGACACTTTCATGAAAACTAGACAGAAGGAGGCCCTTTAGGTACGAAATATGCAAGCAGCCTTTCTGGTTGGTTTGACATGAATTTGTTCGAAATGTGGTATTTCAAAATCCTCCTCCCGCACATAATGGAAATCCTCACCAGCCACTTTTTGCCTTTAGTTATTCAGTCCTGTAAAGAGCATGCTATTTATATTTCTTTATTCCCTTCAAACGCCACGCATCTAATGCAGCCACTGGATATGGCTGTATTTGGACCGATGAATACGTGCTGGAGAAAGATTTTAGACCAATGAAGGAAAGAAAGCCGATATCCAGGAAATCTTCCAAAAGAACCGTTTCCCAATTTGCTCTCTAGGTTATGGAACGACATGTCTGACACTGTCAACCAAAATTTTATATCTGGATTTCGAGTCACTGGGCTTCATCCACCTGATCCAAACGAGGTCTTGAAGAGAATTCCTGATGGAATCATACCAGATAATTGAGACGCAATTGAAAGATCTCTTGATGCATCATTGGTAGATCTTCTGAGAGAACACAGGGGTTGACAGCGAAGCAAATTCTAAGAAAATAAGAGGCAAGAAAATTCAACCCGGTAAAAATTTGCCAAGAGATGCACATTATGAAATGGCTCCCACAGATGCCACAGATGAACCCATTGTAACTGTCCCTGTAGACTTTGTAGGCCCCAATAAAATCATTAAGTGTCACACTACTCAAGCCACTAGATGTCCCAGGACTGTTTGGTGTAGTTAGAACGAACAAAATTAAAAAATCCCGTCCAATTTAGCCTAGTCAAGTGAAAAGTCAAACAGATGCGAAGTGTGGCTTTTGTTTTTGTAATTGGTAAGACTTTCATGGCGGACAAGATTGAATTAAATGCATCCAGTGCCTTAAGTGGATATGTGGCCCATGCAACAACAGAAATAAAGATCCTTTACACGAGTTTCAGACGTCAGATATGACAACTGTGGTCACTGGCCAGTGCCAACTAAAGGTCACGAGCAAAGATGTAAATTAGAAAAATGTAGTGGCAGGTCAAGAATAGCTTGTGAAAAATGTAATGTTTATTTATGTCTTAGTAAACAAAAAAACTGTTTTAAAAATTATCATTTGAAACAATAAATATTGATTTAAATTGCACGTTATGTTGTTTTTTCTAGACCACATGGTGGCATTTGCACACCAAGTTCTAATGCTTTTTATAGAAAAGCTATATGTACAAAATGTCGTTTATATGTTTTTAACAACATATTTAAGTAGTAGCAATCACCAAAAATTTTTTTCTTCAGCATTTAAAAATTTGGGGCTGAATGGGTTAAAACATTTTTGCTGATATTATTTTATTTGATATAAAATAGATAATAAAATATAACAAATATAACTTAATATTAATTTTAACTTGAAACTATGAGAATATTTTAAATTAAAATAATGGTAGCCATTGTAGTTGTAAACTATTTTTCCATACGCTATTTTGTTCTTGTGCTTTTTTGTTGTTTTGTCATGGAGCCGTATTTAATATATTTTTTACCATATTTTCCTCCCACAAAAACGTTACTGATAGAATAGCAGTAATTGTTTTCCAGAGGCTTCCTGCCAATTTTTTATTTAACAATTTTTTTACAAATTATATTTTATGAATTCATTAGAATACGGGAAGTTAAAGAAAATTAGTGTAGTTTACATCACGCAATCGTAAAAGTTTATTTAAATTACTTTCAGTTTCTGCCATTGATTTTTCATTACCACCATAGTTACAAGGTAGTATATCTCGAGGGATGCATCTTAATAAATCTTCTATGGTTTTGTGAATAAATATCTACAAGATAAAATAAAAAACTGTTTTAGTTGTACTTCTTACATTTTCAACTTGAATATATTTTTTACACCCACATGAATACTGCAAAAAAAATAAATTTACCAATCATAGTTCATATTTTGGTACAAGACTACTATTATTTTCAAAATTTCAAATAAGTGACAATTCTGTCAAACTGACTGCTATACTCTGTTTTTAAACTAGGAGGAGCGATTTGAATTTAAGTTGGCAATTCTGTAGACTTCTGATTGGTCAGATTGCAGTCAGTTTCACACATCACTTTTTAGCATTAACATCAGCTAATAACTGATATTGTTGACAGTTCTGACATTTTATATTTTGATATCTCATCACTATTACTTAGTTGTTTTTTTTTTATTTCGTAAATAATAGTTCTTTTCGGAACTTTAGTAAGCAATTGTATTGAATTTCTACGATTATGGATCCTTCTTCATCGAGTACTATTGAGGCTAGCAATTCCTGAAAAGCCCTATAAGAAGGGGAAGACGACTTATTATTTTACAAGCTGATTCTGAAGAGGGTATTGTAGAAAATACATTATTGCTTTTAAAGACGAAAAAGACGGGAGATTTACCATGAAGAGATAAATTCCGAAGTATTCCAGAAAAAACTTTATTACTGATTTTTTTAAATTAAAAGTTGATAAATTTCTTACCAAAATCATTTAAAGCAACCAAATATTGAAGTAAATTTTATTTATTAAAAAATAATAAAACCATTTACAAAATTGTACATTAGAGCATAATAAGCTAACATTACTGACATTACTGAAAACCTATCATGTAATACTCTACTCTATGCCGATGATTTAAAATTGTTTAAATCAATCTCTAGTATTGATGACTGTTTGATTATGCAGGAGAACCTAAATAAATTGAACCTTTGGTGTAATTCTAACAACTTACCACTAAACATATCTAAGTGCAATTCTATCAGCTTCACTCGCAAACTAAATCCGATTGAGTATAATTTCACTGTCAACAATATTACCATCAATAAATGTCTTTCTTTTAGAGATCTTGGTGTTCTTTTCGACGCTAAGTTAAACTTTATTGAACATGTCAATACTATTCAAAAAGAAGCATACAAAAATTTGGGTTTTGTCATTCGAAATGGACGCCAGTTCTCTGAGCCTAACACTTTAAAAACTATTTTTAACGCTTTTGTACGTAGTAAGCTAGAATATGCGTCCATTGTTTGGAGTCCTGGATATGAAGTATATAGCCAAGCATTAGAAAAAATTCTGCGAAAATTTGTCAAATATTTGTGGTGCAAGCTAGATGGCGTCTACCCTACTCGCAATATTCCGCAAACCATCTAGCTGAATAGATTTGATATCCTTGAATTACGTACTCGCACGAAATGTTATTCTATCTGCATTCTTTACAAATTATTAAATTTTAAAATTGACTGTCCCGAACTACTTCGTCAACTAATGTTTAATGTTCCTAGTATCAGAAGTCGCTCCCCTTTTTATTTCTATTTTCAGACACCCAGGACAAATATTTTAAAATTTTCTCCAATGTATTTTATGTATCAAAATTTTTGTGAACTTCAAAATGATGTTGATTTATTTTCTATTTTAATTAAAGAAATAAAATGCTTAATTGTGGACTGAGTTAATTATCATAAGACAACGTAATTTTTTCTCCTAACGGAGTTTTTTTTTGTGATGTTTATTAAACTATTTTTTTGTTTACATATATTCGATTTTCGATTTTTCGATTTTTCGATTTTTCGATTTTTCGATTTTTCGATTTTTCGATTTTTCGATTTTTCGATTTTTCGATTTTTCGATTTTTCAATTTTTCGATTTTTCGATTTTTCGATTTTTCGATTTTTCGATTTTTCGATTTTTCGATTTTTCGATTTTTCGATTTTTCGATTTTTCGATTTTTCGATTTTTCGATTTTTCGATTTTTCGATTTTTCGATTTTTCGATTTTTCGATTTTTCGATTTTTCGATTTTTCGATTTTTCGATTTTTCGATTTTTCGATTTTTCGATTTTTCGATTTTTCGATTTTTCGATTTTTCTATTTTTCTATTTTTGGATTTTTGGATTTTGGGATTTTTGGATTTTTCGATTTTTCGATTTTTCGATTTTTCGATTTTTCGATTTTTCGATTTTTCGATTTTTCGATTTTTCGATTTTTCGATTTTTCGATTTTTCGATTTTTCGATTTTTCGATTTTTCGATTTTTCGATTTTTCGATTTTTCGATTTTTCGATTTTTCGATTTTTCGATTTTTCGATTTTTCGATTTTTCGATTTTTCGATTTTTCGATTTTTCGATTTTTCGATTTTTCGATTTTTCGATTTTTCGATTTTTCGATTTTTCGATTTTTCGATTTTTCGATTTTTCGATTTTTCGATTTTTCGATTTTTCGATTTTTCGATTTTTCGATTTTTCGATTTTTCGATTTTTCGATTTTTCGATTTTTCGATTTTTCGATTTTTCGATTTTTCGATTTTTCGATTTTTCGATTTTTCGATTTTTCGATTTTTCGATTTTTCGATTTTTCGATTTTTCGATTTTTCGATTTTTCGATTTTTCGATTTTTCGATTTTTCGATTTTTCGATTTTTCAATTTTTCGATTTTTGATTTTTCGATTTATCGATTTATCGATTTTTAGATCTTTTGATTTATCGATTTTTTGATCTTTTGATTTATCGATTTTTTGATTTTTTGATCTAGAAAATATCGTTATGAAAAGTATCGCCTATCTTTAGTTATCTACCGAAATGTGCCAGAATTACAAAAGCGTGAATTATCATAATTCACTCCGTGATATATGGGTACTATATGCTTTTAGTTAGGAGGTAGAATATTGATTTATTATTAAGTGGTCGTGGACAAAATATATAATATAAAATTGGGAAAGCTCTTACTTGGCGAGTAGGGTGATATCGGTTCCTAGTGGCATCTACAGCTACAACAGCTATGTTATACTTGCAGTCCAAGTGCTGGTAAAGGAAGAAGTCGGTTCCAGCCACCAACCCAATACACAGCGTGTGATTGGTACTTTAGACGAGACTTAGTGATATGCTCTATAGTGAAAGTAGTAATCTGCTCTATGAGCAGCACTAAATAATGTCTGGTAATACTAGATGCTGGATAACTAAACTGAGGTATTGTCGAGACCAGAGATTCACAGGCTTGGCTTGTTTTTTAAAAGCTTGGCTTGAAATCAAGCCAAGCTTTTAAAAATACCAAGCCAAGCCTAACATTTTTTTCAAGCCAAGTCAAGCTTTTTTAAAAAAAAACTTGAACTAACAAGCTTTTTCAAGCCAAGCTTTCAAGCTTTCAAGCTTTTGAAGGAATTATTTACATTAACTGTTTACAATAATTTGAATAGAAAGAGACTCCTAAGAAGAAGAGGTGATTTAGGTATAAAATCTGATCATTATCGATCTTTATTTATTTCTAACATATATTTATCAGTACCAGAAATATATTCTAACATATATTTATCAGTACCAGAAATATACATAACATGATAAATTGTATTTACTTGCATGAATGAGAAATAGTACATTCATGATAATTATAAAAATTAAATAATTTTATTATAACTGCAATAAATAATATAACCCAAAACACTCATTTTTCATAATTTGACAAACATTATTTTATCTAACTACTAAACTGTTTCCTTACATGATATGCATTCTTGTAATGATATAGTAAATAAGAAACAAAACATTATTTTGTCTTCCTTAATTCGGTAAAGAAAATAAGTTTTTTTTACGTAACTTGTATAATGAACATGAATAAAAAACAATAGATTCCAATAGCATAACTGTAGAATTAAACGCAGAAAAATAAAAAACAATAAATAAAACAAAAAAATTTAATTTAAATGACAAAAATATTTTATATAATAAATAACTTAAAGATAAAATAAAAAAAGAGTTTAATCTAAAAGGGAAAGCCCACTCACGCGACATGTCGCGCGCGACTGATCGCGCGCGGCAATACTTTTGATGTTTTTAAATGACCACGCGACCACGCGACAGAACCGCGTTAATGGGCTTTGAGTCATTTAAAAACATCAGAAGTATTGCCGCGCGCGATCAGTCGCGCGCGACATGTCGCGTGAGTGGGCTTTCCCTCTTAAAGACAAAAGACAGTTTCTCCCAACATCTAAGAAAATAGTTCTTATCCTACCTCACTATTTGGACACATTAAGCACCTTTTAGATTCGTCATTTAATCTATTTTGTAATATGGTCACAGTAAGCGAGGCTCGTGAAAAATATCTTGCTATAGATGCAGAGGTTGCAGGAATGGACAAAAAATCTTTCGCCACTTTTGCTTAAATTGGGAAAACATTCTTGTGACATCGCCACCAATTGGGAATACCTTCGGAGCCTTCAAACAGTTCAAACCGAGGTGTCTCTAGATATTTATCGATTTCATATTTAAAAAAAAAAATAGAGACCATTATGTTTTTAATTATTGTTTTTCTGGACTTAATTCGAATACGTTCTTCGCGAGAACTGCTAGAAGACAATCATTCCGCTTCCTACACCACATATTCAGATCCGCTGTCTTGAAAGGGTTCCTCTAATTTCTCAAGATATGATATATTGATGGCGCTCATATTTGTAAGTACTTGCTTCGAAAGGCTAGCAGTAACTGAATTGAACATTGAAACAAAGGGCGGCGAGAGAACGGTTAGTAGACTTAACACCTGATCGGCAGGGTGGGGGAAAAGCTTGAAAACTTGATAAAGCTTGGTGAAGCTTGAAAAAGCTTGGTAAGCAAGTCAAGCCTAGACTTAAAAAAACCAAGCCAAGCCAAGCTTTTTCTTTTAAAAATGCTTGATTTTCAAGCCAAGCAAGGTTTTTGTTCTTAATCTAAGCTACTTGGCTTGGTGAAACACTGGTCGAGACTTAATGTCGATACTTAATGGCCTTAAGGCAATGTATGTATAAAAATAGAAAGATTTTATCTCACCAAAGAAAGTGAAGAATGCTTACCGGAGATCAGAAACGGTCTCTTTTAAGATAAGTAATATTTATCCACAACCGAGTAAATTCACTTAGATTAATATTATATATACTTAATTTGTTAGATGTTAGCTCAAACTTAATTTGTATTTAAGTTGAACAAATTCGAATAAATTTCTAAACTACAGAAACCTAATGGTCCAAATTTCAACCAAGAACAATGAAGAAAAAGAAAGTGACTGAGAAAGACACATTTCCTGACCTAGGAGTTTTTTTGGTGATGCCAAAATAGTTGACCATAGTAGGCCTTTTAGTCAGGTATAGGCATACCTAGTTCTAAAATGTCTCTAGAATAAAAGAAGAAGAGCAGAGTTCAAAGGTTACTAAAGTAGTTCTAAGTAAGAGAAAATCGAAGTATGTGAGTTCTAAACAATTGTAAACACTGAACTAGGTTATTTTAAACAATACAATATAAATATATTCTTTTTGATTTTTCTTGAAGTAAGTAATTAACTATTAAGTAATTAAATATTAAATAATTAATTATGTTTAAGCTTATTATAGCGTATCTATTCTATCGCATATCTTTGAAGTGAACTCGACAGAAGTAAAGGAAGTTTTCTACCAAATATTAGATAACGATACATCTATTAAAACAAAAAAATAACAATTATAATATATTTGATTAACATTTAACAATAATTATTGGTAACTGGTATCTAGACCTAATATATTTATTGGTGAATAATAAAATAGGATGATTTCCAGCCGCCATTGTCTTCTATTATATATTTATCAAATTATCAGTACTACCACAGGTCGACTTTAGTCAACTCTGATATTCTTGAAATTTCCATGGTATCCCAAAATTTCATCATTTTCTAATTTTTCCGGTCGCAGTGATTCATCGACTTTCATGTTCTCTAATTTATTAAACCGATCCTTATATTGGTGAAATTTCTTCTTCCATAAATCTAAAACAGATTAACAAAGTTCACTGAATAATAGTATTATGCTAATATGCTAAAATTGCTTTTTGAAATTCAAATATAAATTATTTTACCAAATCTGATTTTACATACAAAAAACTGTTTCTACAGTAATTCTGGAAAAAATTACATATGACTTCTTTTTAAATGTTCATTTTGAATTTAATTTAGAACCGTAAGTAGTTATTACAGACATGATTTGTTTCTCTGTCTTTTTGAGTCATGACCTTCTTTAGATAATTTTTTGTGAACCACTCTATAGTATTAAGCCTAATTTTCACGGTGTTTTATTATTATTGTTGTTTTTATGATAGGAACTATCTGAAAACCAAATTTCATTAAACTTAATTACAGCTTAATCACAATTTTCTAGTAAAGTGTTATCCGAACCCGGCAGGGAACAATTTTGTTTATAGTCCGTCACCTAACTGAAAAAATTGGCACGTCATGTTTTTTACTTGCTATTTGTAGTTGGGTACAGGAGGGGCGGGGCAAACTATGTCCTGATGTTTGGAGTATTTTGTTTTTTACTGGCAATAAAATACACTCTGCAACCTATTTAATTATTTTTTTTAAATTGTAGGTTTTTCTTAAGAATGTAACTACATTATTTGTGTTGGTCAATTAGTTATTTTATTGTTTTGATATTATACTGGGTGTTAAACAGTATTATGTTTTATTTTAATTCCAAAAACCTGTGTTATATATTAGCTATTGCAAGTCATTGTAATTAAAGCTAAATTAGAGCTTCTGGTTTGTACTCAAACTGCGCGTCAACGACGGAGAGAAGTAAATTTGAGAACCATAATTGCTGCTCGAGGACCCGCATTAACACTAGATCATCGAAGAGCCAGATTAGAAGACTTAAGCGGTCACAACCACGATCACAGCTGGTTGCAGACGATCAAATTTAATAAAATCAACAGTGTATTAACGCGCACTATCATAGCCTCCTGTATTTCCTTGCAGGAGGCTATGGCACTAGAAATATGCGGCCAGCTGGTCGTAGCGGCCACATATAGTGCGCAATAATACATCTGTTACACTGGTTTTTAGTAAACTCAATTTATTAATGACCTAAGTTTTACAAATCAGAACTAATAACATTAACGTACATCTATCATAAAACTGAACTCTGATGGCAGGATCATATAACTTATATAAACTCCCATGACTTTATCAAACCGTCCAGATGTTTCTTGACACGAATAGATATTTCCAGATGGTTCTTCTTTTATGCGTACTTTTACTTATGACGACCGATGCACATTGTCGGGTGATGGTGACATTAAACATGTTTTAGTCGTATGTTTCCTATAACAGCTGCAGGCTACTGCAGGGTGCAGGGTAACATTGCGCCCACCGATCTAATTATTCGTCCTGAATAACTTGATTGCTGGGACTTCGGTGAAGCCAACGGGGAGGATTTGAATCACGGAACCGCGCTAACTTATCAAGTTGAAATACCTTGGGTTTACTTACCGCTGACAACTGAATGCGGTAGATTAGATCGTCGATTTTCTTGAGGACGGTGTAGGGACCTTCCCAATTCCGTTGCAGTTTCTGAGAAAGTCCTTTTCGACGTTTGGGATTATCAACTGTACAGCCATACTAGGTCGCCTCTCGCAAAAGGTGTCCCTGTGGTAAGCAAGTCGGTTTTAGCTTTTGCTTTACGGTGTTGACCTTCAAACGTTCCCACGCGAATCCGTAGACCTTTTCTAATATTTTGAAGCTCCTTTAACATACTTCTGACATGTAATTTCAACAGTGCCACTTGGTGAATTACATGTACTCCGTTAAGGCTCTCCCACTTCCGGTGCAATAGGCAATCGTGAAGATGCATGGAATCTCACTGAGTCCAGTATCCAATTATAATTCCATTTTTGAGCCATTCTCGGACAGCCTTCAAATCATTGTCTTTTTTTAATCTTTCTTGGGCTTTTAAGTGCGATTTCATCTTCGTCATGATAGTGGTTTGCTAAAGATTAACTTCTTCAGTCGGCTCCTCTCATTCTTCGAGCCTTTTACAGTACCGGCATTGTGACGAAGTCTCTAAATTTTATTTTTAAATAATCTTAAAAATGTATATTTTACTTAATTCCCGCCTGAGAACGCTTCTAAAAGCCCCCGTATTTGTGTTTCCCAGGAATTACCGTTTAAAACAATTGCGAGTAACCTCGTAGGTTAAAATATTTCCGTATTTGCCGAAATCCGAACGCACATTTGTAGATTCAATTTCATGTCAATAATCTACTTGAATTCATCAAAGTTTTCAAAAGAACATTTTTTTTTATTTTGGCACTAGTAAACAGTTGGATTTGGTGGTGGTATCTCCCACTCCGAAATTGCCGGGCTTGGAACTTGTCTGCTGAGAAGGCATAAATAAGACGAGCAAGTAAAATTTTATTCTCTTGATTCCATACCACTAGTCTTTGTTCTTCGCCTCTAGTCTTTGCCAATCTAGTGAGAGTTTTGTTAGTTTCCCGACACATCGAGTGCTGAGTCATTCCCGTTATTCAAGGTAGGAAATTTTATATCATTTTCGCTATAGACTTAGTTTGGAACTCCCGTTTAATAGCCGGAGTATTGTGACTCATAGTAAGACTGTTTTCATCTCACCCCTTAGTGGGAAACCGTTGGCAATTTTTACTCGAGGCTGAATTGAGGCTTGATGTATGCGTATCGCAATCTCACAATTCTAACCAATCTCCTTTGAGGAGGTCCTTTCGCCACCCCTTTCGCCACCAATGTTAAATAAAAAATATTAGATTATGACTAAAATTTATTTTATTTCTAATAGTTGAAGTCCTTATTTATCTAATAGTGAACTTTTAACTATACCTTAACGTGCAAATTTTTGAGAATTTTTTTTTTATGTGAGTATTTGTACAGTGTCTTACGAGAAAGTAAGACTTTAACAACAATTTTCGAATTATACTATTATTTATTGATTAGATGGAGTAGAAAAAAACTAAGAATAAGGTTCTTGAAATATTTAGGTTTTGTTTTTTACAATAAAATATATAGTTTACCATTGAATTTATTGAGAAATTTCAAGTAACCTAGTTGAACATTTTTTGTGATTTTTTAATATTAATTTCTCAATAAATTCCACGGTGACCTATATATTTTATTGTAAAAAACAAAACCTAAATATTTCAAAAACCTTATTTTTAGTTTTTTTCTACTCCATCTAATCAATAAATATTAGTATACTTAATTATTATTCGAAAATTGTTGTTAAAGTCTTACTTTCTCGTAAGACACTGTACAAATACTCACATTTTTAAAAAAAAAATCTCAAAAATTTGCAGGGTAAGGTATAGTTAAAAGTTCACTATTAGATAAATAAGGAATTCAACTATTAGAAAAAAATTAATTTTAGTCATAATCTAATATTTTTTATTTAACATTGGTGGCGAAAGGACCTCCTTAAGAGACGCTGGAGTGAGAGGTTTAACCCGATTTTGTCATTTTTTATCATTGGGGAAGCTGCTAAATTTATTTTCTTTTTCGGAGATATGATTAGTTCTTGATTTATGCGTGTCGCAATTTCTACGACGCTATCCTATCTCCTTAAAAGAAATTTAATTAATTACCAGTCCGGTCATTCCTCACTCCACGTTTTTCTTATCATTAATTATTCATTTATTTTTGCCATAGTGTTATTTATTTTTTTTTTATTCTTGCTTTCTCCGAAATCACTTCATTTCCCGTCACCAACTAACTCTTAAGCAAGCTCCGAATGTTTTTTTCCTGATTCGAGAACACCGCTTCGATCGGCTATCGCAAATATTCAAAGGATTTGTTCTCCGAATTTTAGTGCTTTCATCGTACAATTTGGCCTAGAAGCCGTGGCACATTTTTCAGTTCAACAGCCCTTTCCTTTGACCGATCGGCGATAATCCAATGCCGGCCGGAATCCGAATACGGGGGGTGCCGAAATATTCGTTCGAATTAATAGTAACTTTTTGATGTAATTCACCCTTATTTTCCTGTAATGTTCAACCATTATTTATGAACTATTTATTTATTGGAAAATTCATTTTTCGAATACAGGGAGCGTCGTAGCTACCCGTTATTGTTTATTTTGGAGCTTTCTTATTGGTCCACCGCAATATTTAAAATAATTACTCAGTTTTAATTATTTTCGGTTTGTTATTTGACCAGAATATTTAATTAAATTTTAGTTACTGAAAAATTCATTTTCCGAATACAGGGAGCGTCGTAACTACTCGTTTTTATTTATTCTGAAGCTTCGTTATTGGTCCACCGCAAAATTTAACATAATTACTTTGTTTTGATTATTTTTCGTTTATCATTTGACCAGAATTTTTAATTTGATTGTAGTCATTGGAAAATTTAGTTTTCGAATGCAGGGAGCGTCGTAGCTTTTTTATTTATTTTGGAGCTTCTTTATCGATTAACCGTAATATTGAAAATAATTACTCCGTTTTAATTGTTTTCCGTTTGACCAAAATATTTAATTTAATTTTTACTTATTGGGAATTTTTTTTTCTGTATGCAGGAAGATTCGTAAATTTCCGGAATAAATATTGTCGGCCGTTTTTCTTGATTATTAATTTTATTTATTAATACTTTTATTTTCCGTATACAGGAGTAACCATAATTATTTTTCTGTATCTTTCAGATGTTGTATTTAATTAATTTTATTTACTGATAATTTATTTTCTGTATACAGGGGGGAACTCAATTTCCGGAATAACTCTTTTCCTGTAATTATTCGACCGTTATTGTGGAATTAATTTTTTTTATAGAAATATTTATTTTTTGTATAAAGAGCGGAGCGTGAATTTCCATAGCAATTATTGTACTATATTGTTCATAATTTAATTTATTCTTAATTTGTTGAAAACTTGTCTTTTGTATACAGGGGTGCCGATACCGCGCACTAGTTGTTATATTTTTTTTTGTAAATATGTTTTGTTATTTTACCCTGTGTTTCTTTTATTACCGGTTCTTAACCGTTTTCTTTTAGGGTACCGTAGGGTACCAGGTATAAAGGAGATAAGTGTTTTAATTTAGTGGCTACCTCATTAGCAGTGACCGCCTGGAAATATGTTTAACTCCACTGAGTTTATCTTAAGTACACTCTAGTGTACTATAGGGTCGCAGAGCAAAGTGTGTTACCAAAACTGGTGCCCGAGAAACCCCTATTCTGTTTTCACCATCTTCATGCCATACAGCCTTCCTGCTTCACTGTAGGTGAACCAGAAGCCTGTCACAACATGGTCGCCTGGAAAAAATGTCTGCGTTGCTATGGAGACGGCCTCTTTGATGTACTATCTCAAAGTTATAATATTTTTCTTTTTCCCGAGTGAAGTGAAGTGTAAGCTAGAATGTGTGCTATGGTCAAATGCTTCTTTACCTCGGTAAAGACATTTTGGTAATTCGTAGTCAAAGAGACTACTATTTTCAGTTAGTTAATAAATGGATTTGGCAATTCGGCCAAAGTCTTTCCGTTAACATTAGCTTAGTGCAAGAAAATTCTCCGGGTCAGTTTTGATTCCTTCTACTGAAAAAATGTGTCCCAAATAATAGGATTTCGATTCGAATAATGAACATTTATTGTGATTAAACTTTAGAATGGCATTTCCTAATCTATCAAAGACTTCACTTAAAATTAGATGTTCATCAAAAGTTTTTGACGTGATCATTACATCATCGAGATATACTAGACAAGTTTTCCAGGTTAATCCTTCCAAAACCATTTCCATTAGTCGTTCAAAGGTAGCTGGGGCATTACAGAGACCAAACGGGAGAACCAGAAATCGGTATAATCTGATGCCAGTTAAAAGAGCTGTTTTGTCTCGATCGTCAGGGTGTACTTTACTTGACAGTATCCACTCTTTATGTCTACAGTGGAAAACCATTTCCTATCTGATAAAAAGTTTAGTATGTTGTCTATTCAGAGAAATGGGTAGTTGTCTTCTTGCGTTATCTGATTTAATCTCCTATATTCTACACAGAAACGAGTAGATCCGTCTTTCTTAGTTACTAGGATCGCAGGTGAGCACCAGCGACCATAAGCTTCTTCATTAAAAAACACAATGTGCCACTTTATGCAGTCAAATAAATTTCTATCATATTTGCCCCCTATCGTTAATTGTATAAAATACTATGGAACGATTTTTTTTTAGGCAAAATCTGCCCTCGGTCACTGGGGTTTAATATCTTTATTAGCGATATTTTTGAAGGTATTGCAACATTTACCATCTATACTTCCAACAAAACTCATGTTTCTTCTCCAAAGCTGATAGAATACCAATACTTAATTGTTTTCCAGAGGTTTTCTCTAAGTAAATTTTGCATTCAAAAACACTTTCTTAATAGGTTAAATTTAGGAATTCATCATAATAAGAGAAGTAGCAGGCACTTATTGTAGTTTTAAAATACCACATTAACGTGGAAGGTAGTTGTTAAATTAAATTACCTTCAATTTCTGCCATAGATTTTTCATTACCACCATAGTCACAAGGTAGTAATTCTCTAGGGACGCATCTACATAAATCCTCTATAGTTTTATGAATAAATATCTGCAACATAAAATAAAAAACCAATTTAGTTGTAGTTTTTATAGATCTGAACCACCAAATCAATTATTTTAATATGAAGTAAATAAATTAATCAACTATATCAATTATAAGAAAAATATACGTTTATATCTGAAAATCATTTAATTAGTTAATTTTTTGTTATTTATTGGTACGTTGCGTGTATAGCAGCAAGTTGTTATTTATTGATACTAATTGTGATGTTTAACTAATTATCTACACATTATATGTATTTCTTTAATCAATTTGTTTTAAATGTGTTACTTTTACTACTTTAATCGGAAAAACATTAAATTAATGAATAATGGTTACACGTAAATGTTTTATACAAGGTGTTCCATCTCAGACGAGCCACCCCGTATATTTCTTATTCCATAGTAATTGGAAAAATTTCCCGAAACACGTCGGATGATTTTCTTTGGGGGACACGAGCCACCCCCTATGAGGGAGCGCTTCAACCCCTCAAAATTGAATAGGGAAGATGGGTTGAGTGATACTTCATTTGTAAGGTCTTGAAAGCCTCTTTACAACGGTGTATGAAAAAAATCACATTCTTAAAAAAATTAATTGTTTTATCATACATGAAATGATCGAAGAAACGTGATAAACACCTTCTAAGAACAAAAAATTAAGGCAAGATAAAAAAATGTTTTGATTTTTTTTTTTATTTATTAGTTCGAGAGAATTTATTATTGTATGGAAGTCAATCGAGGTTAATTTGAACATTTGATTTAAAAACGCAGTTTTGATTTTTTTGATTGTAAGCATAATAAAACAATTATTTTTTTTTTAAGAATGTGATTTTTTTCAAATACCGTTGTTCTTGTTACTTTGTAGTTTAATATTCATAACTTTAATTCTTTCTTAATTATACATAATTTTGAGTAAATTTTCATTAACTTCAACTTATAGATTTAATTGAACATTACAATATATTTTTTTTGTAGATTCTGTTATGCTCAAAGCTGAAAACTATTAAAAATTGAAGTGAAAAGGACAGAAGAAATGATGAAAATTATACATCTGCATTTTTATTATACACGTAAGTGAAAGTGATATATTCGACAGTTTACTATTTGTTCTTTAAGATAAATAAATAATTAAAAAAATATTTTTAAAAGCTGTTTTATTATAAAAATTGTCAATATTTGTGTAATAATAATAATAATAATAATAATAATAATAATAATAATAATAATAATAATAATAATAATAATTTATTACCTATGAAATTTAATTACTTGACAGTGCCTTTGCAGTATTAAAAAAAATATCAAAAACAGCAGAAATAAATTTTTCAGGATAATATGAATGTTAAATATTTAAATTAGGATTCCAATCGGCCTCTTTACGGATTATGTCCAAACAAAAAATAGTATAAATCGCAACCCGTGATGTATAGTCTGCCTTAGAGCCTTAAAGGCATTTTTAGCTTCTTTATGGCCTTATCAGCACAAATATTATAATGGGCATATTACAATAAGGCAACCATGTAGTAGCAAATCACTTGGCTTCTGGGACATGTGCTAGTGCTTTAAAATTATTTAAAAAATTGCATTTCAAATAAGTTGGGTTAATTCCACAAATCACGGAATAACAATTATTTTTTTGAAAAAAAGATTATGAAATCGATAGAATTACATTTTAAGGTCATCAACTTGTAGTTTACAGGCTTTGAACGAGTCCATTAATTAAATTTATTCCACTTCAAAAACTAGAAGTAAAAAAAAATGTGTTGTTGAGACTAATTTATGTATCTATTTAATAAAAACAAATATTTAACATGTTTTGTTTAAATAAAAAACAGGTGTTTAATGCATATGCATTTCTACAGAGTGGCCCAAAAGTCTGGAAACGGCCAATTATCTCGTAAATTGCTAGTCCTAATTGTACAAAATTTGAAGTACACCTATTTTGGGATACGGAGATTCCAGATTTGATATTTGCAATGTTGCCAGATTTGTCATTTTTCTTATATTATTAGTCACTTTGGTTTTTCAAATTAATCACCCTGTATATTCAGTCATTATTGAAATCTCCTATTCAATACGAGTTCAACCATATGTAACACTTATGATTTTATGTAGTCTGGAAGGTCTTAAATAAATAAAACAGAAGTCTGGCAACGCCTAATTATCTCAATGAATTTTTTAATACAAACTATTTTCAACTACATTAGACGTAACAATTGAAAGATTACAACATTTTTAACATAATGGTTACTTTATCAAGTGTTCAAAATGTGCTCCATTTTTGAGTTGCTAGTACCCTAATCGATGGTAGAATGCGTACACATTTCTCCATGACTGTTTTATTTATTTGAGACCTTCCAGACTTCATAAAATCATAAGTGTTACATATGGTTAAATTTGTATTGAATAGGAGATTCCAATAATGACTGAATATACAGGGTGATTAATTTGAAAAACCAAAGTGACTAATAATATAAGAAAAATGATAAATCTGGCAACATTGCAAATATCAAATCTGGAATCTCCGTATCCCAAAATAAGTGTACTCCAAATTTTGTACAATTAGAACTATTACTTTACGAGATAATTGGCCGTTTCCAGACTTTTGGGCCACTCCGTATATGGTTAATATTGAAGTAGAAGCACATAGGGTTTGATTAAAAATATATTTTTAAATATAATGTATGCTAATTTGGGTAATTTCCTATTCGAAGTCATATATGTTTCCTATTATAGTTTTCATAAGTTTATAATTCTGAAGATACTGAAATATTTTGCTTGATTATTAAACTTTGGTTGTTCTTGTTGTAGTCTGCTGTTAATACTATTGCCCTGAAATATTAACAAAGGCAAAGGTTTATCCATCTTTTTTGCAGTCTTGTTAATCTTTGCTACTGTTACTCTGTATGCAGTCAAATGCTTCTTTTTTACTGAATAGTTTATGTAGGAACTGCAATCAGTTTCAAAATTTCGGCTAGTTATAGGAAAGTACCACTGTTATAAAAAACAAATCAGAAGATATTACACAAAATTATTATTCAAAATAAATATAAACATACAAATGAAGCGAATAATACCTACCAGCAATTTAAAAAGTCCTTAATAAATAGACTTAGGGGACTGGAGACCTAAAAGGGGCAGCCACAATTTGTTCTGCATCCTAATCTAAACCAAATGAAAACAGCACAAAATTGAAAATGATCTACTTTTTACGACGTACTCTATATACAGTGAGATTATCAATAATTGATTAAATTGAAATATTTTATCCTAAAAAATTTGGGCATTTTATAATGAAAATGCCTTTAAAAAAAACTGTGATATTTTTTTCTTGTATTGGCAGACCTGGCCATAACTATTTCAGAAAAAATGGCGTCCAAAATGTACGCTATGTCGCGAACCACGGTTCGTGGACTACAACGGTGACCTCATCACGGTTGCTAAGGACGCAGTGACGTCACGGAATGAGAAAGTGAGTTAACAGAAAATATTTTACTTGGTGTCTTACATTAGTTTTTAAAAAATCTAATATTTTATTCTTATTTAGTTGTGTTTATATTTTTATTTTTGAACTTTGTTCTGGTGTTAGAGTTTTTATAAAATCGGTAATGTGATTTTTTAAAAAAGAAGCTACAAAACAGCAAGGAAAAAACATGTAATGATTTCCATCAAATTTCAAATTAATTACTTTTTATTTAAATTATAAAGAGAAATATTATTGTGTGAATAGTTTATTTTAAACACTTTGGATTAGGGTACGACCTCCGTACTTAATTCGGATCATACTTTGTTTATATCCAGAAATATTTTGAAATGTTGGCAAGCCTGTAGCTAGCCGTAGGGTTGCTGTTGCCTGCAAAAAGTGATAAACAATTTTTAATTTTTACAAACAAAAATCGGTAGAAGCAATAAAGGGACCGAGCCTTAACTAAAATTAAAGGCTTATGGTAAGATTTTCGAGTATTATTCTGAAAATATCATTCACTATTATTAAATTAATTGCAGCTCTGTCCACCCTACATTTAAAAGCAGACGACATGGTTTCTTACAAGCACTAAACACAACAGAAAACAAGCAAATTCAAAGGGCTTTACTAAAAGAACCTACATTATTGAAAGAAGTGGTTTTATTTAGGAACTTTTTAGTAAAAAGTAGTTGCATATAATTTTATAGAAGAAAACAAGGACCCATTGAAGAAACATAAAATGTATATTTATATCAGAAATAAAAAATATATTTTGTCAGTTTCTAGGATGAATGAACAGTATAATATACCTAAAAAAAAAACAATAAAACAACAACAAGAACAACCTAGTTTTATTACAATAATCTATAAATATAGGTTCCAATTTAGAAAAAAACAGTTTTGTCTATTGTTTATATACATATTAGACACAGAGGACATATTACATATACTTGGAATACTTAAATAAATCATCCAAGACCATATCTCAGATTTATTTTAGCAGCGCACTTTTGTACACTTGAAAGTAACTAACTCAGTAAGTATGTAAGTTCATTCAGTGTTTATCACTACATTCTTCTCACCTTTAAAATCTCACATAATCATCTAGAAAGGTCAGGGCTTTTCTTAATCGCATTGATCTTCTCGACTCACGAATTATGTGATGAGTCTCACAATTATTAAATTTATGAAGTAGAACAGGTCCAGGTGATGTTAACCATGTAGGGAAAGATACTTCACTGTAAGAACGTTGGGGGTGGTTGAAAATTCTCTCATGAGGAGTTGCATTGGTGGCTGTGCATAGTAATGAGTGAATCGAATGAAGCGCTTCTGGTAATACTGTCTCCCATTGGCTCAATTTGACCGGAGTGCAAGGTTAATGGTTTTCCAGATGAAGCCGTTATACCGTTCCACTTGTCCATTGCCTTGAGGATTCTAAGAATTGGATCTACTAGTGGCAATCATTTGAACATCTAAGTATGATTTGAGTTCATGAGAAATAAAAGATATACTATGGTCAGAATGGATATAGGAGGGAGTACCAAAGATGAAGAATAATTCTCTCAAATGATTGATTACTTCAGATGAAGCCGTGCTGATACATGGAAAACCAAAGGGAAACCTAGAGAATTCATCAACTACTGTTAGCATGTACGGTTTACATAGCACCTTTTACTTAAATATCTTCTCGTGAATGCTTTACAAACTTGTTCTCAACTCTAAAAGGCTCTTGTTTTCTTCTTTAAAGTAATTTGTAACTATGTACTTTTTACTAAAAACTTGCCGTAACAATTTTTTTTTTTTCAAAAATGTATATTCTTTTAGTAAAGCCCTTTGACTTTCCTGCTCTTGGTTGTTTTTAATATTTGTGAGAAACCATATCGTCTGCTTTTAAATGTAGGGTGGACAAGACTTCAATTAATTTAAAAATGGTGAATGATTTTTGCAGAATAATTACTCTAAAATCTTACCAATAGTCTTTAATTTCAGTTTATTGATTTATTCTTAACGATTCTTGCATGTAAACAGTAAAAATTGTTTGCCAACACCAAAACTACGGCTCGCTCCAGGCTTGCCATAATTTTCAAATATTTCGGGATATAATCAAAGTATGATCCGAATTTAGCCAGGAGACCGTACACTAATCCAAAATGTTTAAAATAAACCATTCACACAATAATATTTCTCTTTATAATTCAAATAACAAGTAATTCATTTGAAATTTAATGAAAATCATTACACGATTTTCCATGCCGTTTTGTGGCTTATCTTTCAAAAAATGAAATCACCGATTTTATAAAAACTCCAACTCAGGCGTATAGTACAAAAATAAAAATATAAAAACCACTAAATATTAATAAAATTAGATTTTTAAAAAAACTAATGTACGAACCGCTGCTCAATATTTACTGTCAACTCACTTTCTTATTCCGTGACACCACGTCTTCCTTAGCAACGGATGAAGAGGCCACCGTCATGTCTACGAACCGTAGTCGCGACCCCCTTAGATATAGCAACACTGGATGTCAACTGTCAAATCTAATAAGGTGTTTGCATGTGTAAATAGCTTTCGAAAAACCCTCCCATTGGTCGAATGATTTATAAAGATTTGGCCACTCTCCATTAATTTTCACCAACTACTTTCTTCCTTGGTTTTACCTTGTTTAAAGAATACGACTATTATATAGATGTATTATAAGCATATCAAAGGCAACATAATACAATCCATATTTTACTAGAGAGAATATATTTTTTATATTACTCGATATTTGTAAAGAATATTAATTTACCAAGAATTAAATAATTAAATAACAGTCCATCTCTATTGGACATTCATTATAATAACGTTTCTTATTTTAAAGTTTTACATGTAGATATATTTAATTAGGATATTATCATAGATATAGAAACACAGGCTATTATAGTTATAAGCACTTACTCTTTCTTGTAATTTTTTTGGAAGAAAAGTTTTGAACAATGTTATAATCTTGTCGACGTAACCTGGTGGGTTGAGCAAATGCAGGGCTTTCATGCGATTACTTTGTACTTTCTAAAAAAAAAAACGTATAAATTGTAAATACCTATTTATGTATCAAAAGCGAAATGTGTTTCATTGGCTCTTTAGATAATAATCTGCAAAGCTGGCAAAATAACTCTGAAAAAAAATAACATGTTTTCTATGATTACAGTATCTTAACTAATTAATGACTATTGAATTAATATTAAATTATTGTGAATATATAAGTGTGTGTGTGTGTGTGTGTGTGTGTGTGTGTGTGTGTGGGGGGGGGGGGGTTTGGCATTGGATGTAATCCATTTGCCACAGACTTTTATTAGAATATAAATTTAAAGTTTAAATTTCCAGTTGAATATTATTCAGAAATCCAACCAAAGCATCGAATATGATCTTGTTTTGTGTGCTTTCCAGGCAGCACACTATGGTTTTTTTAGGTACTACTTTACGTATGAATACGGTTGATGTACTACCAAATATATTCGTGAAAATGTCCGCTTTATAAACGTATATTATTTGTCATATATAAACGTCGATTAATTAAAAAATAAAAATTTATCCACCTAAAATTAAACGTTTTTACTATACGTCTATATTAGATTTATAGTATATTTATACGAATCCACTTTGGTATAAAAGACGTTTTTTTATGTACTACAATATACGTATGGATACCTTTGATATGCTACCCAACATATACGTGAAAATGCCCGCCCTATAAACGTATATTTTTTCATTTTTTATACGTCTCATTACTACTTTATCTATATTAGATTTATCTTATATATATTTGTATGATTTTTATCAATGTGTAAAATGCGTCTACCCAATTTGTTTTAAATATATTTCAAACACAAATTAAATAAAGTGATCAAAACAAAATTTCTAAAAGAGGCCATAGGAATATGTTAATATTTCTTAAATGACAGTTTGGATTTCATCCATAGCAGGTGTGTACACATCAAAAATAGGCATTACTCGTGTTCCTATTTTGGTTGTAATTGGCCTAAATATTTAGAAACATTTTTTGATCACTTGTTGTATGTACAGAACAATATTTTATTAAAAAAAATAAACAATAAAATACTAAAAGATATATACTAAAAAATAAACAGTAAAATACTGAATAACAAACTAAACGATACTTTTCTTTAACTAACAAAAAATATATATGAAAATTAAAATCTTAGCTTAACACTTTGGATGTGTTGTGTCCTAGACGGGCCTTAGCTATCTTAAGCCAATCTTGCGTGGCACACCTAATCGTTCGGTCGGTTAAGTCGCTTGATTTACCCCCATTCCTATAACCAAAATGTAACTGAATTTCAGGAGAAATATTTTCTAAAAGCTTCGAAGTTAAATTTGTATTATTTTCTTGGAAATTATTTTAAATAATAGAATTAGATGATTAATGTTCGAAGCCTTATTAATTGGGAATAAAAAAAATTTGATTTGACTTTAAAGCATCTTAAACATTTTGTGCTCTTTTTCTACGTAGATGACGCCGAGACAGGGTTATTTTAGACATTTTATTAAATAAAAAACAACTAACCAAAAAAAAGAAAAATAAGTATGCTTGGAATAACAAGCTAGCCTAAAAAATACGTATAAAAATAAGAGAAACAAAAGTAAGGTTATGTTTTGGAGTTTCTATCTATAAAACAGTAGTTGTAAAATGTAATAATTATTAAAGGAGTAGCTAAATTAAAACATTAATAGAAACTTACCTATGCTTTTAATCAATATCTTAAAAGCCAGACGCCAAAGCAACATGCAATGCAACAAAACGTGTACACAAATGAAAATGGACGAACCTGCTGCCACAAACCATTCCCTACACTGAACAATAATACATACGCATAAGTAGAAATGAGAAAAGACCGTACCACTAGTACGTCATCCTTCATCCGCCATCTAAAAATAGTTCCGTGTGTATAGGGAATCTGTTATAAATATTGCAGGTAATATAATTAAAATAATATGGATGTAATGTAAATAAATATATCTAAAAGCTTTTAATTTAAATAAACCTAAATATATACATATTATTTACTTCTGTCTACTAGTTCATCGTAAACTGGTAATATGCGTTTAAGGTGACTTATATTTAAACGTAGAATAATATAGGTATATTAACTAGTATCGACAAACAAAAGCGTTTAATTTATCTGTTAAAAAACGTTAGGTATAAAAATGGTAGATGTTAAACGTTTAAAATATCAACCAAGACGAAATTTAAACGGGAATTATAAACGAAGAACACATATTGTAATATTATATAAATTTATACGAATTTAATTTAAATAAACCTAAACGTATATTTAGGCCCACTGTATATAAATAGTTCATCGCAAACTAAAAATAGTCGTATATTGTTTACTATATTTAAACGTAGGAAAATTTACAATTATATACCATAGGATGTATATAAAAAATGTATAACATATCGTTTAAAACACGGTATGTATAATAATCGTAAACTGTAAACGTATACGAAATCAACCAACACCAAAATTAAACGAGTATTGCGTATAAAATACGTTAGTTATACTAATGTGTGCTGCCTGGGTTAACAGTAAAATAATATTTGTTGGGAATTTTTTTCGAAGCTTAATGTTGTACAGCTGATTAATTTGTAATGAATAGTTACTACAGGAAAAGAATATGTGATTTAAATCACATACTTATTGATGCATTATCACAGGTACAGTAAGGTGTTGGAGAAAGACCAATTTTATGAAGATGTGCTGGAAATTTGCCATGATTAAGTTTTAGTCTAGTAATAGAACTGCATATCTTCTTGAAACTTTGAAAGTTGCCAGATGAGGTAAATTGTGTGGTAAAGTAGTGTGAATGAAAGTGTATGGATTCTTAGATGTGATCGTAAAATCTTTCCAAAGCTTTTCCCAGTGAAAACGCATTTCAGTTTTAGTTAAAAACAAGTAAGTCGTAAAATGGTAAGATATTCAGTACATTTAATGAGGAGGTTGCTTTTTTTGCTAGTGTCCAGTTTCTCGTTGCCCACTATTCCGCAATGGGCTGTAACGGTTTTAATCGAACGTTATGCCTTATCGCCTATTTCTGTCTCAAAACTAGCAGATAATTAACTTATAATCTAGAAATTACCTTGAATATGCTCCTGTCGTAGAACCTCATTAGATTTTCGAGAAAACACAGCTTTATTCAAATGGGATTTAGCGTAACTGGTGTAAATGTTCCTTCTTAGGGCTCACATAATTTTTACAAGGTTACACTTAATTTCACTATGGTTTTCAGCAGTAGTTTTCACTCTTAAGATATTGTTTACAATAACCTCTGTATTTTGTTGATTTTATTCAAAAGGAATTTAGCGTAACTGGGGTAAATGTTCCTCCTTAGGGCTCACATAATTTTTACAAGGTTACACTGAAATTCACTATGATTCTCAATAAAACTGTTTACTTGTAGAAGTGTTGTTTACAATGTTTTTGTTATTTTGTAGATTAAAACTGATGTCAGATGTCATTTAATTTCATGAAGTATGCCTGTCGCATTTCGAGATATCTATCTTTGTTCGATAAGTGATTCTTAGGTAATGCCTCTCTCTCTCTGCTTGACGGAGGACAAGGGACGTCATATGTCTGACTTCGATTCATACGCCAGTGATTCATGAACTAAGGAGTGCTCGTTTAAGCGGTGGTTGCTTTTCATGGGCATATTTTTGGGTTTTCTTATTGGTCGAGCAGTGTTAACAGAGCTGTCAGCCTGAATGCGAATGGTCGTATTCTAGTAGTTGAAGGAGGTCATTGGTCGCACAGTATAACCAACAATAATTTCTAGAGATCGGACAGTGGCGATTGGTTTAAAGGGATTTTCTTTGAAGTGATTCTGCGCAGTCGAGGTTTTATGCTAGGGGGCGAAGAACGGCGTAATTTGTAACACGTGACAGCTTCGTCTTTCTTTCCAACAAGGAATGTTAATGGAGGTGTTGAACTGAAAATTCGCTAAGAGACTTTTTACTTTTTTTATGTGATTTTGTATATCATCCCGCGTGGGGAGTCTAGTAAAAGTGTCTCTATTTTATGGGAAGCATTGATGGTACGTTTTGAAGTTGGTTAACGCGAAGTTAGACCGGTATTTTTTATGTGATTGTGTGCCGGCTTTCCCATCTCATCTTGAGGAGCATTGAATATTGAAGTTCAACCCATCCGTCGTCCTGTAGCAGTTTGATGGTTGGAGACCGATCGTAATTGGGTTATATATTGAAGGGAGAATTGGTCTTTAAGAAGTTCTACGCAGATTTCATTTCCTGTTTGATTCGAAGTTACACCCTCCGGAACAGAGGTTGGTTTTATTATTTTTGTTTTATTTGATAAATTGTAAATATTGCTACCCATTCATTTTAATAACAGATTCTTTCAGATTTTAAGGGGGTTGAATATGGGGAACAGGTTATACTGTATAGTTTTACTGGTTCATTTTTTTTATTGGGCACTTTTGATGCTTTGCTTGAATAGTCTTTACTTGGGCAATAATTTCAACCCTCTGGGAGGTTCAATTAATTCACATTAATTTTCAAGAGATAAAGGGGCGGGATCAATTTAGATTATCAGATTGTAATTAGGATTGTACATTTTAGGGTGCTTGGTACCGGTGTTGCTTGGTACCGATGTTGCTTGGTACCGGTGTTGCCTGCTACTGTTGCTGGGCACAGTGCAGCTATATGGTAGTGAAGATACTGCCTAATACTAGCGTTTTCCTGACTGGTATTGATTATGTACTTCCTCTTTAACGAAGAACAGCCATTTTGGGGTTCGAACACCTCATCTACTTTTCTAGAACATCAGAGATTTGGTATCATAGGATTACATGCCACAGGCGGCAACGCTAGCCTTGAATAGCACGGATCAGGAGATAAGTGGAAATTATGCATTTATTTTTCTATCATTTCGGTTATAATTTGGGGTTTATTATTTAGTCTACCACTGATACGTATATGTATACAGTTTTCTTTATGAATTTATTTGATTAAATAACGTTGTGTTCATATGCTATTAAAGGCCCTCATTGCCTATGTTTCATGGTTAGTTCATATATCATAATTCATAGTGTTTTATAATAAGAGTATGTTTCACATTGTTTAGTGAAACAAATACTATTTTAGTTTATAAGTATTTTGGATATGAACTTCTGTAATATACAGAAATTACAGGATTTTTAATATTAAATGAAGTTAACCTTTTCTATGAGTTGCGCTTGATATGTATTTCGCCTTGGATCCAACGCTAATGACCGTGGGGTATTGAGAAGTAATACTATTGATTTTATTGGGGATTTTAATGGGGTACTGACAAGTAATATTATTGATTTTATTAAGATTCAATGAACTAACCCTGTCTAATTTCTGTACACTGCGCTAAAAGATTGTAAATACTGGTATTAATTTGGGGTTATGATTAGCCCTCAGGTATGTAAGTAAAAATCTAGTCCTTCTAGCATATGAATTGTGTTTGAAGTCGCTAATAGCGCACTAATTGTAAAGGGGGTCAGTAACTAAGGGGAAACTATCTTCCAATTAGGAAATAAACAAGGTTTGAGTTAAGGTTGTCTTTTATTTTCCTATTTATTTGGTAGGTTTAAAAGTAGGACTTTTCTGATTTGTAGTGGCTTGGTATAGTAGATCTACCTGGCGTCCAATTTAACAGAACAGCTAAAATAATTTATTTTTCCCTGATTACGAAGTAATCACCCACTCCCTTCTCCACTTGAGTGAACCGGAGCTACAAGGTTGACATCAGGGACAACTGAACTTAAAGTAACGTTTTGGGGGTTACAGGGCCTTAACCCACACAAAAATAACGTTTATGTTTGAAGTTAGCAATATATGTAGGTATTTTTTTTATATTACAAAGGTGAATGGAATTATACATTTTAAAAAAATTGAAATTGTTTAAGGCAGTAAGAACAGATTTGGAATGAGACAATATGATCGCATGTTTTGACTCATTATTTTCTATAAGCCATTTTAAAGATCTTTCAATGGCCACCATTTCGGCAGAAAATACAGAACAGTGATCAGGAATTTTAAATAAATGATTATGATTGGTATTAGAAACCTGAAATGCTAAACCAGTTCCACCTACTGATTTCGATCCATCTGTATAAATGTGAAGATGGTTATTGTAACGAGTCAAGGTGGATAGAAGGAATGTTTTATTTAGTGAATGAGTTTCACTGTATTCTGGTATAATTACGGTTGGTTTGAACGTCAAAGCGTCGAAATGAAGGTTGTAAATTGGAAATTTATTATGTTTGTGGCATGGTTCTGTTTTTTCTTTCATAAAGGAATCCACTAGTAAGGAAAATTTTCTAGAATTCCAATAGTTAGAAGTAAGATTATCTATTGCTAGATGATGAATACTCTTTAGAATAGAGCTGTCAAAACAAAACCTTTTTAGTTTTATAATTTCTTTGGACGCTAGATAGTTACGTTTGATGTATAAGGGTGGTTCTTGAGCTTCCACTAGAAGAGCGTGAACAGGGGAAGATATCATAGCTCCAAGATCTAACAGCATTATATTGAATTTTATTTATAGTACGCAGATGACATTCTGCTGCACTACCATACAAAACACTTCCATAATCTATAATAGACCGAATATATGTTCTATAGAATTGAAGTGCGATATTAGGATCAGCACCCTATTTGGTTTTTAAAACACATTTTAACATGTTAATTCCCTTTTCGCATTTACTTTTAATATGCTCTACATGTTTATTCCATAAAAGTTTATTATCTAGGACAACGCCCAGATATTTATAACATTTTTTTATAGGAACCCGAGAATACCGATCAAAGGGGCGTTTGATTTGAAACTCGATCGAGCGAGCGTCGAGGAGACCGAGAAGTGATGACGTCACAATAGAGCATTGAATCAAATCAAATAAAACAGAGTAAAAAACATAACCTCGCTTTTCTGTGATTCTTGTTTCTGGTTTGTATGTTAAAATAGTGAGCAAAAAGTAAAGAAAATGGAAAAACTTTTAATAATAAGGGGCAATGGCCCTGAAATGCAGCATTTACCACAAATGCCCACTTCGCTCTCATACTCCATGACTGTGATTACTGGTGATTGGATCTGGACAGAAAAAATGTATTTTCCAAACACACATTTTGTGTTTTTTTATGATGAATAATTTTAGCTATAAGACAATAGCGGCTAAGTAATTTGTTGACTTCTTGTCTGGTCTTTAATTTTGAGATTCAAATTTGTTTGTAAGTTAATTAAAAAGAGATAGGTAGAGACAAAGACAAATTTCTCCCTCTTCTCGATCTTTCTGCTCTGAGAACATCGAGCTCGCTCTATGTTCTCGCTCCAAAGCGAAACAAACACTTTAGGGATCTCTCGGAGTGTCAATTCAAACACTTTTGAAGCGCTCGGAGATCTCCGATGATCAAATCAAACGCACCACAAGGAGAAGCGACAGTAGCTGTCGATGCCTTTGATATCGGATGTACCTATTTCACAGCATGACTTTGATTAATACACAACTTAGCATGCTGAGAAAACATGCTTATTTTCTACACTGAGCGAAATATTTTGACAAAGGGGTCTATTCTGTAACAATTCCTTTATATTTAACGGCCTTTAAAAATATTGGCGGTCTTTAAAAGTATATTTGTATTCGTTAATTTACTTCTGTCATTATTTAAACAGATTTATTTAAGATAGTCCTCTAATGTATTTTAAAGATCCGTTTAAATAATGACGGAAGTAAAGAAGAAAATATTTTTAAAGGCCGTTAAATATAAAGGAATTGTTACAGAATAGACCCCAAATTATCTGAAATTATTGTTATAGTCCATGCGCAAATGTTGCAATGTGATTTAATTACATTGAAGTAGTTAGGGTTAATAGCAATGGTGAAATTTTGGCACCAAAATATAATTCAATATGTAATAAATAAATATTTGTTATAAAAGTAAAAGACGTTTATTATTTTATAATTATTTATCTATAAAATTTGTTCAATATTTGGTTTATTTATTGTTAAAAATGTAATAAAAGCCCCATATTTAAATTAAATTACCTTTTCCTTAAGTAAAAATAAAATAAATAAAATTAAGGGTGCCAAAAAAAATTTAGGTAACAATTAAAAATACATTAAGTTTGAGAGGTTCAACTAAATATTTAAAATGTGCATATATTTTTAAAGCTTTTAGGTTTAAAAAGTACTTACATATTTTTAGAATTTCTAGATTTATATTATAATAAAAGGACTTTCAAGTTTATCACTCATTTCTGTAGAAACAAGTGTTTTCTCGCCAAGTTAAGCCAGATGGCATTTAAGGTTTATGTATTTAGAGTTAAATACCAGGCCTGGCTATCACCCAGACAATACAAATATGTCCATTGGACGTCCATTCGATATACAATTTTGGATGTCTAGACGTCCAAAAATGAGTTTTTACTGGACTTCCGACATCCAATGGACGTCCAGTGAAGTATACAAATGGCACAATTTTAACCATTCAGAGGACGTCCAATTCTGGAATATATTTGGACGTCGAATACTGGACATTCAAAAAACGTCCAGGATTATATTTCCATTAAGACCACATCCCCACTTACAGAACTGCAACTCAACGCACACTATTTTATATTATTAATAATTTGTTTATTATTTTCGCAAACTGCTACCCAGACAACACACCAAATCTCAGAGATATCCACAGAATATCTTTTGTGGATTTCCAATATATCCACAGGATAAAAGAAATATTCCGTGGATCTAATATGGATATTCAAATGTCCGTCTATATCCAGAATATTGAAGATATTATATGGATATCCAGCAAAATATCTAATGAGTGTCTTCCGGACAATACAAGAGATCCCAGAGATATCCACAGAATATATTCTGTGGATATCCAGTATGGATATCCAACCAAATGGCCGTCTATATCCCAGGATATAGAAGAATTCGGATATTCAGCAAAATATTTTGTAGGTATCTTTAGTAGAGGTTCATAAGTAACCAATGATTATTGAATAAAGTCGAAATAAAATAACAGAGATAAAAAATATTTTCAACACTCTGCCTTTGATTTTGCCCACTAAGGAGAAAGTTATCCTTATTAGGACTCTTCAGCAATAAATGGAAATTCTCGACTTCAGTCTTTAATGGAGTCTGATTGTGAAACAAATTTCGATCGAACTCAATTACGGCGGGTTGAGCATGAGTAGATGCGAAAGTAGTATCGCCATCTATACTTAGTAAGCAAAATGAAAAATTACATCTAGCGGATATCCACGATGGTTTGTGTTCGCGCCTAGACTTTGATATATTTAGTGGATGTCCATGGGATATTGAATACACCTTAAAAAAATTAATTTTAAATATGTGAACGGTACTAATAGCCACAATGGCGAGCACAATGGCGTAATTTTTTAATAATTTGCTATATAATTACTATTATTTATGGACATTTGCATGTCTATAAATTACAGCTCATGGATATAAAATAGATATCCACCATGGACTGGACATCCAGTGGATATTGGGATGTTCATTAGATATCCAAAGGATTTGGTGTGCTGTCTGGGTATACACCATTTATTTTTTTTTTATTAAAAATCGCTTGTCCTGAGCAGGCATCGAACTCACGACACATCCATTATCGTTTTACGCTTTCAATCGTTAGACGAGTTTGACCAAGGAACCACTTGAAAACTTTTTACTAGATACAGTTAAAATTAAAAAATATTTCAAACTTCCGCTGATAGAATGAAAGGCAATGATCCAATTTGTCAATTTTTAATGACCAGTTATATTAAAAAAAGAAGTATATATAGATGGGTATTATCTAGTAGGCTTAACAAATAATGACCTAAGATGGACGTCCACTGGACGTCAAAATACCACTAAACTTAAAATTAAGTCCAAAAACAGACGTTCTCTGGGTATCGATATTCAGCTGTCAATTTAATTAGCATAAACGGACGTACACTGGATGCCCAGATATGGACGACCTGACCCTCAAATAGATCTAAAGTGGACGTCCATTGGACTATGTGTGCTGTCTGGGCATAGACGAATTTTTAGAAATAGTACTTATTTAAGTATGCACCAATATTTCCAAAATCAACTCCAGTATGATTCATTCAATAAATGTAAATATAAATGGGCAAAACATCTTTATATTGACATAATTGTAACTTACAATTTAGCTATAATAAAGGGATTTTGCCCACTTTGACCAATCCTAATTGAAACACGCGGATTTATTATATTTTTTTAAATATAATTTCAAAATAAAATAAACAAAATCTGCAGTTCGTTGTGTATTAAATTTATTTAAAAGAAGAAAAACATATATTTCACAAAATACAATACCTACATATGAAAAAGAAAATGTCAAAAATGATTAAATCATTATACTTAATATTTATGCATGTGATAAAATTCTTAGTTTCCTAATAACTTTTTTGGCACATTTTATATCTGTATTATAATACCTTAGTGTGTAAAAATCTTCATCTTATTACTACACAAAACAAACACCAAAAAATATCACTTAACATTGCTCACGTACTAAACAAAACTTGGACTGACTTTGACAGATAACATAATTTTGAGTGATACACAACTTATTTTCGCACATACGCGTTACAAAACGGTACATTGAAAACACCAAGCTGTCGCTTCTCCTTGATCGGTATTCTCAGATAGGAACATCAATTCCACATAGAATAATTGTGTCTGGTGTGTTTAATCGATGCCTGGTAAAAAATACAATGGCTGATTTTTCAGGGGAAATAACGAAGTTGTGTTCTCTTAACCAGTTCTTTAGACAATAAAGAGTGTATTTTAAGTCGGTTATACATAGATTATGAAAATCTCGGACAGTATAGAAACAGAAATCATCAGCATATTGGATACATTTTACGTTATTATGTAATAAACGGTGAAGGTCATATGTATGTATGTTAAACAATATAAATTCATTTGTATTGCTCCTCTCCACGGAAATCTTTAGTAAAAAGCGAAAGATTTATTCGCAATGAAGAGAAGCCAGAGTTAAGAATATAATATTATATTTTTAATACTTCGAACGTTTTCAAACTAATTCGGCAATAAAAAAAGTCGGTGGATTGAAAGATATTTCTTAAAATATAAGAATTGTTTCTTTAATCCCTTTGTAAATAATTTAGGTCTTCAATTTCCTATATTTTTTTTATTTACTCACACCTTTTATTTATATAAACGATCGTTTGTTTTTATTTTTCTAAATGGAAACCATATTTTAATTAATTCAAATGATAAAGAAAGCCGTAAAGAAAGCCATAATGTTTAATTGGTACGAAACGCCTTTTAGATATACATATTACAGATATTATGTCCATTTTCGCGATATCTGCAGGTATATCAATTTGTTACTTTTTGTTAGTGGTTTAAATTGTGGAAATGCAATATAATAAATTAATATTTACTTACCTCAAAAACTTGTGCTACGTTCTTAAGCAATATCGGTGATAATTTTGCCATGACCCCAAATTTGACAAATTCATAATCAGCTATGTAAATGTCTCCTGAAATCAAATCTTCATGCAATCTAACTTCATAAATATTGTTTAAAAAATGCGCACAAAATTTGTCTATATCAGAATCATCGGGATTGATATCATTATATTTCAATATAGTTATCCGGTACATATCTTGAGTTAACTTCGGCAGGGTACAAATCATTCTAAAAATTAAAATAAATTTATATGAATACATTTAGATGAATACATTTACATGACTATATCGATATGAATGCATTTATATGAATACATTTATATGAAAACATTTATATAAACACATTTATATGAATGCATTTTGTTGAATATATCTTGTTGAATATATTTTGTTGAATACATTTACATGAAAATATTTACTATTTTTTACTCTGTGACTTAATACACTCTCTCAATCTCCATTAAGGATGCCAAAGCACTTCCGGTTTTAGATAACATGATTAGGATTTGAATTTTAGCTAATTCTTGCCTATGTAGATGCAGCTACACTCTTAAACCTCCATAGTTTGTCCTTTACATTGCAAAGGCCGTTCAGCAAAATAATATAGGCAACCATACTCTTAATTAAGTTGGTCTAGTGGAAAAGATTTCTCAACACCGCGTATTTGTAGATATATATCGTTAGGGAATTTACCAATTCTATAGCAAGGTTTTTCTCGTTTATGGAAAATTAAATATTTAGCTGTCTAATTAGAGTCGCAGGTACCTACTTGGGATAAATACTTATCGTAAGAATATGTTAGTGGTACATCTCTCATAAATAGGTAGGTATATTTACCCCAATTTTCAAATAATGGTTGAAATAAATAAGTATATAATATATGAGCTATTTGTTTTATTTATTTTAGTGATGTGTGTTTTAGATTTGTGTTCGGAACATTGATTTGAGTGTGTTTATTATATTTTCAAATTATTTTTATTATTTTTGCGTTAATTTTACATTTCCTGTGCAGTTTTTTTGTGTACTAAATTTGGGAGGTAAGTACCTACCTATCTAGCACTTTTATTAAAATGTAATTTAAATTCATTAATACAAAAAATATATTTTGTGGATTAAATGCCTCCAAAAAATCCATCGGAATCAAGCGTCCGGTCATTTCAACTATATACCGATTCCACCTGAAAATTTTGGATGGCTTTATTTCTGGTCATATTTAAGTTGGAATCTTTAAGATTTGGGGGTAGTGCATTGCATCGAAGCAAAAAATCCACATTCTTTTTAAACATAGGTACCTTGATTTTTCATAGCAAATAATAATTTTATCCTTTATAATATTTGCAGGGTATCGTTGAAAATTTTATGGTGAGGGTAGGTTGATGCAAAGGGAGATAAAAAATATATGAAAGTACGATGCACAGTTTCATATCTTATTATTTCAAAATTTAAATTTAAACAGAAATAAACTACACCGAAGGATGGTAGGGGGCACCAAAATATTTTTTGTTTAGTAAACACATATCCGAAATACAGGGAATTTTAACCAAAAGTTATAGCGTCTAGCAGATATTTATAATGCTGATACTTGTTTTGATTTTTTTTTTCTTTTAAACTAATTACTTATCTAAGAAGTCCCCATTGGACTGTCTTAATTGTTTCTATAGGAAAGCGTCACAAGTTGGCGTGACGATTTATTATACTGTTTTACATTAGCACTAACATTAACATTCGCTACACAAGCTCAAATGGCTTCTTCCTTTTGAGCCTTCTATTGAGTGTAGAGTTGTCGTTGACATGGAAGTGTATTCGACCCTCATGTTTCGCATCAAACCTCTTTATTTCTTCTTCGATTGTTGTCATCTTCAGGTCTCTATGAAGATAATCGTTTCGATAGAATCAAGGTGCATCAACAAAGCATCTTAGAACTTTATTTTGGAAAACTTGAATTATGTTTATATTACTCTTGTTGGCACATCCCCATAGCTGTATGCCATAAATACAGATTGGTTTTAGGATGTGTTTATAAATCAGCAGTTTGTTGTATATACACTGATAATTTGGATTATCTTCCTAGGAGCCAATACATTTTTTTGAATTTAAGTTCATGTTCTTTTCGCTTTTCTTTTATGTGCTCTTTCCATTTAAGTCTTACATCTAGGTTCATCCCTAGGTATTTGGCCAAATCGTGATGCGGAATAACGTCATTGTTTATTCTTATTTGTTTTTGTTTATTTGGTCGAAGAGTAAAATCAACATGCACTGATTTAGTTTGATTTATTTTAATTTTCCACTTTTCTGTCCATCGATTGATTCTATTGCAGGTTTTCTGAAGTTTTTCTAAGGTGTATTAGTTCCACCAACTGCCAATATTACAGTATCATCCGAAAATGTTGTTATTTCAACACATTGAGGGATATCGCTGGTGTATAATAAGTAAAGAACCGGTCCTAGCACACTGCCTTGCGGGACACCTGCTTTAATTTCTTTAATTTCGGAGTATGCCTCGTCTTGCTTTACTATAAACATTCTTCTCGTTAGATATGATTGTAGAATGTCAATATATTGTCTAGGGAGCATTTTTTAAAGTTTCTGTATCAGGCCAGCGTGCCAAACCTGATCAAATGCTTGGGATACGTCAAGAAATATAGCTGAGCATATATATTGTTATGGTAAATTTTTCACTTTTAAATTAACAAAGTAAATGATACATATTGGTATTATGCAGTGACACCCTGGATAGGAATTCAATTATGAATCGGGCTTTGAATGATGGGAGATTGATTAAGAAAAAAAAATGGTGGTTGTCAATTTTTGAATTTTGGAAAAGAAACTGCCAGAAAAATTTTAAAATAAGAATAGGATTGTAATGTATGAAAACAAATAAACAAACTATTAAAGGCATGGTGTAAAAGGTAATACGAATCATAAGATTTTATGAGAGAAGGAGAAGAAGATGAAAATAAATAAAAGTTGATAAGCGTATGAAATAAGGGTGACCAGGACACAGCAGTGACCAAAAAAGTGAATACGGTATTTGTAAAACATTTTTATTTGTTTTTGAGCAACTACAGACTATTAGTTCTGAATGGATAATCATAACAAGTTGTTTGTTTCAAAAAGTAAATAATTATAAATATAATTATAGAGATTTCAAATAACTCTTGATAAATGGACCAGTGAGAGACAAATCTAACGATACTAAGTATTATTTTTTTGTAATTTTTATTTAACAAGAGTTATTTTTTTTATTTAGTAGGTGTAGTAAGTATAGTAGGCTAGTTATTATTTTTTTTTAAAGCTTTTCATTTATGCCAGGTATGGTATACCTGATATTTGTTCAATTTTTTTTTAGTGTTATTTATTAAAATTAGACTCGAATTTGTAAGAGTTTGTTTATTCAAGCATCTAACCGCTCAATATTATAAATATAGAAATCATTTTTTTTGTCTGGGGTCATTTTGTATAATTTCTAATAGAATCTAATAAAATGAATAAAATATAAAAAAAAATAAAAAATAAAATGAAATTAAAATACATTTAAATTAAATAAAAAATTAAAAATATAATACATGAAAGAAGATAAAACAAAATAAAATAAATAATATTTTAATAATTTTGAAGCACCCCTGAGAGTAAGAAAATTCTTTTGTTCTATTTATAAATCACAGTGGCGAGCCGAGGTAAGTATATTTTAAAATTGAATAAAAAAAAATTATATACAGTATGATATCATTTCAATATTTTTCTTCGTAAGTGTTTTCGATGATATCGGCTATCCTGTGTACTTGGTATATTGTCGACTTGTCGAGTGTTTGTTTCTAAAACCAAATTGGTGTGAAGGGATCAGATTTTTATTTTCAATTATTGGTTTTAGTCGTTTTAGTAGTAGTTTTTCAAATAACTTAGATATTATTGGTAACAATGATATAGGTCTATATGATAACACTTAATTCGGAGGTTTTTCTGGCTTAGGAATTAGGATAACTTCAGCCATTTTCCACGCATCACGTAAGGCAAAATGCTGCATTTATGAGTTGTCAATTTAACAGTAGCCTTCCGTGGTAGTTTTTTTAATATTTCTCCAGTAATAAGGTTATATCCTGGGGCTTTCTGTTAGTTGATGTTTGTCTGAATTTCTTTCGTAACTTCATTGCGAGTAACTAGCCTAATTTCATATTATGGATCGTCTCATTAGGAGTGTTTTGATTTTCATCTAATTGGTCTTTTGTAGGTGGACAGCGAAAATAACAGCTTTGTATTAAGTGTCTTTTGCCCATTTGTTATCTGCTATTCTGATATAAGGACAGTGTTTACACGAATTTTTCATCTTTTTAGTTGCCTGCCAGAGCGAATAATCAGTTTCTTTATCATCTGTTAGTGCCTCTAGATATTTGTTGAAGGATTATTCTTTGTGATTAAGGATTTCTCTTCTTTGGGTAGCCCTATTTAATATATTTTTATCTTCTGGTGATCTTGTCATCTGCCATTTTTTTTTTTAGTTTACTGTTTTCTGCTACCAGTTCTCTTACCTCGACAGGATAGTTTTTTCCAGCTGTTAATCTTCTTACTTTTGGTATGTTCCTCCATGCAGCTTGCTGGATTTCAACTATAAACCTTTCCAGTATTTCATCTAGCTGATTTTTTGTTTTTAGTGTTATGGTCAGTTGAATAGTATTTGCTAAGTCTTCTTGAAAACCTTCTCAATTAGTTTTCCGGTTTACTAGGTTTTGCTTCTTATTGAATAACATTTTCACTTAGTGTAAGGATTACTGCAGAATGGTCTGAATTCATACCAAATTTTTCTTCTACTTGTGTATAGTTTGGTGAAATTTTCCTCAAAATAAAGAAATCCAAAAGGTATGGAATATTATTTGGGTCGGTGGGCCAATAGGTGGGTTTTTCAGAAGATTGGTATGTACAACTAAGTTCTGATGCAGCTCGGTGCAAGTCGTTTCTTTTGACTGTGGTTAATGTTAAAACACAGTTAGGGTTTTGGAGATGTAATCTCCACCGATTATAAATTTGTTACCTAGTTTTTTGAGTATATTGAGATAATTTTCTTTTTTCTGGTTGTACCTTGGTGGGCAATAGATTGCAGCTATTGTAATTTTACCCCCTTTAATGGTAATGGTGCTAATGGTTACATGATTTTCTGGTTCTTGGGTGCCTGGTTCCTCATAGTGGGAAATGTTATGTTTAATAATTAACGCACTTCATCCTCTTGGTGCATTTGATGGATGGATAGTATGATAGAAGTTGTATCCTCTGAATTTAATGCATGACTCCGTTGTACGGTGGGTCTCAGAAATCAGACATATATCTATTTTTTGTACGTCCAAGAATACTTGGATATCAGAATATTTTTGGAGAATACCATTGGCATTCCAAGTAACTATTCTAATATATCTTGTGTCCATTGGTGGTTTTGTTATATATTTGTGGTTTATTTAATTCTTCTAGCTTCTGGAGCCTGTCACAGAGTGAATCTATTTTGTTTATTAAGGATAATAATAATAATTCATGAGTGGTACATTCTGCTTGTCTGTCTGACTGTACAGTATGCTATGCAATTTGTGGCGAGTGATTCATGGCTGGTTGTGACCTTTGGATTGGTTGATCCTGTGAGTTTGTTACCTGAGAATATGTTATTTCATTTCTGACAGTACGAAAAATATTTATGGGTCTCTTCTGCCTCGTCATTATTTTAGATTTAGTGGTGTTCTCCTTCCTTATCTAAAAGATTTTAACTACCTCACATCCTCTGTAATTAGCAGGATGTCCCATTAGGCAGTTTATACACATCGGTTGTTGTTCTCGACTTTTTACACAATCCTTCGTATGATGTTTTCCTACACACTTTACGCATCTTGATTCTCTTTTGCAAAAGTTGCTTGTGTATGTCCAAATAGCTGGCAGTTTTTGCATTGCGGAACTAGTTTTGACTTTCTTATGGTTTCTATTCTAATTCTTAGATTAAGTATTGCTTTGATTTCGTAGATTTTCTTTATATCTTCAATATTTTCGAAGGATGGCATGAATAACGGCAATGATTTTTTATTTAGTTTACGAGTGTTATCCTCGGTTAATTATATTTCGTTTGCCAGTCTTCAACAATATCTTTTGGTTTAGATCGTAGACCTCTAACCATAACTTTAATGTCTCTGTTCTGTTTAATTGCATAGGAATTACAATTTATGTCTTTGGCATTTAAGGTTGTTATAAAATTTTTGAAGTCTTCTTCTTGTTTAGTATTAATTTTAAACTGGTTATTACTTAGAGCTGTGGCTTGAAAGGAATTAAGCAACTAAAATACAACTTTATTCTCCTTATATTTTTGCGAATATATTTTCGTTTTCGAGAAATCAAATAATATCTAAACTTGTGCATGCACGTCTTCGAAGCAACTTAAAATACAACTCAAAACGAAAGGCGGTACACAAAAAAAAAATAAAAAAATTGTATTTTATATTGTTTTATCAAAAAAATTATAAAAATTTAAAAATATACAGGTTGATATTCTTTTGGATATACGCTAAAAGGTCCAAAGATTACAAACTAAAAATTTCATTGAAATTGATTGAAACGTTGTCGAGATATTGAATAAAACTCGATTTTTATTTAAAACTTTTATCTGAGAAACGAAGAGTTTTCGGACATACATTTTTAAAACAAAAATTGTTTATTTTAATGTCCCCTACCACTCCAAAAGTTTGCCGGTATATTTACGGGTCACCCTGTATATGTAGACATTAATACAGTATCTTACAGTCCATAAATTTTAGCCAGAAAGCAAATTCATATTTTTTGAGTAAAAATTGTGAACAAAACATCACATAAAATTATTATATCATTTTATGATGGTGAGTGAGGTTTTCCGGGTTTTTCTCACCTGTAAATCAAATGGCACCATCAATCATCCTTAAGTTGCCCCGGAGCGCCACGGCAAATAATAATAATACTAGCCATCCCTTCCCCTACACAAGTCGTTCAGTCAACTTCAGGGGTTGAAATTCACTCGTAAGGGGGTGAATTAGGGAGAGTATTATTATTATTATTATTATTATATTAATAAGTTCGAGGTAAAACGGCATACAATTAAACATTATAACACTTTTACTTTTTAATAACTATTAAATTTTCTAAGGTTCTTCATACGCCCATTAATATAGTGACTATAATTCCCTTTTAAATGCGTTTTTTTCGTTATTAATAACTTAATGATATTAATGGTATGTAATATGTATTTTAATTGCCTAGTTTGCAAATCATTATACCTGCACTTTGGTAAGTTGCTTGGTTTCTTATTTAAATATTTTAAAATTATATTCAAGATTACTCTATTAGTAAAATATGGGACGCCGAAAGGTATTTGTAAGATAAGTGAGAAGTCTAAGATCATGAAACAAGTATGTATAATTTAAAATATTTTATTTTTAGGTTTCAAAGCAGGACATTATTTTAATAGAAAGTAAACAAGGGGACAGTGGACAATCCTCAATACAGAAGTGAAAAACGAAACCGGTTAACTGCATCTGTATTGTGGGAAGTTGTAAAGAGGAGATAAACTACTCCTTGTCATAACCTAGTAAAAAAAATTCTTTACAAGACCAATTTCATGTCAGAAGGCATACTTTATGGTTAGAGCAAAGAGTTGCTTTGCAATAATTTTGGAAGCGAAGATCATCTTCAAATATTAGAACATACGGCATATTTGTAAACGAAGTAAACAAGTTTTTGGCAGCCTCTCCTGATAATGTGTAAGAAATACTTTTAGGGGATACTGCCATTACAGAAATAAATTGCCTTTATAGTATTCTAAAATTAAATAAAAAACACTTAGGAAAGCAGTAGAAGAAAAATCTACAATGAGCCTGGAAAGTACCAAGGATAACCCTTACGGTAAGATTAATACCGAAAGAGAAATCCTTGTAAAAAAGAACTGATAGGAGAGCTGGACAAAACAATTTTGTCCGCCTCCTGCAGCAAAACCAAGCCACCCACATTCAGATCTTGGACGCACTCTAGTGAAATCATCAGAGTAGCCTGCGACGATGACCTGACGTTGGAATGGCTAAAAACCAAGATACCAGCTATAAAAACATGGGAAGGAGCAACACTCGCAGTTGTAAGGATGGACGAGTTCCCCAAGCTCACCAAGGCCTCTCTCTGGATCCCAGGGGAAGCGCAAGCTGACCTTGATGAGACTTTAGGGGCAAAACCCAAACTTGCATGTAGCAAAATGGCGCACCTTCCACCATAAAATCAAAAAATACCCTAAAGGCCGTGTTTTTGTCTTCGAAATCGGAGACGAAGACATGGGAAACCTAAAGGCCAAATCAATGAGGATGAGCTATGTATGCGTTTACTTCATTGACTATAAGGCCAAAGATCGAAAAAGTGGCTGAAGCTGGGCCCAGTTAAGACTCCTTGGTAAAGGACCTTCTTCCCCCCCAATTTAAGCCAAAAGGGGAGGACGTCAATCCAGAAAAAATGACAATCGATGAGGAAACTCCGAGGAGCCACAAGAGATCACCCTCTCCTCACTTTTGGAGGCAGGTATGGTCGATTAAATAACCACTTTGGTGCCCAGTTATCAACGAAGGACCGGGAAGCAATAAAAGAGGTAACGATCATACAATGTCACTTGCAACACAAAAGGGTGGCTACTGCAACATTATGCCGCCACCTTGATGAGCAGGGAACTCTGGATAATAAAAACAAAAATGTTAGATCCTAAAAATCTAAATGGTCCAATTTTTAGTTTTCCAGCAACCAACAACCTAGGACAGCCATTTACATTCCTAGAAAATACACAGCCCACTCAATGGCACACCTTTTCACCTCCGATATAACTGCGGTTAGGATGGAATAAGCCATCAAAAGGAGAAAGAAAACGTTAATCCTGGCATCTGCATACCTCCCCTCGGACGCAACCACGCCACCAGTAAAGAGATGGAGGATCTGATTGAATACTGTCTGAAACAGAAGTTTGAGCTGGTAATAGGTTACTACTTAAACGCTCATCACTTTAGTTGGGGCAGTAAGGATAACAACGCTGAAGGTAAATCATTTTATGCTTATATATTTACCATAAATCTTTGTATTTTGAATAAAGAGTAACCGTCTTGCTGATTCACCGCCAAGAAAGCATCCAACCAAATACTTTTTGGACCTAGCCCTTCTATTGACCTGACAAAATCGGCAGTGACAGATCTAATTAAAGGATGGAATGAAACAATAAACTGCATAGTTGCCAGGGAGCTCTTAAGTTATCCTGCAGCTAACAAGTACTTGACTATAAGTAGATAGAATCTGCGCCTAGTCACAGGCATTCTGTCTGGTCATTGCCAAGTAAAGAAGCATCTCCATATCATGGGGATGTCAGAATCCGCACACTGCAGAGGGTGCGAACAAGAAGATGAGATCATCGAGCATATCCTTTACGATTGGTCGACGCCCTCACTTATTAGAAGATTTGTGTATCGGCTAACACCGGCCGATATAAGAGAAGCACCTCTTGGCGACGTTGTCAACTATCATCGAGCTATCATCTTAGATGATGAAGATTCATGAGTGTTATTTTACCTGATTTTTTTTGAAACTATGAACTCATAAAATACTTTAAGGAATAAAAAAGATATTAATATCACTGATAGTCTCAAAAATTTATTATTACATTACTAATCGTCAAAGTGGCATCAGTTTATTGTATCAATAATTATTTCTCTGATGACAATTCACATATTGAATGCATAACTAACCCATGCACATTTTATCGAATTCATACTTTATTTACAGAAAAACTGAGCAAACATTTAAAAAATACATTCTTAACCGATTTTTCACAAATCTTTTTATATGCGTTTTAAATGAGTATTTTGTGACTTTATATGAGTGTATTCAATTAGCAAAGTTAAGTGCATTTTTGATGCCCCTCGCATAAAGGCATTTATTTTAAATTTTATTTAATTTAGTATTTTGTTTTGGACAAAGCACCAAATTTGATTAAAAATTCATCTAAATAAAAAAAAGTTAAAAAATTAGAGTCCCTGTATATATAATTAATTTTTGTGTAAATTGTAAATATGCATAATAATATAGTTTCTATAAATTCAAGACAATATTAAGATATGGCAACACGGCGTCGAAACTTCCACTAATTTTGCCTCATTCGACACCTATAACTTAGGTCCTAAACTAAAATTCAATATGGACGCAGCAAAACTATCAATTTTACATGAAAAACGTACGCAACATTGATTATTAACATTTGGCAAGAATATTCAAAAAAATATGTAGTATGCTGTAAAGTTTTTTAGTTACTGGAGTCGAGATTGTCTATTTCGTGCTGATGAGTTCTAATAAGAAAGAAATTAGTCCAAGAATGACGTTCTTCTTAGTAAGCAAAATCAATGTTAGAGTGTTGAAATTTAATTCATATATTTGCTGTTTTCTTTGGATATATTTAATTTTTGTAGCGATATTAGCCCGAAGAAGTAGTTGTTTTCCAAAGATAAATGGTTGCTAATATTATTTTATGACACATGATTCATAGAATTTCTTGTTTTCATTTATTTTGAAAAGATAATGTTGAATATATGAACACATTTACAGAAATAGATTTATAGGAATACTTCAATAAGGATAAAGTTATATTATGCTTACCCTGTTTTATATGCTGGTTCTATTTCAGGTTTGCAAGGATGTACTCCTTTGTAAATAAGAGGCATTAAATCTCTTACCGTATAATACATGTCCAAGTTTTGTTTCGTTTTTTCAATACTATACTTGCAATTGGTTAAGAAAAATTCAATCATGTTATCACCTAAAACAAAAAGGTATCTGTAACAGCTCCTCACCTCAGATCAACTTATACAGGGTATTAGTATTTTCGACCGACAACGCTCTGTCTCAGAGAGCTCTCATTAATTGTTGAACATGAACATGAGTCCTTAAGGCGGGAGTTGAAAAGTGACCAAATAACAACTGAGTACCGTTACATATCTGGGAAACCAACCACGTTCAATTACTGTTTAATAAAGTATTTTACTCAAAACTTTTTTCTCTCAATGCTACCGTTTCTGCTAACGAAAGTCAGGTCAAAACGTTGAGTGGATATAGACCAAGTTGTTGTATTAAACTTCCAACATTATGTCTGCATTTTTTGTATAATAGGTATGATTGACTGGAAATTTTAAAAATAATGCAAATATTATTTCAGAATTAGGGGTAAATAGTTCAATAAGCGAACACCTACAATTTCAGAAACAATAATAAATAATAAAGGGATTAATTAGACAATGCCACATTTGTTTCTGTACAAAGGAAATTTTTTATTGGAAAACGTAACTTTTGTAAAGACTGACTTTGTTACGGTATGTTACGTTTCGGGTTATTTTCAAAACATACGATCCACAAAAATTAAATAAAGTATTCAGTTCGATACAAGCAATCCTCTCGAATTGTATAGTATAGTATTGTATAGTAACCGTCAAACGGGGTTAAGTGAATCACAAAAAGCTGTTTTTCTCAGAATATTCCAAAACTACAAATATTAAAAATCTGTGAAAAATAGCGTAGCGTATGTTGTTTGGGGCTTACCTCTTACTATTAACCAATTTTTATATGTTTAGTTTACTTAGAAGTGCCCAATTTTTTTTGGTAAAATGTGATTCACTTTACCCCTTATTTTGGGGTAAAGTGAATCATGTTTTAAATCGCAAAGAAAATCACTTTGGCAAATGTCGGGGTAAAGTGAACCACTAAAAAAATATTTTAAACATTTGGTTGGGAAAACAAATAAATAAAAGTAATACAAAGAACAAAAACGTTTATTTAAAAATAGTTAAAAAACAGCTTTTAATCAATTTACGAACTAAAAATATAATATTCGTTACTTATAACGGAAATGACCGAATGGTTTACTTTACCCATTGTGATTCATTTAACCCCGTTTGACTATTTCTACGAATCACTAATCTACAAAAAACAGTAATTTGTGTAGTAAGAACATATTATGTGAAGACAAAGTTTAAGCACGACGCTGTAGGAACTCAATTGTGTAGTAAATTTTTTCTACGACCCACAAACAAAAACCAACAAAATTTTATAATTAATTTAAATGTTAAGATAAAATAAATATTTTAAAAATATTTTAATTAGCCCTCGTCCTGGATTTCGCATGAAAACTCACTACTCTATCTTTGCAATAACGAGACAAGTTTTTTTTTAATACTGATAATTAGATTGGTTTAGTGTCAATAAAATTTACGATTTATTTGTAAATATAGACGAATATCTTGTGAAATGCTATTATTTTTTTTATCATTTCTCACAAAAACACATTTTAAATTATATTTATTCTCAATAACTAAAAAATATAGTGACAATTAGTTTGGCAGAATTGTCACTTATTTAAAATTTAAAAAAGTAATAGAATGAATATTTTATATTCATTCAGTAGAATGTAATGGCCTACTTTTGGTGAGGTTATGTTAGAATATATGTATAATATCCGTGTGGGTGTACAATATTTAGTTGGCGGGGATTTATTAATAATAATGATAAAACTCAATATAATTCAGCCATTTGACTTACACCATCTTCGGAACGATAACGCATGGCGATTTTTATAATCTGGATATCATATCTACAGAAATTTCTGCTAATACGGCATTCATCAAATTCTATAGAAAATCATGCAAATAAATTCACATAGTCTTCTGTAGGATTCAAAGCCGTCTCGGAACCACGAAATTGCTCGCAAATTAATGCGAGCGCGTTAGACACCTACGCCATCGATCCGATACATATTATAGAATAAATATAACGTTTTATTCGTTTAATAGACTGATATATAGTTACATATTCATTCTGTAGATTCTGTAAAAAATAAGTATGAATACATTTTTTTCTACGCCCACATGGGTATTAGCTTATCTATGCAAAAACTACAAAACGAAAAAGTATGCCATTGCGTTCAACTTAACGAATATATTTCATATCCATTTCACCTAGTACGAACACTGCAAAAAAATTAAATCCACCAATCACACAGTTCATATTTTGGCCACTCGGCTACTATTATTTTTTAAATTTTATATGAGTGACAATTCTGTCATACTAATTGTCAGTATATTTTTTAGTTATTAAGATTAAATATACGTAAAAATTAAGTATTTTTGTGTAGAATCGATAAATAATAGCATTTCTTTTTTGTCTAAATTTACAAATAAGTCTTAAATGTTAATCGAACTATCTATATAAAACTAATTTAATTAAGAGTATTAAACCTAAAATCTTAAGTGGAGGTGAAGACACGGCGTTTGTCTTTTACGCGAGAGGTCTGGGTTTCAATCTGAGCTGGGGACTAATTAAATTAAATCTTTTTTTCATGTTTATTTTATTTTTTAAATTAGTTAAAGTCATAAATTATTTTAATAGGTAGTTATTTTGTCTTAAAAACCTAAAATATTTTTTTTAAATTTGTAGATTTTCGTTAGTGGGTCGTAGAAAAAATATACTATACAATTTGAATGGATTGTCCATATCAACTTTAGTTGCACAAACCACTAAACTCGTTCCTACTTTGGCTTTCGCATCGTTATTATACCGTCTCGCAAACAAATGCATCTAGCGAATGTGGTTTCTGGATAAGGCGTTGCCTTTTCAAACCAGAAGTCGTGTGGATTCAGCTCTTGGTGCAATCATTTTTTTTTATTGTGTTCTAGTTTTTCTTAGTTTTATATTCATATTTGTCTGATGTTCACAATGTGTATTCACATTTGTCAATGAATTGTAAAAGAAAAAGTACCTATGTACGTGTTAACCCTTTCAATACGACTTTTTCTTTATTAGGTAAAAACTAATAGGTATTATTTTTATTATTAATAGGCAAAAATAAACGCAATTATAAATTTTCAGATTTTTTATTTCCTATTTTTGGAAAAAAAGACTTGGGATGACATTATCTCAGCAGTAATATAGCCTGGGATAAATACGTCCCAACAGTATTGAAGAAAGAAGGTAATATTCTATACTTATATAATAATAAAAATTGTATATAAACACATATTTAGGTGTGATATGGAGTAAAGCACTCTATACAGAGTAGTACCAAACAACTTTGACAAACAATTTTTGTTCTCTTCTCAATTTTTTTTATTTGACATCGTACACATCTTCTACCTCCCTTTTCAACAGGTAAGTGTTGTCATGGCAATTACTCACAACCAACACGTCTTTAGTATCTTTCCATCGCATTGCAAGAATACCCCGTTGACAACCCGCAATTTCAGATTCACCTCTTTGTTCTAGTTTTCCCAAAAACTGCGGAGGGTTTTTTCTATTTTGCATATACGTTCCAAGAGCAGGAATTTTTTTATTATTTAGCAAATTTACTGAAGTAAAAAATCGATCAGAACATAAAACAACATTAGGCTTTTTTTATTGTTTCCGAAAGCTTGTAAACAACTCGCTCACCTAGCGTTCCTTCAACTGTTTCCACTTCTTTTCCACTATAAATGCTTGTGTCATACACATATCCAGTGGTTGTATCGCATCTTTTCCAAAGTTTTATGCCTCGTTTTACAGGCTTCATAGGTAAATATTGCTTCAGACTTGAGCGTCTCTTGAATTTTGCCATAGATTCATCTAAAGATTGATACGAACTGTCAGTTCTGGCTTCTAGAAACTTTTCTCGCAAACAGTTAACAACCTCATCAATATAGTAGGTTTTTGACTAATCCTGTGGTTTATCCGGATTGTTGAAGTAAAGTTTGGAAGATATTAGCATAAAACGATCTCGCGATATACTTTCCCTTATTGCCTGATTTCCAAGTGATTTATTTCTTGACCAATATATATGCATTAAAGGGAAACGATTGTATACCATAACCAGACTACATCCCTAAACAATCATTACTTCTCCCGTGTATGTAGGGTTTATTAGTTTGGACTTAGATTTTCTAAGAATTTCCAAACGTTGGTTGTTATGATAAGCAATTTGCGTAATAAGACTCCTCGGAAATATATTTAGAAAACCCTCTATGGCACTTGAGCCTCTTGGTATATTAGCATCTATAACACACTCTTCTTCTGGTGGAATAGAATATTTTGGTTGGAAGTTTTCGGCGTGTACAGACCACAAATATTCTTCTAGTCTTTCAGCATCAGGTTGTCGATGATCGCCAATATTCTGGATATCATTTTCTCCCTCCTGTTCCGACTGCTCATCACTGTCGAACCCGTCTTCGGAAATTTTTCTTCTTCCGGGTCTTTCTCGGAACTACTATCACAGCTGCCTTCATAGTTGGGATCTCTACTGTCATCGCTATCATAGCATGGATCACGGTCCTCGTCGAATATATCCGATATATGCGACAAGTTTTCCGCCAGTTCTGCTAGCTCATTTGGCCTTAAACTTCTTTTTCTCCATGAGACCATCCTAAAAAAGATATTTTGCTTCATAATCGTCCGATACTGCAGGGACGTTTATATCCCAACCGCCATTACTGCAGGGATGCATTTGTCCCACAGTTACAAAAACAACAATAAACATCGATTTTTTTGTAATAACTTACCTGCATAAAACAAAACGCTCATGTATCTTATCGACCAGTTAGATGTACAAAAACTGTTGTAAATAATAGCAGAAAAGTGGTATTTTAACAAGAAACACCTGTTAGAAACAATGCACGCCGTTGAAAACAAGTGAATTTTGAAGCGCTGGTGCCAAATTTGCGATCGCAATGATTTCTCGTAGTAAACAGGTGCATTAAAGTACGGCATTATCCCGTCCCTGTGCTTCTTGATTGGAATTTGTGACTCTCAGTAATTTTTAACTTTTGTATGGGACGTATATTGTAACGGTTGAAACCATTTTCGTTATTTAGACCCAAACATTGTACCGGTCGGAACCGTTTTCGTTATTTTGACACCAACATCTCTACACAACTGTCATTTGTCGTTTATACCTTATGTCAAAAGTTGGATTATCATTTCAATTCGTCTCTGTCAACAAGGAAGTTGATTTGAATTTTTAATTATATGTACTAATTGTCTTAAATATTTTTAATGACCGTCTGATTTTAAAAAGGTAAGTTTCTAAACCGATATTTTGTTGAAAATATATATTTTGTACAAGAATTTCTTTATTAAAATGTCAAGTATTGTATATAACCTCAACACATTGAATGACACAAGACTCACATGTTTTATATAATTTTGTCTATTATTTTGTTAGGAAAGAGATAATATGCTTTACTATATTTAAATATGTTAAATAAGATTTTTCCTTTTCATATTAATTTTGGTCTCTGTGAAGCTATTCATTTAATAATTTAAATTGTTCATTTAATAGTAAAAAGCATCTTATCTGTTTCCTATATCAACTTCCTGGTTCCTTTCTTGATATTTTTACCTTTTTCCTTGTAACCTGGTTGTATCTAGATGGTTCTGTAGGAGTTGTAATGAAGTCAATTTTCATTACTATTATTATTATTATTATTAAATAATTCCGGGTATTAATTTCGATTTTCAATTAATTTCAACTTCATGGGTAGGCCCTGTATATCCTCCGTATTATCGCGGTTCAAAAGCTTCGAGATGCTCTACCTGCGCGCGCGACCATGGTGGGGTTTTCTGATGTGGAAGGGCATACATCGGCTGAACCACGTCCGAGACTGAATTAAAAATTTCACTTGCTTTTACACCGTCAAATCCAATACTCCATTAAATGCTAAATACCTACGATCCCAAAATTTATTTCACGCCGCGAGGTAAAGTTTGTTGATAGTTTTTTTTATATAATTTCTTTCGTGCCCCTCGTCTTTAAGCCGTGTTATTTGAAACCGATTTAATTTGATTTATTCCGTGTTGAGTTAGGATTTTGGAATTTGTTTTGATTGAAAAATACTTTAATTTATTCTTGTTAGAATACACCGTTCTTTATAAATTTCATTTTAGTTTATTTAAAGTTTTGAGCGTTAAACAATTTATTTTACATTCGATTGTAAATATAGTCGTATAGTTAATTTTTCCTACTACTGGAAATTTATGTGAATAAATTATAAATTTCATTTTAGTTTATTTGAAGGCTTAACCGTTAATTAGTTTATTTATCATTTAATCGTAAATATAGTCTTATAGTCAATTTTTCCTACTGCAAAAAATTTCCGTGAACAAATAATACAGTTTATTAAAAACATTATCCAATAAATAATTGATTGGAACTGTTTGGGAATTGCCTAATGTTTTGATTGGTTATATTTGTAGAATTGCGACGAGGCATTTTCTTTTGTTTTATTCTCCGAACTGCAAATTTTAAGAAAATTTAAATAGCATCATTCCCAGTTTGAAGCGGCTCGTGATTACGATCGCTTTATCCAGAGATAAGGTGTTATCCCGGCTTTTAGTTCAGTCTATATCTAAAAATTCATTTGCGTTAAGTCTCCGTTATTTCAACAGAACTAAAATAGTATCATTCTCCTGTCTGAAGCGGCTCGCGATTACGATCGTCTCATTCAGAGATAATGTGCTATCCCGGTTATTAGTTTATTTTCCGTCTGAAACCCTCATTTGCGTTAGTCTCCGTTATTGTAAGTGAACTAAAATAGTATCATTCCCCTGTCTGAAGCGGCTCGTGATTACGATCGCCTCATTCAGAGATAGTGTGCTATCCCGGTTATTAAATTTATTTTATGTAAAACGCCGTTATTTAATTGACATTAAATAGCATCATTCCTCAGTTTGAAGCGGCTCGTGATTACGATCGGTTCACTCAGGGATAATGTACTATCCCGGTTGTTAGTTGGTTTTACTTTCCAACCACTAGTGAGTAAACCTCTTATAGAGTCCCGGTTTCGGCCCTGCAATTAGTATTATCCCAAACCTGTCTCCTCGCATTCTCTGGAACCAATATGATATTTTGCTTTACTGAAGCATTCAATTACATTTAATTGTAAATACCGATTAGAAAATTTAACAGTCAATTTTTGCTACGACCGAAATAATACTGCCGAATGAAATAGCAAATTGCATTTTTAACTCAACAACAGAATAAACAATTCAATAATAAACTTTTACTGTGACCATGATAAGTGTAAGTATTGATTTCATTTTTTTCTTTACGTCTGATTGAGACTACTCGAAAGTCATTTCCGTCCGTTTTGTTTGTTTATTTTTGTTCAGGGTTTGTTGTGCATATTACCGTGATGGTGGGCGTTGAAAAGTTTAATTTCTTTTTGTTTTTATTGTAAATAGTTAACTACAATATATGTGTCAATGTTAACCTGCCGTATTACTGGTTGTTAATTCCTAAATTTATTTCCCCCTTATATTTCAGCTAGTGAATAATTCTGTACCAGCCCAAGCAACGATTAAAGCCCGTTACTTGTGGCACACTATTACCTGTGTCTAAGTGACCTTGGCCCCTGGAATTTTTCATCTCCATCTGTAGCTACCCGAGTACTTTCGACGCCGTTTCAAAAGTTCGTGGAGTAAACCATCACCAAAAATCTGGCGCTCGAAAACGGCCCGTAACCAGCGTCATTCGTAAGGAATCGTTTTCTCTGTGGCGAGAAAACCCCTTACAGAGTTATATCTAAAGAGATTGGTTAGAAGTTTAGAAGAAGGTTCAAGCTGCATGTTTTGATGTTTAGAAGTATAGAAACTAAGTAGTTTAGTTCCAGCTACAGAAGTTTATTTCAAGTATATCAAGAGGTTTAGTTCGAGTCATCTAAAGAAGTTCATGAGATTTAAGTTTACCTATGAAGATTTATACTTAAGAGTTAGTGATATCCGAAGTATATCATACGAATCCCCTTGAAGAAGGCCTCTACAAGTCTCTCCTTAAATACAACCTATTATTTAACAAATAAATCATTTAAATTTGAATAAGTAAGTCTCTGTAAATTAGAATTTGTCGCTAGCTTATCTGAAACCTTATTTAATTATAATATCTTAATGGTTAGTGATTTTCTTTATTTTAATCACTAATCGATAGTCAAGTTTAGTAAGTTTTAAATATAGTGGCGCTCAACAGTCTTTTTCAAAGTAATACGAGTTGTTTAATAACCTAACCCACTCCCCAACATCATAAGAGCTTAAAACCCTATAAAAATAGATAAAATAACAAGATCACGTTACAATATATCCCCGAAGTATTGAAAGGGTTAAGTTAAATATGTGTTACGCTGAAATCTTTTCTAAAAAGTTTCTTTTAGTTTTTCTGAACATAAAAATATTAAAAATTGTTAAAATAATCGTAACTTTGCTAATTTTTTTAACTAAATCAAATTTGGGCGTCGTTAATATACAATATACATGCATTTGTTGTTCGATCAAACGTTCTGTTGGGCACGTATCCGGATTAAATGTTGATTATGGTATGATACTGCTATGGACATTTTTTCACATTTCATTCGCTCGAGTCGCCCACTCCTTTGATGTTACTGCTACCGTTGTATGAATAAATATAGTAGGGTAACCTTATGGACTTATCATTGGAGGACGATGGACATAGAATGTAGATGGCGATACTGTACTTATGTCCAAGTCAGGTCTTTAGGTCATGTCTGTGCTTGAGTATGAATTATAATTTAAAATCTTCTTTTTCATTTCTACTTGTCTTCGGTAATGTATTTTTATAGTTACAATTTACTATTTCAAATTATTACAAAAGCACAGAATACAGGGTATTTGAAGGTCACATAAAATGCGAAAATAATCGATATAATAAAATAAACCAGTTTTTGTTTGAAAAAGATTGAATTAGTTGAGATTAGGTGGAATTTTACTATAATAGGGAACATTTTTTTCTATATTGTGGTTGGATTTTGGATATATCGCTGATGGTTAATTAAACTTGAGTTGTACGCTGTTAATTTATATTCACTTTTATTTAATGGTATCATCAAATTAAGAATAGGACATGAACAACTGAATATTATTGTTCAAAATGAGACGAATAGACGAAAATAAAAAATGTTTGGATAAAATGTTCTGAAATACAGGATGTTAAGTTGAAAATTAAAAAAAGTAATAATGGGTAAATACCTAGGTAGGTAGTTATAATTTTATTATTCAATATAATTTTACTAAAATCGGCACTGACAAAATTTAACTAACAGATTTTTTTGCTGTTAGGTAAACTTATAACATAATACCAAACACGTTTAGTGAAATTATACTAAGTAACTTTTGACACCATTTGAAAACGAATCGAGTACCAATTTATGGTAGGCACATTTAGGAGTATTATTTTCGAAAGGCAAAATTAAAAATTTTTCATTGTTTTTTTTTTGTACATGGAAATACTTTGCTGCATGTCCTATGTCCTACAATGATGAAGCTCTCAACGAAGGCGTCTTAAAAAATAAATTATAAATTATAGAAAATGCGAATGTTACATATTTGATTAGATAATTAACATTGACATAAACTTTCATTGCTCAGGACGTTAAGTGCTCAACTTTGGGTTTCGTAAAGATCAGTTACTGACTACTACTATTTTTTTCTGAACTGTTATCAAAATACTACAAAATTTAGCAGAAAGATTGCATTAATTATATTTTTCATATTTTTTCCAAAATAAGAAAGAATGTTTTTATATGTAATTGAATCTGGGTTGGGAAACCCAAACTTGAATGCTTAACGACTTAAGTCTTGAAGGCACTTATATCAAGTTAATTATCTAATCAAATATGTGACGTGGCTTTTTAAAATACCATCATTGTGCGCTCCACAGCGTGTTCATCTTCTACAAGAGAAAAAAGGAGGAAACATTTGTAAAGTTGCCTTGTACAAATGTGTACCAAAAGAGGGCAACTGGCTTTCGTAAGACTTTTTTGTTTAATCGTCTCATTATTTTAACACTAAGCACCAGCATGGGAAATATATGTTAAAGTTAGTTTTAAGAACTTTTAACATTCAAATAAACAAAAACAATTTATAAATCTATTATTAAAATCCGTGTTGGAACAAAACATAAAATTGTTGAATTTGAAAGATAATATTCTAAAAATGGAAAAGATTTCAGTCGAGAGCCTATTGGACTGAATATTCAGTTTAAAATCGCTTTTCCGGCCTATAAATCTTCAATTGTTTCAAAACGAATAAAATAAAGTAGTTCTGTCTAAAACTAAAATAAATTTGCTATCTCGAAGTCCCCATCGATTATTTCCAAACTTTTCTTTAACGTCTTAGTTGTAAGTTTTATATTACATTTTCTTTAATTTGCTATTTCTGTGGAATCATTAATTTTCTTTTGCATTATTGTTCTTCTAAAAAAGCGAAATGTGACTCACGTTTTGCTTGATTGGCTTTAATTTTTGAGATAGTCAACCAGTCAAAATAAAAAAAAATTCAAAAAATAATAAGACATTAATTTATTTATTTAATCAGTTTTGTCTGAGCTAACTGAAAGGCTGTATTCTATAAACAATGAAAAAGAGTGATTGTTGTTTTGAACTACTTAAAACATTTTCACTTGAACGGCGTGCGTGATTCAATTTAAAAATACTTTCCAGAATAAAACCATGTGTTACAGTTTTGACTTCATTTATTACTAAACAGCCATGTCATATACAAAAACGTTAATCCAAAATCTAAATTAAAAGTAATAACAAATAGCCTATCTACTAGGGTCGGTAACCAAACATATAAACAGAATGGGCGGATTTTGTTCATACTTAACATTATACTCGCGCACTGACACTTAACCTGGATTAAATATAACTGTAAACACAAATATTTTACAAACAAATATACTTTTCCAAACAGTGATAAATTATATAAAAAAAAATGTTTTTTTATAAGATTTTCTTTTATGTTCAAAGTTAGGACTTTATAATTATTGTGTCATTCATAGAATTCTGGAAATAAATTTTAACCATTTTGGCAAGTTGCTGAACCTTGTAACATTGCATAATGAAATATAAAGACTAACTGAATATGTCTGCCACAGATAGACCACTTGTAGGTCTATTGATTTCGTCTTGAGCTATTCCTAAAGAGTGGAGCTATTGAAAACTTCCTTTCAAGGTGATTTATTTCAACACTCAGAGCCAGCCGAGAGAACATTTTTTTCTTATATTCATGATCAACAGCCAAGATACATTTGAAAGTCACTAATATATCCCTGTGACTATTTTTTTTTAATTTGTTTTCCAGTGTTGATTGATTTTTCCCTGATTAGTGTGATTTTCTTGTTCCTTAACTCAATATCTTGCAAACTGTTGATAGCTTTGATGAAATTTTGTAGCAAAGCTTGTTCAAATTTTGAAAACTATAAAAATATTCAGCTATTTTTATGGTTATAAACTTTTCCAACACTTAGTCCAATTAGAAGTACTTAGATTACATGCAACATTTTCAGAAGCTTATTCCTTTTTTGTTTTCTACTTGGAACTTTTCAATTTATTTAAAACATTGGACATTGTTATAAGTTGTTATTAGGTATTCTTTGTTATTGTTTATATATTTTGACATAACCGCACATAACCAAAATATTGACCAAAGTCCTTAACCACTTTTTATCACCTTAATCCAAAAATTTTATTCGTACGGTTTTGTCAACTGGAATAAATTTTCATTATTATGTTTAATTTTTCATGTCTTTTATCATAAATTGTTATTTTTAAATAGATAAAGAGGTTTTTAACTATAATAGGTAGGTGATAGAGGCCATGTGCCTGAACGAAAAGAAGACATAGATGGCGTATCTGCATAGCATTAAAAATTGACTACTTCATTAAATCGTCACTAGATGCCGCTCGAGATTGCATCCAACACTTTTTACTGTTGCATTATCCTACTATATTATCTTCATACAACGCTGCTACGATTCCGCTAGTCGGCAAACGCCAGCGAACCCTCTTTGGTATTCGCTAAACCGTCTGCGCCGCGTCAACGAAACCCCTTTGTTGACATTCGATGACACTGACTTTACGCAGCCTAATACTGATTTAGGTATTGAAAACAAAAAAAATTGTTGGTGTATATTTAAAAAGTTGCTACATACGATGTTTATGTTAAACACAATTAAAATATTATTAAAAAAAGTACTTTTTCATAAACTGACAGACTTGGCGACTACTATTTCGAGTAAAAATAGCGTCCAAGATGGAAGAAAGACTATCTCGCAACCCCCTTAGATATAAGAGCCTTGCTCACTAGTAGCTATTGTTTGATAGGTCTTAAGTAAATTCTTAAAGCCCTTTATGCAGTATGTTATCTACTTCTCGAAACTATGACGTCAGTAATATTTTTTTAAATGGAACAATTGATATTTTACATTAAAAAAAATTAGTCCCTTTAAATGCAAATCCTAATCCTAATTAATAATAATTCTAATTTTTCTCGAAATGACAGATTCATGAAATAAAACAAGAAAGTCTAAATACGATGTAGTCACAAATACATACAGAGTGCAAAGTGATTTGTCAATGTTGCCATTATTTTATTTACAGGTACTCTTGAATAGGTACAGATTTCATCTTCACTTTGGCTTTACATGATCACAACTACATTCCGAATAGAATATTTGAAATCCTTGATGGGAACAAGTCGACTGGCTCTATAAACGAAGCGTGAACTAATAGGTTTGTTCGTAGAGACACATTCAAACGGTTGGTGATTCTTTTATGATGCGCATGCGTGATTTCCAACTTTTTGAGATTTGTTGTAATTTTTATGCTCTGCGAATGCGTTTTGTAGAGTTTTGGATTCGTCTCTTCTATTCTCGTATTTTAGATACAGATTTAGTAAACGGATAAAAAAAGTGTAACCACTCGGATGTTTCGTTTATCGCTAGGCTAGGACCACCCTGTCATGATTCACGAGTGCTACTCATATTTCGTAGAACGATACGTCGAACTGGGACACATAAGAATATTTGGTGATTAGCACGGCATTCTTTGATAGGCATTCATTCGATACGTTTCATTTTATGTACTATTATTCTTAACACCGATTAAATTCGATTCTATATTAAAATCAGATTTATTTCATTTAAAATTAATTAACATAGTTTACAGTTCAGGTGTGGGGTGAACTAACTGCTTACCTTTGTTATAGAAAAACGTACGTGGCGTAAGTGAAATACTTTACAGATCGTGCACGTAACTAAAACGGATACCATTAGTTAAGTTATTCAGTGATTCGTGTTAAGATAGTGTTAAGAACTTGGTATTTTGATCGTGTTAAGAACAATAAGCAAAGATTTTAGACTCTGTAGATGTACGATCTGAACGTAATTATATTCCGACGAGACGAGACAATAGTGACAATAGGTCACCCTTTAACGAAGGGGGTCGTAAAAAGAAGCGATAGTTAAGTACATCGCGAGAAAATATAGTACAAAGCGCATCTCATGGTTTATATTCCTGTTCCAGTCAACAAAATTCAAGTGTTACATATGAATCTAGAATTAGACAGTTTGAAACAGTAATAGAGAGAATGTTAAGACGGAATCATAAGTAACAATCCACAATTCTGCTCGCGCTGATCGTTACAAAAAACCAGAGGCATTGTTTGAAGGATACCTGTTAATGCTACGTAAAGAAAGTATCATTGAAATATCGACTCAAGAAAAATAGGGTTTGATAAAGCCGTCCCTGAAAGTGGAGTTAGGTTATTCACTTTCGAATACATGAAGTACTAAACCGTATACAAAACCTGATGTTTTAAAAGTATGATAAATGTAAAAATAAATGTAATTTTCAGTCAAAGTGTCCGAAACCACTCGTTGAATGCACAGATATCTGTTAGGACACGAAGCAGGACGTTGTGCATAAATGTAAGTAAAAGACCAGCTGATGACAAAATAAGGGTGAGTCGAAACCAATTTTAATTTTATCTAATAATCAGGCGTCTATATAGTACTTGCTATTTTATTGATTGTATTATTAACGGTGAATATATACGAGGCTTTGTAGACTCGGGTTGTGCTGCAGTTACAATTCGTGAATCGGATGCAGTCAAGTTGTATCTACAGGGTGAGCCCACATTATTACGTTTGTGTGGTTATGCGGGAGATTTTGTTATAGTACTTTCAAAGATTACGACAACTTTGAATGTTGATTTAGCTACTGCTATCAATGACGTACCAGTTAATATACAGGATGTCCCTGTTATTGTAGGTTAGCCATTTTTAAATAATGATTTGGTTACAGTTTTCGTTAGATGCAACCAAGTATGACATATTTTATTTTAAAATAACGTCAACGTTACACATATTAACGATTCTTTGTCTAAGAAAATTAATTTATGTGTAGAAGAAACTACTATTATTCCGCAGAATTTTGTAGGTGACATTTCTCCAATTAAAAATGAAAACGTTAAGGGTGTTTTTGTTGATCTAAGATATTTTTGTTGATCTAAGATGTTTTTGTTGATCTAAGATATGTTTGTAGATCTAAGATGTTTTTGTTGATCTAAGATATTTTTGTAGATCTAAGATGTTTTTGTTGATTTAGGATATACAAATTAGGATAACAATTTTCATATTATTTTACCATGTGTTATTAACGTAATTGTTGCTGTATTCATGTTGACAATATGTCCGATAAATCTGTTTGTTATGAAAAAGACAGAATACTTGCTAGAGGTTACACCTGTAACAGAGTTTCGAAGATACTTACCTTTTAACACTTGATAAGCAACAGATATTGCTGTATTACCAAATTTTACGTTATTTGATCTTGAGGAACAAACTAATTCAGTATTAAATAGAATTGAACATTCTAAATTACTTAAATTACTTAACGAGTGTGGCGATTGTTTCGCTACTAATTTACGAAAGGTTGCTAAAATGACTGTTACGGAAATGTCGATCATACTAAACGATAGGGAACCTGTAATGTACGATTCATACTGTATGACTTTTGATGCTCCTGCTGTATTTACAAAGGATTATGAACAAAATATTTAGACCCACAACGGATTGGATGATGAAGACCGGTGGATAGAGGATGAAGACCCATGACGGAGAGGAGGACGAAAGACCTCTAAAAAGAGGCAGGATGACGCAAAGGACGCCTAAATCGGAATGGAAGTCGACACACCAAGCACACTATAGCAGATTTTGCAGCACCTGAGGATATCAACGAAATTCGGCGATTTTAAAAATAAAGAAGCTAGTAGAACGATCCATATATGCTATTTATAACAGATAAGTTAAAACTGAAGAACATTATGACACCAGTAAAGTCGGACCAGTAGGAATACTTCTATACATCAAAATTACAGCACTTTAGGCTGGTATAATATTTAGTAGAGCCACAACCAAAGAAGAGCAAAAATATTATTCATGAGCGTGAAACTTTGGCGGCTGTATGCGCATTTAAAAAGTTCAGTTTTAAGTGGCATAAAGTTAAAATTGTCACCGATTGTAATTTACTTTGTAACAGCCGTATAAAACGAGATTTAATTCTTCGCATCGCAAGATAGTGGCTATCAATTCAAGAATTCGATTTTAATATTGAATACCGTGTATGTCACTAAGATCAGCCACGTAGACGATCTGAGCCGAAGTACTATTATACCCACGGATCAATCACTTGACGTAATGATTGTAAATATTAAAGAAGATGACCGGATACTTCAAGGCAACGCTTGTAATAATATTATGAATGTTTTGTCACGAGATCCTAGAGATAATTACGAAATGAAGAACGACAAATTTATAAAGAATATTGTATAAAGAATAGACGACTTTCAAGAACTGCAAAAGGAAAGAGATAGTTTATCCCAAAAAAACAGCATGACTAATAATTTTAATGTTAGTAAATTGCATCACCCTCGTGATAGGTCATTTAGCAGTTGACGACTTTACTAAATTTGTATAAGAGTGTTAGGAAAACTAGTATCTCATCATATCAATTAACGGCTTCAAGAAATTTGTAAAAGTGTTAGGAAAACTCGTATCTCATCATATCAGTTAACGGCTTTAAGAAATTTGTAAAAGTGTTAGGAAAACTCGTATCTCATCATATCAGTTAACGGCTTTAAGAAATTTGTAAAAGTGTTAGGAAAACTCGTAACTGATCATATCGATTAACAGCTTTAAGAAATTTGTATAAGAGTAGCAGAAGACAGCTTTACGAAATTTGTATTTTTAAAAGTGATACAAAAATACAAAACTGAAATTTATAGATGGAGGTTAAATGTTCGGGGTTCCTGCAGGTTTATTGCGACCGTGACACTGAATTTACGAGCAAGAATTTTAAGGAATACTGTTTAACTTTAGGTGTTAAACAAGTGTGTTTTTATGTGTTAAACAAGTGTGTTTAACTTTAGGTATTAAACAGATATGTTTAACTTTAGATGTTAAACAAGTGTAATTAACTTTAGGTGTTAAACAAGTATATTTAACTTTAGGTGTTAAACAGGTATGTTTGACTTTAGGTGTTAAACAGGTATGTTTGACTTTAGGTGTTAAACATGTAGTATTTACTACTTCGACTCATCGGGCTTACGGCGAAGTAGAACGAGTGAACAGTTATAGCTTCAACTAATGACGAAAATCGTTAGACGAAGCTCTAGCAGATGTAAAATGGGGAATTAATTTTACGGTTAATTCCACTACAGGGAAAACTCCCTTCGAACTATTTGGATGTTGAGATGGAACGAAGAGGAGATACTATCACGATACTAGTCACTGTTGGTGAGAATAAATGCCTTTTTGTAAAATAACTTCAATTAAGTGATATAAAAACATTTTCGTTTCGTCAATCTTCAAACATAAAATTATTGAATTCAAATAAATCAACGTACGACTCTTAAGTCGTCATTTTTATTACACTTTTCCATTACTCGAAGTGCGTTCATCTGTTATAAGGCAAAAAAGTGTTTATGTCGTCTCTACTTCATTCTATCTCGATGGTCCTGGATGAGTTAATGATGTTTGACGGCTGAAGTCTGTGACGATAACGAATGTCCAGATTTGGAAATGATCAGAAATAAGTTTTCTGAAAAGATAAAGGGGTTTATGATTGACAACTTGTGTTGTTTTTGACAGGTCTGTTATTTTGTAAACACATAGAAATAACAATATGTTTACAAATGGCCTGTCAGTTAGGAATAGCATTGCTTGTCCATCATAACCCCGATAGGATGCGCAGAGGTACCAAAATATGTGTTACGATAATGAGCATGCCCAGTTAAGAAAATTGAAGGTTGGCCAAGCAAATAAAGGCTCCAATGACGGACGAAGCAGGAAGCTTGAGCCTTTGTAAAGGACCCTAGTTAGGAACGTACTCGATGACGATCGGTACGTGGTTGACGAACTGCCAGGGTCCAAACGTTGTAGGACAGCTTATACGCGCATTGGTCCTTCAGATAAAATGGAACTGTTACGAAAGTTTCGGAAAGCGATACTAGTGGAGCTGTATATTTGTTATAGAAATATTCGCGCTCACATTCATTAGTTTCAGTTTAATTAATATTTTGTTTGTTTTGTATGTTACAGATTACTCTTCGCGAGGACGCGAAAATTTATCAGGTTAGCCGACTGTAACCACTCGGATGTTTCGTTTATCGCTAGGCTAGGACCACCCTGTCATGATTTACGAGTGCTACTCATATTTCGTAGAACGATACGTCGAACTGGGACACATAAGAATATTTGGTGATTAGCACGGCATTCTTTGATAGGCATTCATTCGATACGTTTCATTTTATGTACTATTATTCTTAACACCGATTAAATTCGATTCTATATTAAAATCAGATTTATTTCATTTAAAATTAATTAACATAGTTTACAAAAGAAGAAAATATTTGAATTTTGACGTTGTATGAGTCACAGAATGATCACGTATGTGTTTTTTTTAGGAATTGTACCGCATTTCATTAAAATATTTTACTTTTTTTACCTGTTTTGAATCCTTCCTTCATGTTTTGAAGTTAAAGGCTGATATTTTATCAGAATAATGGATGGTAGGTTTTTGTGGTCTTATGTAATTGCATACTTTATTAAATTTTATGTGTGTACTAATTACACTCATAAAAAACAAGTAATCAAATCAACAAAAGAACGGACGAATGATAAATACATAAATTTCACGCCAAACAAATGTCAAATTGTAGGTTATTAAACATATTTTATGTGCGCATGACCCGGATTTAAAATTCGTAGAATAGTCAGGGATTTTTCCAACCATTTCCAAACAGATGGAAATCACTTCATTTGTTTCTATGAACGCCAAACTAATAATTGGAAACTATCAGTGATTCTTCTACGAACGCAAAATATTCAATGCACATGCGCTGTTCAGTTGGAAATCGCTCTACGAACAAACCTAATAGCTTTGTCCCAACATCTCACAAAACCGTAATATTACGGTCATCGTCATGCGCAGTAAATAAAAACCTATCAATAAAGCCCAAAGTCGAATGGTTTTTATTTACTGCGCATGACGATGACCGTAATATTACGGTTTTGTGAGATGTTGAGACAAAGCTATTATCATCGATAAAGGTGTAGACAATGGTATTACCGCGTATATTATTTGAAATTTCGGCTTGTATTTTATTTCTCAATTTTCTTCGTCATAACATCAATTTGAGAATTGGTTTCAACGTAATTGTAATTGGTTTTTAATAGACTATTTGCTTGTCTCCGTAAAAAATATTTTATTTTTTTATAATTGTTTAATCTTTAATTTTTATTGTTTTTAAAGTTGCATTATTGATATTAGCGTCAGCAATTGCTCTTATTTAAAAAATGTCTACCAAATCTTAGGTTTTCATCTTTTATAGTTTTAAATTCATTTAAAAATAAAATTAAATGCAATTAAACTCCCACTTTAAAGGGCTTAGTTACCGAGATACAAGGTATTAAAAGTAAGAAATTAAATTTTAAAATTTGTAATAAATCAAAAAGGCCTTAAAATATAGTTTTTTCAAATTGGGTGACCAATGCTCTAAGAAAGTTATTATTTGACATAAACTCGCATTTGAAAAATTTAACCAGTGGCGCGCTACTAGGGTTAGTGGAAAATGTTTCCCTCTATTTTTTTACGCCACCAGGAAAACTTCTGTTTTTATTTTTTTTTTTTTTTTATTTTCTGTTCATTTTTAGTTAAAAGAAGTTATAACCTTTCATGGAGCTAAAATTAACGGTGTTGTAGAAATTTGCTTCCAAACAAAATTCAGCATATACTTAGATAATTTATAACGATTTAATATTTCTAAATTTTAATCTAATAAACATGTGTCCAATTTTAAATAGTTCGTGATTTCAAATGGAAGTTTTCTATCGACTTAAAATTAAAATTTTAAACTAAAAAGGTTATATTCATCGTGATTTCGATGTTCTCTAGATATTCAGTTTTAGGGAAGGGAAATCTACCGTGGAAGCAGTCGAAGCGATCACTAGAAAAATGGACCACTATTGTCAAGCTATTGTAAATCTAGACATTAAGAACGCATTCAACACGGCAAAATGGCACCTAATTAATGGAAAACTCGAAGACAACGGTACGCCAAAATAGCTAACAAATATAATCAGAAGTTATTTTTAGAACAGACAAATATAACTCAAAGAATATAGCAAGAAAATGACAGGGTTCCGTTCTCGGCCCAATTCTGTGTAACATAACGACGTACTGCAACTCCAACTACCGACATATTGCGAAACAGTCGCATACGCGGAGGATCTCACTTTAATAGTGAGATCCAGATCAAAAGCAGGTCTGATTGAGAAAGCCAATATATCAATAATCCAAATATGCGACTGGATTGATAGAAACAGCCTTATGCTGGCTACGTAAAAGACTACTGCGGTCATATGTAGGGAACCAAGAAACAGAGTCGGTATAACCTTTAAGAGCGTTCTATCGTTGCAAAGAAAATCGTAGGTGCATCGCCCCTCCACTTTCAGACCGAATCGGAGGGCTGGTCCGTTCCCGAACTGCTGACACTATTTACGCCATGAATAATGTCTCATCATTCTGTCTAGGGTAGCAATTTCTCTTTTACTTGTGTTCACATACTTATAATAGGTATACGGAGCAAGAGAGACGTCCGACCTGTTTAACAAAGGGGCGGCCATTTTTATACAAGATTACTAGTACATAGGTGACCAAAAATACAGCAATATGAAAACTTGGTTGCAGATGTCTAGGTCTTTTCACTTTTAAATACATCATTTTGTACAGATTTTTTAAAAGAAATAATACAATATATCTGAATTAAATTTTTATTCTACAACAAAAAAAATATTTTAATGTTTAAAAATACATGTTAGGCTGATAAATAATAGGCCGACAAATAATAGATTAAATACCTAAATACTAATTTTAAATGACAAAAGTACAGTAGAGGAAGTTACAAATATTAAAATTTCCAGGATACTTTAAAATTAAATTGATGGTTGCATATTTGTTTTATTTTAAACAATTTACTTTCTTCTTGTATAAATTCTAAAAGCTACAAATTTTTAGTGAATGGGTCGTCCTTATTGATTCTGCAGTGAATTGTACTAACAACTTAAAAGAAATTTTGTCCAATCTCTATATGGCAGATAACCACAATAAGGAACGATCTGCTTGTTTTGGAACCCTAAAATAATATAAAGGCACTTCTTTCATATCCTTTATTTTTGCTAAATCTTATTACTTACTTGTGGAATGTAACATTTGAATCTATTGGCAACAGTTTTCTTATGTTCTTGCAAGATCTTTCAAGACAAGACATCTTGAATAAAGCCCAGTATAGAGAACTTATACTGGGATTAAAGTCTATTCACAAATGTTAAAATAAATAAAACGTTTATACACTTAGAAAATAATATCCACAATCAAAATTCTAAAATAACACAAAAAAATTTAACCAAATTCACACTTTTGACAGATGGAAAGATAAATTGGTTGCATAAGTTTCAGTTTGTTTATATAAAAATGGCGGTCATTTCTATCTTCTTTTATTAAACACTCAGTAAAGATGCGCAGAGGATTTTACGCCGTATACCTTTTTAAGTATGTGCTTGTGTTACGTACGTACGTCGCGTACAAATCGTATGCTTTTAGACCGTAAATTTGATGCAGAAGCCGTAACCGTAGAACATTTTTAATGTGAAAGGTTTATTGATATTATTTAAGACTTAAAAGTAATTTAGCTTTGTTCGCGAAGCCTGTTGCAGACAAGTACACGAATAAATTACCCAATAATTATTTTTGAAAGAAAATAGAAAAATTGTAATTGCATTGATGTTTATAAAAAATGCAATTTATAAGCCGATTTGTATATACAACAGTTTTTAATTGTTATTTAATTTATTATTTGGACATTCCGTTTTATAATTTATTGTATTGTTCCATTATCATATGGAAACTAAAAAAAAATAAAATTTTATCATCCAGGGCATGTCTAGGCGAAATTAGAAAGTGGAATTTTTGTCAAGATTTTATTTGGCATTTTAAATTAAATTAGAATTTAATCTAAGTTACCTAATTTTTCTGGTTATGTCATTTTTTAAAAAGTGTACTGCTTATTTATTAAATTATTAACTTATTAATAATTATAACATCATGAAATCCTAAAAATATTATTTCTGAAAATGTTTATGATAAAAAAGTGCTGGGTATTATTTCAAACATGTGACTGATTAATAATTAATGCGAAAGTTTTATTTATATACTAGTAGGTAATACGCCGATGATTATGGTGAAAATTACAATGTTATTAGGAGTTTCTATGATGATTTAAAAATCTGCATAAAACAACGAAAATTAATTTGTACTAAAACTAGCTGTCCAAACAATATGACAAATATCAAACCAATAGAAAATAAAAATTACAGGACACCTCAATTTTCTTACGTAGAATGAAGAGAAGCCTTAAAAGTGTATTTCAATGATAACAGTTCCTGAATAACCTACATGTACTGTAAGATAATAAAAATATTTTAAACAATATTAACTTCTCATTTATTCAATAAAAGAAATAAATGTATTTTCTTATCGGTCACCACGCTCAAAAAGTATAACTTGAATTAATATCAAAGACAAAAAATACTGCACAAATAAAATAAATAAATAATTATAATTGCATAAGTTGATAAAAAATGCTATGCAATAGCTTTACCGCGGCAGTCCCCGAGTGCCACACGTATTTTTTTTAATTTTATCACATTATTTTCATCAACCGTACAAAAATTTATAACTTTTTTTTGATGGCTTCTAGATGATGAAGTTTTGATGCAGTTTTCGGGCATTTAATTTCTATAACTTCATCTTCACTAATGAATCCATCTAGACTAGTTCCTAAAGCTGTCATATTTTCATGTACAAACAAGCCGCATGCCTTCACCTAAAATTTTTAAAATTTTAATTACGAGGTAACAAAAATGTACAATGAACTGATGAACTAAAGATGTTATCAGAAAATGCTTGGAACCGTTTCTAGGATACAAAGGGAAAACTTACCTTTACATTAAATTCTGATTCAAATTGTGTAATTGCAAGCGACTCATGATCTAAACCGTATTTGATATTACTATTACCTAGAAAAGTAGAGTGACATAGATTATTTCTTTATTTGTACATGGTGAGCATATTTCCCCAAAATGTTAGGCTGCCAGCCTATTGATTCTTTCCTGCAGCCATGATTGATTTGTTGACTGACCTCTTGTTTTTATTTCCAATTCTTTTAAATCTTTTGATTTATTTTTTAAAGAAGCTAGAAATTCAATTTTCTTGTATTCATAAACGTCCTCTGGAAGGTCCGGTGTTGAAACAGCATCTGGACCATAATCAGTATCTGGAGGAGCAGCTTTTTCAAATTTGTTTTATTTTTCCAACTTCTTTTTGGTTTTGTCTACGGAATTTTGATAACATTTTTTTTTTTCTTTGCTATTTTTTTTAATTTTTTTGTTTATGCCGGAAGATTTTTATCAAAGGCTAACAAAGGATATCGTTGCCGCTTTACAGCGTGTTTTATATGATCCCCTCATTGAAAAATTAATTCTCTTGCCACCGACAAATTTTAAACAATCGAATTATATTGTTCAGTCACGTTAGTATCCATATTTGTAATGAGACTACTAGTATTAGTAATTAACCGTTGCATAGCAATCTCAATATCTTAAAGAAGACCACATTCTTTCATTGAAGAAATGTAGTTTTTATCATTTCCCGAACATATAAAATAATTTAATTGTTTGCACAATTTGTGTTCACCACACATGAGATGGAACATTTCTTAAGTCCAAAATAACAAATTTTTTATTTTCTCCTGTGTAGAAATATTTTCTTTTAGTCTATAACGTGTGGCTGAAAATATACAGGTTCGCAATCTTTGCGAATTATTCTCGACAATTTTTCGAAGTCCTGGACGTACTGGACAATTTTTTGAGTCACTACGTTTTTTAGCTATAAATTAAAAAGATAAATTTTATAAGTTTAAAATAAATTATATTAGATATTTTTTAAAAATAAAATAGATACAGTAAATTAATAGTAGGACTGTCGTACTATAGACAACTGTCAACACGCTACTTTTAATTTTGGGAGAGAAATAACAAGTGATATAATAAAACTGGTTTTCACTAGCCACATAACAATCAAATTAAAAAAAAAACTTACTACAAATCTCTTATTTTTTTAGAAAAATTTCTCATTAAATGATTTCTACATTCCACTTTTTCTATAAGAATATTTCCATAAGGACGGGTCTCTAAAAGTTTTCTGTGAACACTGCTGTCCCCATCTCTAATACGTTTGGAATATATTAAACCATGCATTTCAAAACTCCTCTTAAATCCGTCTACTATAATATCGGCCTCTTTTGCAATAAATGATCCTTTCCAGTTCTTAAAGCAGTTATGGTCAGGAATTTCAAGTGATTTAGCAGTAGCTCGATCGCAAAAACTGCAATACTTATTCCTAACACCGAGAAATAATATTTTTTTTGTTCTAGCCCCAATTATGCAAGCCTAAAAATAATGATAAAATAAATATATATAATATGCAAACTAAAATAAATAACTTACCACGCCAGACGAAGCTTTATAGTTTACAGAGTACGATCTTTTACTCCACGATCCATCGGCTATAACTGTTATTAGAGGAATATCATTTTCATCCGCTTGTCCCATTTCCCTTTCCAACCGAGCTTCTTCCTTACCAGCTTCGAACATAACCTTCCATGGAATGGTCTCTATAGCTTCAGTCACTTTTTTATGACGTTGGTATGTTAAGGGAGCCATTATTGGAACATTTAAAACAAAAAATATTTCCTCCACTGTAGCAAAAACCCGTTCCTGTAGAAACAGTGGCCAAAGTCAAGCTATTGTTAATTTCTAATAGTGCATTGCCTATATTACTCACATTACTAGTATTCGTAAAAATAACATGTAAATATGCTTATTCAATTGACTACTAAACCAATTTAAAAGGTTTTTAATATTTAAAAATATTGTGTAAAATTTACTTACCGTTTATTCGCCCAACTTTTTTTTTACTCTTCCGCCTTGCATTTAATTGCAAACGTTTTCCAGAGTAGCCAGTAATTGTCTTTTTTAAATTCGCCATTATAATTGTCTATAAAACTTTTTAGGAAAAGAACCAAATAATTGTCTACAGCACAGCACGATTTAAAAACTAAGAACTAATAGCATCAAAAATTCGCATTCAACTAAACATTCACTTCAGTAACTCTGTACACGCAGCTTTCGCCGTCTATGAGATTCTAATGCAGCGACGGATGCAAGTGCAATAGATTTTGGTGTGTCCGAAGCGAAAGCAGGGAGGGCAGCACTGACCGGACCAATATTATGCATTTATTTAAAATCGACTTTAAAAGTTAACCTCTGTTAATTTTAATTTTTTTCTTTTGCTAAATATCTTAAAATATTATACCGAATTGTGGCTAGTATAAATTTGTATATAAAAATCAATAAAACTACGAGAAAAAAAATATAATTTGATTTAAAAAATATATACAATGCAGCCACAAAAATAGATTTTTTTTCTCGTATATTAGTGAAAATCGCAAATAAATTTATAGCTTCATAAAAAAGTTATTTCGATTTTAGTATTTGTATGTCGATAGAATGCTCTTAACGTAAGGAACACAGTAACACCTAATAGAAATTTAGAAATGCAAAATTTCTTGGAATTTACATCGATGATATACAACGAACATCTTAGGAAGACTGTGGAAAAAGCAGATAAATCCGATGCAGCTTTGGCAAAGCTGATTATAAATATAAGTGGCCCATCTTAAGCTAAGAGGGAAATACTAAGCTAGGTCGCATACTACATTCTTCTGTACGGAGCACCGATATGGCACAGGAGAACTGAGACCAAAACTTACAGTAAAATTATCCAGAGCTTACAGAGAAAAATGTTGATCGAAGTATCTTGTGTCTATCGAACAATATACAGAGAGGCGGCTAACGTAATAGCGGGAATTAAACCAATTAAATTAAAGGTGAAAGAAATGGTGAGGCTTCACTCGAGGAAAAAAAAAGAAGTGAGGAAATATATACAAAAGTGTAGAAAAGGATAACTCAATGGCATAATGGACAAAGACACTAATTCCAAGATTATATATCTGGCTACAATGCAAATACAAAAGAACGGACTACTACATAACGCAGTTTCTAAGTGGGCAATAGTATGGTGTTCGTTTTAGGATTTTTTTTCTGTGCAAAACAGTTGTGACCTTCCTGGACTACGAAGCAGCCTAATAATATATGTTGGACTTCTTTTCGAGAAGGAAAGTTAGTACTCGACTCATTTATTTTATACTTATACTATTTATTTTCTGTTTCATGACGTTTGGGGTGGCAAAGCTGTATCGCAGAAGATGCTGGACTTCAAAAAGGAAAGTATTCCTAGGACCTGTAATTTTTGAATAATACATTTATTTTAATGATATTGTACTTATACTGTCTTTTCTGTTTCACAGATAAAATTCTTCACAAAATGAGGAGCAGTGTTAAATCCTGGAATATGTAACAGCCATCCAGCTACTTCATACATAATACAGTTTATACATTACATTTTTTTAAATATTGGATTTGTATTATATATATTTATATATAATACATTAATTTTTTAATTATGCTTGTTTTTTTATCTATTAAGATTTGTTCACACAAACTCCATTTTTGCTTTATTATAGCGATATTCGCGTGAACGTGCGCGTGTGTGCGTAATACAATTTAACAGAAAATGGACTAAACATGCCGTCGATTGGAATGTTTATGTTGGTCACAAAACGCTGTAGTTTTTTTTACTAAATATAGTTTAATAAAGTTTTGTTGTCTTGCACGAACATAGAAAAAAATAATTTTTAATCTTCGTATATTTGTTTTATTTTTCTGTCAACACTCCTATACAAGTTTTCCATTAATTTACGGTATTAATTCTACCTATTTTTTATTAAGAATATATACATTAAAATACATTAATAGAAATTAAAAAAAAATTGGTAATAAAGATAAATTATTAGTTTGGAAAAATGCTTGAAAATCATTTTTTGGTCTTCGTATTTTTATTTTATTTTTCTTTTTTTATAGTAATTAAGAGCGGTATTTTAATAAAAAAAACAATTTACTTATTTTATTCATCTCAATTATTTTAAGTACGGATCTCATCAATGGTAACTATACTTTTTAAATACGATCCTGATTTCTCCTCGAGAAGGCGTGTTTACCGGTTTCAAGTGATTTCTTACAAATATCAAAGGGACCGACATCGAGTTCATTCTCTGTATGTACTCTGTGGCATTACCTTCGGTAATTTGTTTGAAGATTTTTTTTTTGCATTGGAAAGTATGTTTATACTAGATGCTAGTATATCTACATTTAAAACTCTATATCTATTGAATAGCACATTAGAGACTAGGAATAGTCGTTCGTATTAATTCAAAAGCCATTCTAGTTTTCAATATTATAATTCCCTTGAATGTACCATATGCATGCATACAATTGGATAAAATACTTGGTTTCCGATGATTTCAAAAATAATAAAGTTTATTTTACTTAATTATGATGCAGAAGTTTTTGGTCTCATTATTATTTGTAGATAAATCCATTTGAAGTTATTTTTACTCGAAATGTGGCTTTTATTTGTATTATTCAAACTGTTATATAAGTGGGTGGTTGGCTCAATGGTTAGAGTGTGGACTTCCGAATATAAGGGTCGGGGGTTCGAATCCCACTGTCGACCACGATTTTTTAATTACCATAAATATTTAAAAATTAATTTCGATGCACAGCTAGTTTCCCCACCGGAACAATCACTGTTTGGTTCTAATTAACAGTGCTATTCCTAAAGTGACACTAGGAAACAGTAACAAGGTCTTCATTGCACACATATTGATAAAGAAAAATCAAAACTAGTTACTTCCACAGCCATAAGACTAAGTTAAAAAAATTTAATATTTCACTTACATGGTGTTTCAGGAAGATGCTTTTGAGTTTCCAGCCACTTTTTGATAATTACAATATCTTCAATTACGTCTAAGTCCGTTTTACCCCAGGATTTTCTAATACTTTGTCTGTCAGTAATCAGTAAATTTTCTAGACTCATATTTAAACAAACTACTTAACAAGTTTTGTAAATATTAGAAAACATCAATATTATATGCATAAATCACACTTCCTTCACTATTTTAAATCATTAAAATAAGTAACTTGACCTGATAGATAAAAACAATGTTAAACTTGTTTCAGTTGTTGATTTTTTAAATGATACTATATAGGCATTGGAAATTTGTAATTAACGTGTTGTTTTTTTTTTTCTTCTTTTTAATTGGATTTTATGGCGTAGTATTTTAATTAGTGATGTAGAAAAAACATGTAATGAAATATATAATGTAATACAGGGTGTAATAAAAATGTAAGTCATAAATTATACTACCTACAACTTACCTATACAAAAGGTTATAGTCTTTTGAAGTTATAAATTATAATCGATTTTTTTCAATAACTCATTAAGTTTTAAACAATTTCTTTTAAAAATAGGCATGTGGTCTTCTTAAAATAGGAGTTATTGTACAAGGGAGAATTATCAAAACACTGCAACTCATAAATGTTATGACTCCCCCAAAATTGTATACCTACATCATAAATAAGTTATTCTTGTACCACCGTTCCTTTAACACGTTCATTTTAAAACTTAATTGTCGTTTTCCACAACCTATCGAAACAGGTTTATTGCTAACAACGCGGATCCGCGTCCTAGCCAATATTCGCTGTGGGCTGACGATGCGAATCCGCAGCCTCTGTAATCAATGTTGCCGTCTAGTACAGTTGGTAGATAATCTAGTACTTTGTCCTCGGCGACGGGGTACAGATATCTGTGTCCCAATCAGTCCTATTAGTCGGGGAGCTGGCGGTCAAATTCTACAAGAGTTTTCAGCATCCACTTACAAAGATAGGTAGCGCTGCGTTCGGCGGCGGCACGCTTTGAACTATGTAGAACCAGCACATGCACTACTAGAGTTTTCTAATGGTTGAAAATTGGACACGCGTATCGGAGACAACACTAATCATTTGTAATTGCTGTAGTGGGAGGTGTTTGTGTGAATGCGTCTTGTTTGTTTTCATTTACGCTGTGACTAGCAGCAGTATTTTATAAACCTTAGAAGCACATACATAAACAAATAATAATAATGCCGTCACAACAAGAAGATGACGAAACGACTTCTCGTAGGGTGGCGGCTTCGCCGCCACCAGAAAATTTTAGTTCATACGGGGCTACGCCAACCGGCTTAAGCCTTGGTTTCTTTGAACACTTCGTCGCGGTGAGCGGACAGTCCGTCAACCGTCGCATTTTGACGATTTTATCCAACCAGCGTATTTAAATGGGAATGGTTTTCTTGAATCCGCTTAGCTGAGCAGGACGGCGTCATGCCGCTGATTTGTTGCGAAAAGTTGGTTGATATCTGTTGAGTTTGATATCAGCGGAATCGTCGGCGTGTGCGGAGACTATATTGTTATTAATTTTAAAACAATGAGTGACAAATTCACACATACAGATGACATCATGACTTTATTTTTAGGTTTCTTGGAAATTATGTCCTCTATAAAACAACACGAATTCAAAAAAATCTGTAGAAAGTCTAACATACTCCCTAAATTTGGTTTCATTTCCAAAAAGCCTCCGCTGCACAGTGATATTAAAGGCACCTTCTGTATCGCGACACAAAAACAACTCATCCACTGGCTTATTGGAAACTTTGACGGTTGCAATTGCCAGTTCCTCTTGTTCTTCCTCTTCCAACAATAATAATAACGCAAACAATTTATTTGCATTCATTTTAGTACCTTTCGTTTACATTCATAATACATAAACAGCACGTACAGACCTAGAGAAAGTATCATTTTCTATATTTTTTAACAAACTACCTCGGGCGAAAATTGCTGTCCTCAGCGGTCGACGGACTGTCCGCTCACCGCGACGGAGTGTTCAAAGAAACCAAGGCTTTAAACACTAACGGCCTGAACACAGCTCACCTACTCTGTCAAAAGGAGACCGATGTACAAATAAAACGCGTACGACATGTGCACTACAAATGATTAGTGTTGTCCCCGATACGCGAATGAAAATTGGTAATTTACTTAATTTTAATGTGCAAATCCGAGAGGTAGCGGTCAGATCGCACAACCAAGTGACGCTGCCTTCAAGGCGCCGAAGTTGTAGAAATTTCTACATCGTCGCAAGAGTTTTATAAAGGTTGAAAAGGACCCCGCTCAAACCTTATGGAAAAGTGATCTATGTAGGAATTGCCTGAATTTTTGATATTGTATTGAGGAAGCCTTACTGATTAAAAGTTACCATTGCGCCAAAGTCCAATAACCAATAGTTTCGGAAAGACTGACCAATGAATGTCTCATTCGCTAAACGATCGTTTTCGTATTTTACTCATTGGATGTTTGTTTCTGTTTTCTATCTTATTTTGAACAATTTTAAAGGTCTTTTTTAATAGTGATGTTGAAAAAGTAATTCGGCACTCAAGTATCGTTACTTGAAGATACCCGAAGTAACGATCAAAAAACCAAATTATTACATTGATTACTCGTATACTACGGTTCGCAGTGGAGATAAACAACAATTAAATCAAACAATTAATAAAATAATTTAATAAGGAAAGCCTTATTACAATTTAACCCATTGGATACCTGTATGGGGCGGCTATTGCGCTAGCCGGTTAGCAGCGTCAGAAACGCTATGAAGAAGGTTAGACGGAGGGTACCGAATTTCAGGTTCATGTCTTGTATATCCCAAGCACCATAATATGGATGCAATATGACTGCAACAGCCCAGCGTTCTAGCACCCGATTTGCAAGTGCAATAATGTCTAATAATTACATCTTTTTCCTGATCGTTTTCTTCGAGTTCGTTAATAGTCGTATAAGCAATCCATATCTGGTACGTGGCGGCGTTTCGGAATCGTGAGTACACTCTTGCTCGGAGAAATCCTGGTTCTGCATTTACCTGATCTATGTGGAGCTCTTCTATGGCATCCCGCCGCAACTTGTCCTGTATATATAAAGGTGCAAGATTGATTTGATATATTCCAACCGTAATATCTCGCAGATAGTCTAACTCCAAACGAGGAAAGTCGTCCAGGTTAGCCGCATCAATATGTATCCACATCGCATTTAGGTTTCTCAATCTGAATTCATCCACACGAGCCATTACAACATTGACTTCATTCGCCTTGACCAGCATTTGACGTACCATGTCTGCGTTGTAGCCTTCCATAGCAATTAATGGGTGGTATTTGTTGATAATAGCTCCCGTTATTCGATAGAATTCACCCAGGTATTCAATATGAGAAGTATGAATAAGCTGTCCGAATAACTTAAAAATAGATTTGATGTGGCCATTTCTGGCGTCCACAATCCATCGGGTCTTCGTAACAAGCCGTGAAGCATTAGCATTCTCAGTGGAGAGCTGTTGCTCGCCACGTTCAACAAAATGGGGTATGTATTGGGTAATACCCAGAGCCTCTAGCAACGGACCTGCATCTCTGTATCCCCTATCAACGATTAGGATATCCCCCTCCTGAAACCAGTTGCGCATAATGTCGGCGTCATTGTTCAACTCATTGCGCAACATAGCCGCGTCTTTATTTCTGGAGTCCGCAAAATAGGGACCCTGAATGGCCAATATATAACCATCAGGAGGAACAAGTAGAGCTGGTTTCACAAGGTGTCGTCCTTTATGAATTGAAAAAGTCTGTCTTAAAACGCGAAAGTTGCTACTCTTTGGAACGTAGGCATAAGTACCATCGATATAGACAATGACTTTAGGAATATCGGAATTATCATTGTGCAAGGTGTTTGCGAACTCGGGAACATGTTGAGCCATGAAATTCTGGCGGCTAATAGCCTGGAACCCAATATTGTTGGGAACAAATCGTTGAATTAAAGATTTTCTGACAGTAGCAATAATTGTACTAACATGATGTCGGCTACCATAATGGAATATAGCTTTTATGAATTCGTCTGATAGTCCCTGCCTCAACTTGCAGAGAAACGCTATGAGATCCTTTTTTTTTAACATATACGGAAACCGCCGTTGATGGACACAGGGTCGCAAAACGTATACAATTCATGGAACTGTTCTTTGGTCACCGGTGAAATGCATTGAAAGTCCACATCGGCAATGTCATTCTCATTGATGATAGTCAAGCCAGCTTTAGCCAATTGACGCAGTTTTGACAAAAAGCTTTGCATTTCCTTACCTGGAATGATACAAGGACGAAGTACGGAGCGTAAGCCTATCAATAGCCTTTGGAAAAGTCGCCCAGTGTCGTCAACATGTAAATTACAACATTTTGTATTTGGGGGAATATATATATCAACTTTCACGAATATATCAACTCTTGCGTCAAGTGTTAAGCGACGAGCATCGGGCGAATTGCATATCATACACGTTTGGTTAGCTGTTTGTGTCAAAACGTTTAATCGCATACAGGTTGGATCTTGCTCAAGAACACGCAACTCTCTTACAATCGACCTGTTACAAGCCGCACATGCTCTTGTTTGATCATCTATATCAATCAAGGGTCTGTTTTTGGCAAGACGTCGTTGGATAGCAATGTTTCTCTTATCAATATCATTGACGCCATCAAGACCTACCATTACAGTTCATCAAATTTCTGGAGGTGTTCGACGCCCAGACAGAGAACGCGCTACGTGTGACTAAGATAGCTATTGTACAGTCTGCTAAACAAGTTATTTTAAATAGTTTTTAATATTGTTAGGTAATTAAATTTTAAAAGTGTGGAATAGTTTAGGGAATAAATTGGTCTGATTGGACTTTCTTAGAACGTTTTTAAAAGCAGCTAAAGATAGTATGTAGAATTGAAAATAATTATTATGCCATAAAAGGTGTTTTGGAATTCCTTCAACCTTTTGAAATTGAGTCAGAAAATATAAATTTTATAGGATAGCCGAAAATACCTATAATTTTTTTGTAGGCCTTTGTAAATCGTGGAAATAGTTTATATTTTATTTCTACCTTATTAAGGAAAATAGTACCTATTATTAATAACGGTTGTTTCTGAAACATTACTAAAATTTTCGAAATTTTGTTTTTCTACAAAATAATAAACAATACTATTTAGAAAAAAATTTATTTCTCTTATAATTTTATAAAAAATAACAGGGGAATATTTACATTTCTTGATCTATTAAACAAAACGATAAATTATCTCGACGAATGACACCATGTTCTAGTACGGAAGCTAGCTTTACATTTTTGTTGGTGGTTTCATGGGTTTCATATCAATTTTTTGTAATTGTAGTTTACACGTACATATACCTCTTAACACTTGTTTGCTTTATTAAAAAAGTGTGTTGTTGTGATTTACGTCGAAATAAGTCAAAATCAACTTGAAACCCCATATAAAATCAAAATGGAGAAACGGAAAAAAATTGAGCCTGTAAATGAACACAACTCAGAAACAAAAATAGCTATCTAATAATAAAAAAATAAAATTTGATTCTTGTGCATCTTCGTTGTAAAAATAGATAATACTTTTTAACCGACTTCAAAAAAGGAGGAGGTTATCAATTCGTCGCGATATTTTTTTTTTTTTTTTTTTTATGTATGTTCAGCGATTATTCTTTAACACGGTGTCCGATTTCAATGATTCTTTTTTTGTTAGAAAGGGGGTATTTCAGGGGTGGTCCCATATAAATTTAGTCAAAATCTAATAATTGGGTCCATGAGAAAATCCTCAAACTCTTCATTTTTTATGTATGTTCAGCGATATTTTTTTAATACGGTGTCCGATTTCAATAATTCTTTTTTTGTTAGAAAGGGGCTACTTTAGTGGTGGTCCCATATAAATTTGGTCAAAATCTAATAATTGGAATAATGAGAAAATCGTCAAACTCTTTATTTTTTATGTATGTTTAGAGATAATGCTTTACCACCTTGTCCGATTTATACGATTTTTTTTGTTAGTAAGGGGGTACCTCAGGGGTGGTCCCATATGAATTTGGCTAAGATGTGGTGATGGCATCTGCCCGTTTTTGAAGTCGGTTTTTTTGAATTTTTAATTCGTAATACTTGTTTGATCTTAGGTACAGATATAATTTTAATGGTCTTCCGAAAAACTTTCTTCAGTTTCCATATCAGATTCAAAATCAGTCTCACTGTCACTGTTTAAGTTAATTATAAATCTATCAGTTGCCTCATCCAAAGTAACTTCTCTGTCATAAAATTTAGATTCCCACATTTTAGCGTTATTACAACGAGATTGCCACTCCTCTTTAGAAAACGTATCAAAAAAGTCTTCACACAACAGTTGTACGTCTTGCCTCTTAAATGTAGTGTTGTTACTAGCTACATATTGTTTCAATGATGCCCACACTAATTCTATCGGATTAAGATCGGGATGATACGGTGGCAAACGCAAACAACTAAAACCATGTTCATTTATCATTTCTTCAATTGCATACCTCTTAAATCGTGACTTATGCAATAGCACTAAACTGTATAATTGCGTTTTGAGCATATCATCTTCGTTAGCAATATTATGATTCCTTAACCAATCCTGCATGTCAGCTTTTTTAGAAGTTGACGTTGGTGCTTTATTTACCTGGACATTATGGTAAGGAGCATTATCAACAATAATGACGCTTCTTTGAGGGAGGTTCGGAAACAGCTTTTCTTTCAACCATTTAGAAAAATTATTAAAATTCATTTCATCGTGGTAGTCTCCACTTTTGGTTCCAGATTTCAAAATTAACCGGGCATTCGGAATAAAGCCCATTTCACCTCCTGCATGGACAATAATTAGTCTATCACCTTTATTAATTGGTTTCTTTAATCCCTCATTTGAATTATCACTCCAAGCTTTCTGGTGTGTGTGGGAGGCATGAATGTATGTTTCATCTAAGTAGACAATTGGACGGCCCTCTGCTCGATAACTTTTTAAACGAATCAGATAGTCTAAACGTAGCTTTTGAATATCAAACCTTTCCATTAATATTTTTCTGTTTGTTTTTGTTTTCCGCCAACGAAATCCTAGCGACTTTATTATTTTTCTTAAACTTTCATAGCTTCCTTTGTACCCTGTAGCTTCTCTAAATTTAGTCAGAATTGTTTTTAATGTTGGAACAATATTTTCCGAGATTAACATGAACAGAATAATTCTTTTTAAAATACCTTTGTCAGCTTCATCTATATCATTAACTGTTTTTGGTTTTTTAATGGTTTTTCTTGGTGATGAAAATTCCGATATCTCACGGTTATCGATTCTTTTTTTCTCTCCAGAAATGCGGACGACAGTGCGGAAGTGAGCGTATTGAGCGCACGCGGATGCTGGTGTTATCTGGGGTTTTAATTCATTTTACTCCAAATTTTATCATTGTTCCAATATTAATTGAATACTAATCTATTTCTATCCACAGGTCCACAAAAAAAAAAATTGGTCTGTGCTGGGTGTTCGACAAAGATTTTCCGACGTATTTTTTACCGCTGAACACGTTTCTGAAGTTAAAATTGGGGGTCAAACTGCAAAAAACGGAGAAAAATTAAAAAACCGATAAGGTCCATTTGATTTTATCGGTCATTTTAATTTTTCTCCGTTTTTTGCAGTTTGACCCCCAATTTTGACTTCAGATTCGTGTTCAGCGGTAACAAATACGTCGGAAAATCTTTGTCGAACACCCAGCACAGACCACTTTTTTTTGTGGACCTGTCACAGGTCCACCCTGTCACAGGTTGTTTGTAATAATTGCAACTCAATATATTCAAATAAATTAAATAGATTTTTTTTTATTACAATACAAGAAAAGTATAATATTTAATTAGAATCGCTATCACTTTCTTCAGTGCATTGTGAAATTTATCGAGGCGAATAGTCCATAAGCATCGTAGTGCCGACCCGGCAAACACTGTTCCCTCAGATGAAAAAATATACTTAAAAACCGCTTGAGAAAACTTTAATTAAAATAACAATAATTTCCATTTCATATGCAGTAAAAAAGTGACAATGTTTGTACATATGGCTCTAAACGTTAAAATAAATTGCTTTTAATGCAATGTTTAATTGCTGTATTTTTGTATCATAATTTCAATAATCGGCAGATAAGTTTCCGCCATATCAGTGTTATCTGGGATCTTACCTATTCAACCGCGATCACCCTGTAAATACTAAATTTTATATCTGCCTCCAGACATACAAGGGGTATATTCCTAATGCAACACATGTTAAAATTAGCCGGGAAACGGAAAATAAAACAGCACAACGTTCTAGTTTTGAGAACAGCAAAAGATTAATTTTTATTGACAGTTATTGATTTTGTCATTTGTCACAGAACAAGAACCAGTAATACCAACATAGGGTATAAGGGTTAGTCTTGATGTTTAAAAATAATACCCCCACTACATCAAAAGTTTTCAAGACCCAATCCATTTACAAATTTATTCAATTTTTGAACATTTAAACTTTTTGTCAATATGTCAGCAATCATATCTTCTGTAGGCAAATAAACTATTTTAACAAAATTATTAGATATTGCTTCCCTTACAAAATGGTAGCGAATATCTATGTGTTTAGAGCGCTTATGGTGTACAGGATTGTTAGCTAATTTTTGTGCACTCATATTATCATTATATAAAGTAATGTATATATTTTTGTGAACTAATTCACCCATTAAATTTCTCAGATACAAGGCTTCTTTTGCAGCCTCTCAAAGAGCCATATATTCCGCCTCTATGCTAGACAGTGCTACTATCCTCTGTTTGCGGCTTTCCCATGATATGGCACCTTCAGATCGTTTAAAAACAATCCCTTGTATAATATTTCTTATCTGTCTTATCACCCCCCAATCAGCATCTACAAAACCTAATATTTCAAAATTACATTTTTTATACACAAAATCAAAATCTTTAGTACCTTGCAAATACTTTAGTATACGTTTTGCATGCTTCCAATGCTCCATATTAAAGTTATTATTAAACTGGCTTATAAAGCTTACTAAATGTGAAGTGTCAGGTCCAGTTAACACTGATAAGTACAAGGTAAATTATTGAAATTTTCTATCTGAACGTCGACATCAAAATTTAGGCTAGTTTCAACGGGTGTAGGCAAAGATTTACAATTAAACATTTCAAACCTTTTCAGGATTTGATTTATATAATCTTTCTGATCTATAATGATTGTTCCCTGTTTAAAATCTCTAGTAATTGTCACTCCTAAAAATTGTTGCAGATCAACTAAATCTTTCAATTTAAATTTCTTATTTAATTCTAACTTCAGTAATTCTACTTCTGTAAAGTCATTAGAAAAAACAAAAAAGTCATCTACATATAAAACTACTGTTGTCAACAGCTCATCTTTGTTTTTTATGAATACACAATGCTCAAAATCTGATTTTTTATAATCTAGTTTAGTAATTACTTGGTCTACATTCTCATACTAAACTCTAGCAGATTGTTTCAAACCGTAAATGGCTCTTTTTAGTTTACAAACTTTATTTTCATTATTAAATATTTTAAAACCTTCAGGTTGTTCCATGAATAACAATTCATTTAAATGGCCATTTAAAAACGCTGTCATAACATCGAGATGAGTTATACTTAAGTCTAAATCAACAGATAAAGCAATAAGTAACCGTATTGTGGAATGTCTTACCACTGGTGAGAAGGTTCCATTATAATCAATACCGGATTTTTGTGTGAAACCTTTTGCAACGAGCCTAGCTCGGTAACTCGCACTTCCGTCACTATTTCTTACTTACACTTTACCACATTTTTACCTTCCGGTTTTCAACAATTTCCCAGGCATTATTCTCCATGAAAGAATGATATTCTTCTACCACTGCTTGTCGCCATTTGTCCTTGTCTGGACCTGAAATTGCTTCACTAACGCTAATCAGATCATCACTACTGCTTATTTCACTACCGGAATACAGATATGTCACATAATCTTGAAATTGCTTTTCTTTCTTGTCACGCTGAGACCTCCTTATGTTTTTAGGAAGTTCGACAGCTGTATCAGGTACATATTCAGCATCTTCCGGTTCATCAGTATTATATTCTTCACTTTTATTTGTAGAAATATTCAACATTTAATCATTATTTTGCTCAGGATTATCCCCCACTGAAACTGGCTTTTCTCTAATAGGTATTTCAACAGTGTCATTTTTACAATTAGCCATAATCATAACATCTCTGCTAATCTTTATCTCTCCTGTTTCAGGGTTGTAGACTCTATATTTTTTTTTTATTTTTTTTTTATTTATTTATTAACATTTTTTTTTAATATACATTTATATACAATTACTTTACAATTAGTTAGCGTCTCATAAAATGGCTACCACTCTAGGCATGGTTGCCTGTCCTGTGTGAAGCAATTTTATGAGGCGCTCTGTTTACATTATTTAAGGGTGTGTAGTGTTTTACATCTATTTTTCATGTATAAAGACATTTTGAATTGTGATTTTTTCAGAGAGGTAATGATGGCAGCTTCGGTGGGGGGGTGAGAATCAGTTATTAATTTATGGTTACATTATCTTAAATACATTTTAACAGCTGTTATTATCATGAGAACATCAGAAATATATAAGGATGATTGAGTATATACTTTTTTACTTCTATTTTGTATGTTTTATATATTTTTATTTCTTTTATATGTTTAGGTAGTACATTAAATAATTTCGGCCCAAAGAAAAGAAAGGAGTTCTGAGTAACAGTTTTTTTAAATAAATCTGTTGTTACATTTAGATTCAGTTTAGAACGTGTTTCTTTTATGTTTTGTTGAGGGCATTTAATTTGTTGGTCAAACATTCTTAGGAGACATTGGTAAATATAACTTGACCTAATATTTAAAAGATTAGTTTCTTGATATAAGTTTTGTGTGGAATAAAGCCTCTCTTTTTTAAAAATTATTTTTAGTATTATATTTTGTGATATTTGCAGTGGATTGAGTGTTGTTTTGAATGTTGCGCCCCAGGCAGTAATGCAATACCTAATAATTGATTCAACCAGAGAGTTGTACACTATAATTAAAATTTTTTTAGTTAATATATCACGCATTTCATAGAATTTGTGCATCAAAATTCGGATTCTTTTTGTTACATATCCAATATGCTCAGACCATCTTAAATTTTGATCTATTATGACTCCAAGGTACTTTAGTGAATTTGTTTTTTGTATAGATTGACAGTTACAATCTTTTTCTTTATTACACTGTGATTTGTGGAATTTAATAATTAAGTTGTTTGGTTGATCTACTATTGTTGGGGAAAACGTAATATATTTAGTTTTATTAACATTAAGTGATAGCTTATTATTATTTAGCCAGTTATGGATTTTTTTCAAGTTAGTTTCCGCTATTTTTTGGGCTTTTTCCCGTGTTGTTTCAGTAAATATTAGTGCTGTATCATCGGCGTAACAAACTATATGACCTTTAAAATTGTTAATTTTGGTTATAATATTTATATATACAAGAAATAGTATTGGTCCTAATATGGTCCCCTGCGGTACTCCAGTTAGAACATTACAATCGGAACTTATTACGTTGCCAATTTTAACTCTTTGTATTCTATCAGTCAAGTAGTTTTTCATTAAATCCGAAGCTATACCTCTAATGCCATAATTATGTAATTTTTGTAATAATAAATTGTGATCCACAGTATCGAATGCTTTGGCAAGGTCTAAAAAAACTGCTATACTTTTTAATGAACTGTCCATGGCCTTCACCGCTAAGTTGTTCTTTCGCTATAACCAACTAAAATAATTTCTTTGGCCTTTTCATCCCATTTTCTTCTTTCTTGGTTTAGCTGTATGGACCATTACTTTACTTCCAAATATTCTAATATTTTTTAGGTCAGGTTTTTGTTTATGCCAAATTTCAAATGGCGTTTGCCATTTATTCCTGATCCTACCGACCTATTTCGTAGATACATAGCCGTGTATGTTGCCTCGGCCCAACATTTTTTAGTTAGACCAGCATCAAATAACATACACCTCGCTCTCTCAACCGGTGTACGGTTAAGCCGTTCAGATATGCCATTCTGCTCAGCGGTATAACTATTTGTTGTCTGGTGAATTATACCTTTCTGTTTTAAGTAATCATTAAAAATGTTTGAACAAAATTCACCCCCATTATCAGATCTGAAAATTTTTATTGTGTTCCGTTTTTGTTTTTCTACCATTGATTCTTTTCAAAAAGTAAATGAATCCCATCCTACCGAAATCATCTTCAAATATTACAAAATAATTAGAACCACCAATAGAACACTCATCCATGGGGCCACATACTTGTGCATGAATTATTTCCAAAATCGTTGAAGCTCTTGTGTCAGATTTATTGAAGGGTAACCGAGATTGCTTACCTTTGCAACAGATGGTACAATTTTCCTTTTTAAAATCAGCATTATTTTTACAATCCAGGCCTTCTACAGCTCAATTTTTCATTTTGTTTAGATCTGTCGAGTTTATGTGGCCTAAACGTCGATGCCAGGTGTAGCCCGTGGCAAGCACTGCAGGTAAACCATTTTGTTTGGCCACATTCAATTTGTAAACACCAAGTTTGCTGTCGGAACTAACTCATTTTGCCGGTTAAAAATATTGCTACAATTATATTCAAATTTAACTGAATTTCCGTTTTGTATCAATTGACTTACAGATAGTAAATTCGTTGACAGGCCTGGTATACATATATTTCTTAGAGGGATTTGAAAAGTTTTATTTTTAACAATAGTCTTTATTAAGGCTTCACCTATGGACGTTGCTGGCAGTTTTTCCTTGTTTGCTACCATTATTTCGGGTAATTTAGTATCAAAAACTTTATTCCGAACCCAGTTTTTATTGGATGTAAAGTGGAAACTTGCTCCGAAGTCGATATACCAGTCCTCTGCATTAAAATTTCCACCGTAAAACAATACAGGGAAGGCATTTTCACTTGTACATGGCTCATTCTCATCCACAGTTGTTACTTCAAAGAATCTGGGATTTCTACAAGCTGATCGTACATGCCCCTTTTGTTTACATCTCCAACATGATATTTGTTTACGTTGTCCACAATTACTGTCATTGTCAAACTTCTGTCTGTCATTTTTATCAAAATTTCGGTGCTGTCAACCTTTCGCAACTAGGGTATTTTTATTACCGGTAATGACACTAACGTCCATGTCCAGAAGCTTCGTTTTGATGATGTCCGCAGAGATGGCGATACCAGAGTGCTCGATCGCCATGATCATAGGGAAAAATGTCCTGGAAGTCCCGCCAATAATAATGACCCTACCCATTCGTCACTAATGTTAAAACCAATTCCATTTAAATTTTGGCTGGTTTTCACTATACGATTCACATAACTTATCATTCTTCAAGTCTCGTCGAAATCAAGTTACGTAGCAAACTAATTTTACGAGTTTGACCAGAATCGTCGAATAGACTTTTCAACTTTTTCCACATGTCAACAGTTGTCGCCGCCTCCTTAATATGAACAAACAAGCTTGGATCAATTGTTAAAATTATCTTCGCTTTCGCTTTGGTGTCACTGTCTGCTACAACTTCGAACGTGCACTTCGACAGCCCTTCCAACACGAGGAATTTTTGAATGGCAAATGCTTAATCAGCATAATTCTCGCGACCTTTGAGCTTTGAAATATTTGCCATATAGTTTACAGCCATTTTGCTCTATTTACAGTTTTTTATTCACTTTCCACTTAAACAAACAACAAGGCTTCAATGGGTATCATAGCTGGGGCCATAACCTATTAAAATTAGCCGGAAAACGGGAAATAAAACAGCACAACGTACTGGTTTATTTTACTTTTTAAAAATTTCTTAATTTCTGTTCAATTTTTATTTTATATTTAATAATTCTTACCTTTGAATACATTGACTACATGACTTATTGTTTTGGTGTGCCTGATCAGGAAGTAATTACTCCGATCGCCAATAAATTGACTCTGTGAGATAGGAAGGACTTTTCTTCACAACCTTCGTACTCAACAAATAAATGGCATAAATACCTACTTGATTGCATCTGCCCAAAAGTCTAGTGTTTCTGTTCCCTCTTAGCTTGGATGCTGCACGCTGCACGAGTTCGCTGTATTACAGTCAGGTGGGCAGCATCGGGCTTTTAATTCGCTGACTCTAACAGCATCTTAAATATTTTAGTTGCATAATGACGGGAGCATGTTCAAGTATTTAATAAATTACAACTCGTTAAACTTAAATTAAAAATATAAATTTATTTATGCAATAAAATTTGTTACAAATTATTTTAATTACACTTAAATCTAGGTAATATCTTTCTTTTTGCATAAATAACAATTCACAAATATTTGAACTATTTATTGCTGGTCTTCTTGCATTACTTTATCCCACATATCGAATCTGTCTTGGTATTCCATAACTTTGTTTTTCCACATTTCTGAAAATATATTTTTAATAAAATCGCTTTATATTTTTTATAAAAGTTTAAAAATATGTATTTTTGGAAATCAAAAAGAGTAAATGGAGCTACTGAAGAATCTGGTGAAGTCGGTGACGTTATCTCCGACTCAAAAGTTAAAAAAATATTGAAACAGATAAAAACAAAAAAGTGCAACGAAAAATATCAGCAAAGAAAGAAGGTGCAGATTTTAATGAAGATAATATACTCGTTTAATCGTTTAATGAGACAGAATATTTTATTAAAATTAAACTAATTATTGTCTCTTAATTACAGTTATTATAATAAAAAAAATTGCAAAAAACGACTTGGGTAATAAATCATAAACAATAATTATTTTATTAGCAACCACTAAATATAAAAAATTACCAGTCTTTTTTTTTACTTTTTTTATAAAGACCTTTTCCGATATATTTTTCAAACAGTACTAAAATCCCATAGTTACCATCATATTCATTAACATCCCTCAAATATATCTACAATTGAAGTTTCATGTACACACTAATACTTGTATTAGCAGTTACATAAACATCTTTTGCACTTCTCTTTAATTACTTCCTGCGACAAATATTTATACGATGTTAATTTATATAACTCCAAATAATATCGCATACAGGTCAGCACAGTAATGTGTACAAATTACATATCTGACTTCTTTACATCGCAGACCTAATCGCCTAGGAGGACTCCATCGCGCGTTCATAGATGGAGACACAAAAGTTACAATATAACAACCATAACAATGTGATGTAGAATTGATTGTTTAAAACGTTTTTATGCATAGTGGGTATAGAGGTAATTTACTGAACAAAGCGCCAGCTTGGCAGTCCTTATCTGCCTTGTTCCTATCCTCTACGATTTCCCGACGCTTTCGTTGATTAGAAGGTTTGTGTTCGGCGAAAATACATACACAAGTACAGAGATTACAGTTTCTTGATTGTTATTTCTATATTTTTATTACTTTTGTTTTCTAGCTTCTTTATACAATTATAACATATTCCGCCGTGGTACATTTGTTACTGTTTATAATTTCAATTCTAATTTCCACAAACATATTTGAAATATCCTTATTATTATAAATAAATAATTACCAATTAACTCGGATACTGGAGGTTCCTTGCCCCCATAATCACTTGGTAATAATTCTTGAGGTACAGAATCATAAAGAGATTCGAAATCTTTATGAGTTTGGATCTGAAAACAAAAACAAAAATAGAACATATAAATTTTGATTTCAAATGTTTTAGCACATTGTCGATATTTGGACAAAATAATAAATTTTTAGTCGAGTTTCTTATATTCCTATAATAAAGCCGCGTATTGAGCTAAACATTTGTTTGTATAGTGTTCGTGAGATTTTCCTGTGCAGATATTATGCCATACTGATTAGAGTAGCTAGATCATTGGTTCGTGAACACTGTTCGTAAATATTTTATCGGTAAGTTCAAAAAACTTTTCTGTAATGCCGCATATTTACGAAAAGAGCAAGCAAGAGCAAGCGACCATTCTTTATTCATCCTACAATGCTTGTTCCTTGTTCGCGTTTGCTCTTTTGATGAATACGCAGCTGTTTGTTAATGAATTATTCTATTTAAAAATAAGAACTATAAGTAGGTAACATAATGCGTATACTTTTGTTAGTTTAACCACCTAAAATAGAGGATTAACAGTATGTTAACTCCAAATAGCTAAAGTTTAACAAAACTAATTTATTAACTTAAAGTAAAAGGTTCTTTTTGGTTTCTTTTGGGATGCAAACAAAGAACTAATATTTAATTTATATTCTTACACGGGCAAAACTTAATAATCGTAAATTATTCTTAGCGTGGTCTCAAGGTGCCAATTTATTTATTTATTTTTTTTTTTTCGAATCTGTATGCGCTTCAGAAGGAATTATGACTCACATGAAAGAAGTCAACGTAAATAATCGAGTCTGACCAACCAATTGAAACTGTTTGAAGTAAACTAGTATAAACTTCTGGAACATAGAGAATATTTTGTATATAATGGATTGCAACTCAGCAAAGTTACATTTTTTGGAGAGCTGTTGGTGAAGAAGAACTTTAACATTGTCAATACACCATTACACCACATTACTAGATTACTATATGGTGCAAGTTAGAGATAACAACAGAGATAACAAAATTGAATCTAGGATCAGTCAGCAGTAGGAAATATTCCAATAATTTATTGTGCAATTTTCGCCTTGAATATATTTCTTAATTAGTAGATATTTTGTTTGTATGCAAGTAATTATTTTTAGTTGTCTCTAAAGGGAAGTATTGAAATCATTCAAAAATCACTTTTATAGATGTAAATAGTATGTAAAAAACATTTCAAATATTAATTCAGATTTAGTTACCTAGTCAATTTTTAGATTGTAACATATTTTATGTTACTATACATTATGTCAACGGATGGGGCTGATGATAAACGCAAATGAACTAACATACAATATTTAAAGATTCAACTGAGCCAGATTCGTTGACCCAGATCTTTAAAAAGATCCGGATTGCCCGTCACCATTGAGTAAAGGAATATATATTCCTTTATTCAATGCCATCACTAACAGATATAATTTCAGCAATATGAATCTAAATACTAGTGGTTCCCAAAATGTGAATTTGGTAGTCTACATTTTGGTATTTTGAGATTTTAAATACAGCAATAAATAAAGGAAAAACGTTTGTTTATTTATTTTTAATAAACATGAAACTTATTACTAGTACTAGGTAATAGTTACGAATGCAACTTGCCCTGTGCTTTATCTGGAGAAGGCGTGTTGAATTCGAGACGAAACCTAGTACCGAGTTGTGCCACCAGGGTTTTTAACCTAACTTTTATTGTTTACATTTTTGATTTTTAGCACGTGTTAAGCCAGGATAAGTATAAACAACTGTTATAGAACAGTTACACCCCATAGCGGAACCCGAAGGGACAACTAGCCACCCTAAAGACTGGACGACAGAGATGCAAACGATCCTATCAGCGAAACGCTATTCACTAAAAGAGCCAGAGAAAAAGAGGAAAAGAGAAGATAGCTTACGGTAAACACAGACAGTCGCAGGTTGTCTGGATCCTCCACAAGCCCAGGAAGTCCGTTATCCCTGAAACTAAAACGTAGCATACACCACCCATATAAGCACGTAAGCACCCCTAAACCCAGGAAACACAAAGCAAGCTCTTCCAGGGATAGTAGGGATTCACAATCCAGAACCCATAAAAGTTTAGAGAAAAAGGAAAAAAGGCACTCCAGCTCTAGCTCCAGCAGAGAAAGAGAGCGAAAAAATGCAAATGATGCCGATTTCCACCACACTCCATCAAATAACGAAGAAAAATCTGGGAAATACAACCTAGAAATCTTCAGAAAAAAAGTATGGAGAATTTACCATTTTACACTCCTTCCGATGAAGACCCAAGAGGAGCGCACCCAAGCAGCCCCATGATGTCCGGATACTCCCCCGATAGTGATCTCACCCTCACCTTTGAAAGTGCGGAAAACTCGCCATTAAACACGAGCGTAATAAACACATTCAATAGTGCATACGAGTTCACAAATATCAATAGTGAAAACTCCGAAATAAGTACGGAAACACAACCGAAAAACACGGATAACTTAGTGCCGGAAAACCATCCATCTATTACAAAAAATACGGAGTTAAACCTAACACAACAAAATACCGGTAGTGCGGTTTATAAAATAGTGAGCACCGGTGCCATATAAAAAGCATAGTGTGGTGCAACCCCCGCCGGTAAAAAACGATAACTTTCCGAAGTTCGAGTCAGCATATAAAACCCTCAGGATGCCAAGCACGGTCACGGTCACGGCAAAAGTCCTGAATTTCGGCACGGAGGCACACCCCGCGACGTCGAGCAAGGACGAAAGGATGAAAAACTTCAACATGGAAGAAGACAACCAACCCTACTCCCGAAAAGGAAAATTATTTCTTCGGTGAGTCAACAAAAGGTTCAGGAAAAACAAAACGAAACCACAAATAATAACATGGAAACAGACGACTTCCAGTACCCTAAAAAGATAAAGAAATTTAGAATATACTTTACAAAACTGCTAGAACAAAAGGCTAAATCAACAATCACTACAAAAAACAGATTTAAAGCGATCAGCGACTCAGTAAGCAAGAGTGAAATCGAACAAACCTCGAGTAAAACTTCAAAAAAAGGTAAAGCCACCCCTAACTTACCTATAAAAGGCAAATCTGTGATGCAAAACCAAGCTAAAAGCAATAATAAGACGATCACAAAAACAAAAGAAAGTATATCACCAAATTGTTATTGATAGAAGTACAGACAATCACAGCAACCTAACGAAAGAGCTGAAAGAAATCGTTGAGGGTAAGTACTCCATCAAATACACTAATACAACTAACAGTAATTTTCACTGAAAATGATGAAGATTACCAGGCACTACTAAATAATATTATTGAAGCTGAAATCCCACATCACACCTACACTAGTAAGGCCGACAAGACACACGCCTTTTTATTAAGGGGGATGGCCAAAGGGACAAATAAAAATGACATTAAGGATGATCTCAGAGAAACTTACGAGATCCAGGCCAAAGAAATTTACCTCATGACGACCAAATACAGGCCACTTTATTTAATTGTTACAGACCCCTGCAATAACCCTTGACTATTTGAACAAAAACGTCAGGGTTACCTGGGAATTACGAAGGGCTGTGGAATCCATCATCCAATGCCATAGATGTCAAGCGTGGGGGCACGCAACAACAAATTATGGCCACCCAGCTGAATGTTTAAAATGTCCCGGTGACCATCTCATGAACACTTGCGCCAAGACAAGAGAAACCCCCGCCACGTGTGCCAACTGTCACGGCGAACACCCGGCCAACTACACGAAATGCGAGGCTTATGTAGAAAGGGCCACTAGGTTAGAAGAAAGAAGATTAGCTCAAAAGTCGAAAGCGAAATACGTTCAAGCACCCCCATTAATCAGGAATGCATGGGATAGAAACAGAAACCCAACCATCAAAGAACTCAGAGATTACCCACCCACCCCTCCCAAACAATAATAAAGTATATCCTTTACCCCAATCACAACCCCAAAACAGAAGAGCAAATGAAGACTACAGCCAACAATCAGGATGAATGGACGATTTCCTCGCCCTTAACACAGATTTCCAAGAATTAAATTCAAAGGTAAATATAGCCGCCCTTACCCGAGCCGTCCGAGACCTAAGTAACCTAGACTCCTACAACATACGAAACTAAGTTTAACAATATTAACAGAGAGAAACTCAAAATCTGTTTTTTTCAATGTGCTCGGGCTGCTGAACAAGATCGGGCTTGTCAGCAATTTCATTCACAAGCATAATTTCGACATTATCATAGTAACAGAAACGTTTTTAAAACCGACAGAAAAAGTAAAAATATTTAACTACACTATACTTAGAGAAAACAGAAACATACCACACCTTAGAAACGCTTCTGGGGGTAGCTATCATTATTAAAAACGAATTGCAATTTAAAGAAATCCCAAACATTTCTAGAAGATTTGAGAATATTATCATAGAGGTAAGTAACATCACAATTATAGGGGCATATAACCCTCTCAGATCCACACTTTTAGGTAGAGATCTGCACAGATTAATGTTAAAAGGAAACAGGGTTTTTCTTGCAGGGATCTTAATGCCAAACATTAGGAATGGGACTCTTATTGTGCGTACTACAACGCAAGCGGTAGAGTTTTGAGAGACTTCACCGAGGACAATTGCCTTATACACTATACAGAAGAACCGACATACTTCCCGACTAACCCCGCATACAGTCCCAGTACACTGGATATCCCCGATATTAGAAATATGAGAACGATCACCTCCCTGAACTCTGATCACGATCCAGTATACCTGTAAATATGGACAACAAACAAAATACAAAGACAAAAGACTCAATATTACGACTACAAATCGACAAACTGGATACAATACAGATACAAACTTGACACATAATTAATAACAGCATTCAGACTGTAAAAAATCTTAAAAAAGAAACAAAACTACTCATACATATTATACAAAAAACTAGAAACGAGACAACTACTTTAAAAAGACATACAACACATTACGACACCCTGCCACCCGAAATTACCGACCTTGTTATAGTTTGTTAGTGTAGGTTCAGGTAAATGTATCAAAATATCGCGCCAAGATTTAGGCAACACAAAACAGATCAAATGGACGGAAATTTTTTATATCCTTTCAATTTTCAATTGGGCATTCCAAACTGAATGGCTACCAGTGGGTTCTGATGGGTTATGATATGGCAAAATTATGGCAACCCTGTAGGCCTGGTGATTTGACAAGGTCAATGAAATAGATAGTTACATAGATTGATCATCCATATTTTTCAAAATAAACATAAGCTTATGCCTTAAAGTAAAAATGTAAGCAATTATTTTTTTTTAAATATCTAAAGGCTAAAAATTGGTTTTAAAACACATTTTTGCTAAACAGATTCAAATTAATAAATATTTGTCAGGCAATATGGCCGTTCGTAAACGACCAGCTTCCAACAATCTATATAACTAGATATGTATCATTGACCCTGTTAATTGACAACATGACAACAGGGTTGCCATATCTAACCTGTCATTACCCACTGGTAGCCATTTGGACAGGTCGTTGGAATGCCTAATAGAGAGAAAGATGCGCAGTGCGACCGTTCCCAGTACATTAACCTATGTACCTATGTGCAAATCAAAGGGATTTTAGCGATTAGTGTCATATCCTAACCAATCGCAATTTTAAAAGAGACTGAACATAAAATATTCGACTATTAATTCAGAAGAATAATTCGACTTTTAGTTTAAAGAAAAAATTAAAATATTTAAATAATTAATAATGGTTAACTTACCCTGTCGGCCATTTTCTTTTTCATGAATTTCTTAGTTATATTAACAATTACACTTACATACGATGGAGCTCTGACTATGTGTATTACTTTAACCCGACTTTTGGCAACATTCTGAAAAAAAAAATAAAAAATATTTAACCTTTAATAGTAATGTATAAGTACCTATATGGCGAGCCATTTTGGACCAGTCCGGCCCTGATTTTTATGCCATTTCTTTTATTTTCTCCTCAACGAAAGCCATAATTTTCTCCTCAATTAATGGAAGAAATTTCATTTCTTATAGAAGATATATCAAAAGAAAATGTATTTTCCAAAGAATATATTTGGTCAGAACAGTGGAACAAAGGCGAGCAACTAAAGGGTGATGACGTACACGAATATTAGGGGCGGAATGACTGAAAATGGGTTGTACGACATATATTTTACGTATAAATTAATACCTATACTAAGATCCGGACCATAATACTAAATATGTTTATATTAACATAAAATTTCTTGTTATATTTTTAATTAGTGAGCTGTCTAGTTTACTCTAGTGCAGGGGTCGGCAAACTTATTAGTCAACAGAGCCAAATAGCAACAGTAAAACGACCTAAATTTATTTTGAGAGACAAATTTTTTAAACTTAAACTAAATAGATAGGTACATTGTTGTTAACTAAATTAGGGTACTCCTAAGCTGGCCTTTGCAAAAAACGTCCTCAAACTGATTGAGAAACGTTTGCTGAGGCCGACCCTTTCCAACTCTCTTATCCACACTCGTCTTGTATACTTAGTTCGTCTACCTCTCATCGTTTATCCTCTTTATACAGATTGGGAAAAAATTATACGAAACATAGGTTATGGCACTACGAGTGAACATCCATCCCTATATTTTGTGTGTAATGACTACCACCTCTTTTGTGACCTTCGAGCGTGCGAGCTCCTAAAAAGTTCCAATTTAGTAATGCATGATCTATTGTGAGATGTAGTTCTCGTTAATTAAATAAATACAATATTTACTTAATTCTCTGATTCTAGAATTAGGAATTATATGTAAGTGAAACATAATAACTCGGTTTTGAATTAAATAATATTTTTGACTTAAGTGAAAAAAGGTCAATAATGTGGTCCCTTAAAATACTATTGCAAACTCTTAATTTCTTAGGATACTGCGTGCAATTGTGCTGTAACCTACAATATAACGTATAAGAAAAACCTGATAGTAGGGTGTCTTCTTTCACAGCATTCCCATCTTCCTATCCAGAACGAGAATCATCATTGTAAATCTAGCTACAAGTAAGCTAGGTGGTTAGCATACCAATGTTCTGTGTTCCCTCGATGAAACCGTTGAACTCCGGACGATATAACCCTCTGTGTACAACTGTTGAAATCCTGGGTCAACAACCCCCTGGGTGAAACTGTCGTCTAATCCTGGGCTAACAACCCCCTGTGTGAAACTGTCGACGAATCTTGGGCTAACAAGCCCCTGGGTGAAAATTGTCGACGAATCTTGGGCTAACAGGCCCCTGGGTGAAACCCTTAAAATATTACAAAGAAAAATGTCAATACACATTGACTCAAGTATCCCGAACTATAGGATTACCCAAAAATGTACATAAATTAGAAAATATTCAGCATCTAGGATAAAGAAAGATTACATTGGCTCAACAGTGAGTCATAAACAGTATTATGAGCTCAAATAATTAATATTCTGTTACACCATGCCATAACATAAAAGAAATTGACAGCCACATGGTGCGTAACATAACCAAATATATACAAAACATACCTTTTTCGTAAAGGGTTAACTTGGTAGTCTTCCAAGGATGAGAAACACGTGAGAAGATCCACAGCACAACAATATTCCACACTCCAAATGCTGTGAACGTCCAATTCTTGCGTTAAAATCCTATAATAGATATGGGCTGGACCAATGACCATAGGAATTTACCAATACACTAAAATTCCTCTCAAAATACGAAATGTCCATTTACCCACAATTAACCATGAAGTAGAATCTAAAATCCCCTTTAATTAGGGTAAGCCGATGGGGCTAAATATTAAGAAAATTCTATTTCGACACAAAAATCGTCTTCCTTGTGACTCAACACCCACTGACAGAAACAATACGTCAGCCGTCCAAAATGGCCGAAATCCTTTTCCGATAAATGTCAAGTGGGTTCAGAAATTCATCCTCAAGAATTCCCCACTATATAACTTAACAGACCATTTACGAAAGGTACCCTAAAAACTATATTTATATACAGTATTTGGGAAACTGTTCCCGACAAAAATTAATACAACAGCGATCGCAAAAAAAATCCCTCACGACTTAAAATCGTTCATTGTGAAACTACCTTACCTCGGGTTCTGAGCCCGATATTGGAACGTACTACAAACATGACACTTGTCGGTGTTCTGTCGTCAAGTGACGTTTATGTCTTCACTGTCACAATTAAAAAATATTAACCTAACCTGACATCTATAACAAAAATAAATAAAGAAAATCTTAAAGAATGGTATCGTAAATAATTAATTACCCAAAGGTGAGACTATAATACATAATATGTATAAATTTACAACGAAACTTGGTCTATTTTTAGGAGAACTACTATCCTTTTACTTAGTGGTGAGATGAAATAAATTGTAATAATGATGTCCGAAAGTTAGAATACAGGTGAAATTAGTTAATGACAAAAATAATAGTGATATCATCAATACGATTTTACCCTTTTTTTTCGTATGATTAACCAGGTAAGCCAAAACAATTTTATTAATTCGTGGGGCCAAAAATGAACGTTACAGTGCATGTCGGAATACTTAAAATGTTTATTAACTTATAAACTTTTAACTTTTAAGTCTTAAATTATAGGTGCGTTGAATAAAACTTGATAACATATTTAATAACGATATTATTTATTGATTACATTAAATTATATTATATTTAAAAATATTGATTTAAAATAAAAATTGTAAATATCACAATTTCAACAGGCTTGGAAAGTAATTCAAAATGGAACATTGGAGACAGAGACAATAAAAGTGCTAACAACAGATTTTTACTACAATTCTAGTCTTTTCTGCTGAGATACATGCTTAGAAGTAATTTATATTGTACGCTATACGTTGATATTTTATCTTTCTGGAATTATTTTTCAATAACGACATAAACACCAACTAAGTAAGAAAAAATAGAAATAAGAAAAGCAGCCATCACGAAGTTTTAATCGCACTATATGTGCGATCCCGCACATTGTAGTTTATGGAAGAGCCACACTCAAGGGACCAAAGAGCCGCATGCCCTAGTGGAATAGAGATATGACGAGTTTTCAACATAAATTTTCTACTTGTTTATCATTAGATTTTCTTCTTCTTCTTCTTCTCTTCCTTCTTCTTCTTCTTCTTCTTCTTCTTCTTTCTTCTTCTTCCTTCTTCTTCTTCTTCTTCTTCTTCTTCTTCTTCTTCTTCTTCTTCTTCTTCTTCTTCTTCTTCTTCTTCTTCTTCTTCTTCTTCTTCTTCTTCTTCTTCTTCTTCTTCTTCTTCTTCTTCTTTTCTTCTCTTCTCTTCTTCTTCTTCTTTTCTTCTTCTTCTTCTTCTTCTTCTTCTTCTTCTTCTTCTTCTTCTTTTCTTCTTCTTCTTCTTCTTCTTCTTCTTCTTTCTTCTTTTCTTCTTCTTTTCTTCTTTTTCTTTCTTCTTCTTCTTCTTCTTCTTCTTCTTCTTCTCTTCTTCTTCTTCTTTTCTTCTTCTTCTTCTTCTTCTTCTTCTCTTCTTCTTCTTCTTCTTCTTCTTCTTCTTCTTCTTCTTCTTCTTCTTCTTCTTCTTCTTCTTCTTCTTCTTCTTCTTCTTCTTCTTCTTCTTCTTCTTCTTCTTCTTCTTCTTCTTCTTACTTTCTTCTTCTTCTTCTTCTTCTTCTTCTTCTTCTTCTTCTTCTTCTTCTTCTTCTTCTTCTTCTTCTTCTTCTCTTCTTTTTCTTCTTAATCATCAGTCTACTGTTTAGTTTATTATTTGGGGTAATTATAGGCAATGGATCTCTATTTTTTTTCTTTTAAATCTTCCAAAGATTCGCGTTTCTTAGAATGTCTTTCATCTTTAGTACTTGTGCTGTTTCATCCTAAAGTCTTTTAATGCTGATTGCCTTCTTCATGCAGTAAAGCTCTTTCGCGCCGATGCAATAACCAAACATTATTTAGCGAAATTTTTAACATCTGGGCGAAAATAGATACCAACGACTTGTTTTTAAAGGGATCCCATACAAACTCACCAACATGCTTATAGTATCAATCCATTTATGAGTTGTAATGCCTAAAAATATTGGGATAAACAATCTCTGATTTTTTTTTGTACTTTATCGTACCTTTTGATTATTGATGCGGTTTCATATTTATACCGAAGAAAGTTAATTAAGTCAAATGAAGTAAAGTAGATGTCGAAGTAAAAAAAGTCAAAGCAGGCTTTTTCATCGTTTTACACAAGACGACAACAAAATTCCCTCCAATTCCTTCTTGTGCCCTGAATTTATAGTTCTCTAATATTTTATCTCCATCATATACAGGGTGGACCAATCTTGTGGAAAAGTTTGATATCTTCCTTGTTGAAAGAGATATTAAAAAAGTGTATTAAGAAAATTATGGACATGTTTGAGGTTAACATTTTAAAATTATTGGGAGGTATACAGGGTGTTGCATAGCTCGTGTACGAACCAAACATATGTTTTTTTTTAATGATAACCCCAGTATATTATTTTAGATTCTGTTTACTTATCTTTTTTCCATTCTTCTAATATATGGTTTGTCTATGTTATATAGGGTACTTGTCAAGGAATTGACATTTTTGTGAGAGAATCGTACATAATTTAACGTCCAGCAGCCAATTACACACTGTAGAAAAAAAATTTTTTTTACCCACACGAATTTTATAATATGATGTATTATACTTTTTTTTTAGTTATATTTTTATTATCTCTTTATTTGTATACAGGGAGACTCAATACTCAGACCCTTGATTTTCTTGTTTTATTTAAATGGGACACCCTATAATTTATATCACCAGTAAAATCATCTGTTCCATGTCTTTCATTTTTATAAAGTTAATATTTATCGATATTTTTTAACAATAAATGAAAATTATGGTTATTTCGATAAATTAAACTAGTTTTTCATAGTTTAGTATTTTGAGGCGGCGAAGGTCGAAAAATTGAATTTGTTAAATGTTCAATCACTAAATTATTCATAACTTTGGTAAAAATTAAGATATTTGAAGAAACAAAAATTCGTTTTGAACTTAAGGGATGTGACTATTGATTCCCAGAAGGGGGCAAGAAAAATCCCAAAATTGGGCATATGGCGGAAGGGCAAAGTGTACCGCAAGCCTAATTTCATTGTTTGCCTATAACGGCCAAACCATTTAAGATTATTTAATGCCACTTACAGAGCTTACTCTTAAATATGAAATCTTATACGTGTGTGAATTTTGCCGAAATCGGATTATAATTGGCCAAGATATCAAACAATTTAACAAATTTTTTTCACTAAAAAAAACCTAAATTTTTTTTCGAAAGTTTGAAGTGACACAAAAATGCCAAAAATGCACCGAATGACTCAAATCTTTTTTTTTTAATACTCTATTATGTCTAGAATACAATTACATTACGGAAAATTCTGCAAAAATATTGTATCTATTTTTTTGACCACTGTTCATTGAGTGACGACCAAAAAACACGGTTTTTGAGAAAAGTTGCCTAAAATTGACGATTTTCAGTTTTTTGGTCTGTTTAAAGTTTAAAGTGTGTATGTTTCTTCTAAGTTGTAGAATTCTCCCGACAAAAGTCCCATTACACGCGCTCCGCGGGATCCAAAACTCGTGCTTTTCTGTAATTTGATTTTTTTGTGATTTCCAGTTTTAAATTTCTTACATACCTAAATTTATTAGGCCTAAAATTTATTAAATTGTATTTTACTGACTTGTTATAAGACGTTTCTTGAGTTTTGTGCAAAAAATAGAATTACCTCAAAATTAGCCGGACGTCGTATCAAGGATAGCCATGGTCTCGGCGTTCGCTATCCGACAAGTTTAAACTTCAAACGGTCATATTATTACAAATTGAATCGCTTGATAGTGTTCATCGGCATCGATTTTTAATAACCTTGTTCAGCAAGCTCTGTGAACATGTGGTTTTCCGGACTTCTTCAGCAATTTATTAAGTAAGTACGTTCTTAAATTAAGAAAATTCTATCACAGTGCTATATTTTTTTTGTTTCCAGATTGCAATGGCTGGACTGTGTTTATTATGTCATCAGAAACTTGCAGAGGGTGAACTTACCCCAATTAGACCGACAGGATTGAAAGGTCTGCAGATGGTCAGCAAAGAGAGAGGGGATGATTTTTTCAGTTCTTTAGAACCAGGTTTTATATTGCATGAAAGGTGTCGCAAACATAACGTAGCTCGACGTTACGGAAAAGAGTTTATTTATAAAACCTGGGATAGGCATAAAAGGGCCGCGATTGACAATGCCAAAAAAAAGGAGGATGGAGCATCAACCGAGAAGAAAACCAGATGTAAGAGAACAAAAAACAAACTTATCACTAAGTTGGAACTTACACTCAAGCTTAGGATTAATTTCCTAACATTTTTAAAGTATACCTTTTTGTATATTTTTTTGTGCTCTTTCCGATGGCGCAGTTAGTTTCTTCAAATATATTTTTTGTTAGATGTTTTCGGAAAACCCGGAGAAAATCATATGGGAAAAAATTAAAAAAAATTTACGCCTTCCGGTTTCCTGCGAATTCCCGAAAAATTATGGCAGATTTCGCCGCGGGACTTATTTTATTTGAGAGCCCACAAAAAAATACGCAACTTCTCTCATGGGCACACATGTCTAACATTTATACTTTCGCCACAAATTCATCACAAATTTCATGTTCATGATTCTGATCAAAGAAACGAAAAAACAACTTTTTGGTAAAAGCACTTCTGGCGGCGAGAAATTCGCCATTAAAACTACCTGTGCAATGAAATTCCGAACTATTTTTGCCTCCTCTTTTGATTGGTGCATTTATTTTTACTATCAGAATGATACTTGCCCAGATAATTAGCATTTTACCATGGAAAATTCCGGAAAACCCGGTTTTTCCTAATTTAAAAAAAATTGAAAAATAGCTACATCATTTTTTCTTTTTTTCGGAAAGACCACATTAAAATACACAAGGTCCACTTTGTTTCATCCAATTACAAATTAATGTAAGCTCGAAGAGGCTTTTTTTCGTTATTTAATTGGACTATAGTAGCAATAAACAACTATATATATGATTTATTTTATGAAAAATTATTGAATATATAAGAGTAGATATTCTAGCAAGAAGAATATATCACAGTTGCACATTGCTAAACAACCCACTGAGCAAAACATTTTTAAAAAAATATTGAAACATTTCTGGTAGGATGGAGAAACTTGAAGTTTGAGTGATGATTTTATTATTTATACATATTTCAATCACTTTAGAGATGAAGGGAAGCAAAGATAGTCTATAGTTAGAGCATTTCTTCAATAATTGAAACCCAGAATCGTTACTGAAAGTAATGAGATTTACTAAAGTACCTACTTAAATATTTTATCATTTTTGTTTTTACTCATTCTTCAATTCCTTAGTTAGGTATCGCCACTGATATTATTACTTCTTCAAATACTTTTGTCGATTTCATTTTTTCAAAATTTTCTTTAATTTCATGGGGTGTTGTGGTTTCTAACTTAATTATAGTTATGTTGTTCTGTTAAATAAGTTTATTGATGCAATGGTATTTATTTGAGATATTTTCTGTGCTTATTCTGGATTAATTTTAATAAAATAGGTACACTACATACAGTTTTATTTTCCACGACTATTTGCAATATCTTTGCAGCATTTTGTTTAGATGTTTATTATGCATAAACAAGGCCGTAGCTAGGGGGATCAAGGGGAATTGATTCCCCCAGAAATAAAAAAATATAATTATTTTAGACTTTTAATAAGTATTAATGAGACTGCACTTATATGCAGTGCGCTTGTCTCACTTTGTTGTTATACACAACATAATAGTTAATCAGTACAAACAAAATTCTCTACCTACTGTTATTTTTATTATGTATGACTTTATATTCGCTTGGTAGTCGCACGACGATACTTAAATAGCGGCGCAGCGACATCTATTAGGGAGCGGCGAAACTACGTGCTACGCCAACTCATAGATTACTTGAATAGATGGGAAACTCAATGGTAAAATTATGAGTCGATGTGCTGCCATCTATCAAATTGGAGTGGTACTAAAATTCAATATGGCCGCCCCGAGCGGGCTTTTTGAAATTTAACTTTGTAGTAGCGCAAAAATGTAATAAAGAAAATCAAATAAAGCAAAAAAATTGGAAAAATATTTGACTAGTTTTAAATCATAAAACAACCATATTGACTGTTTTGTAATTTGAAACTAGTCAAATATTTTGCCAATTTTTATCTTTATTTGATTTTACTTCATTATATTTTTGCATTAATTTCAAACTTGAAATAAAATGCAATTTATTTTATTTTATTTATTACAGTAAATTAACGCCGCATCATATAATTTGTCTATTTAAACATGGAAATAATCAAACAAATATGCATTTACACCATTTAAATAATTAAATATTTATAAAACAAACCTATCAAAAATGTTTTCTGTAACAAAATCAGCATATATAAGTGCTCAAGACCTTTATAAAAGTTTTGCTACTTGGAGTGGCAAATTAGTTTGAAAAAATTGAGGTTGAAGCATCCATCATCCTTTTTTACTATCGAAGCAAATTTGAGTGTGGATAAAATTTGCCATACGGTTATTGAGTTGACTAGTTAGGTTGAGGAGCATTACTTCATCCGATAATTGTTTTCTTGATTCATTTATACAGCACTTGTAGTTATCAAATTTTTATTCATCATGTGGGCAGGGTGATAAATAAATTTAACTTTTGAGCATAAATTAAACTTACACACGTTTGGAACCTTGAAGATTTTAGGGTGTTTTCTTGTTTGATGTCAATGGCATTGAATTAATTTTTGATATTGATGGCTGAGGCTCAAATATTTCATCGATCGACAGGGTATTTTGGAGGGCCAACATTTTCTTTACAAAAATGATCATTTAAAAACTGAAAACAAAAAGAAATTTAAATAACAAACCAATTATTTTAACACTGAATCAAATACAAGTTTGTAAATATTACTTACCGTTGGTACAGTGATGGTGCATTTTTCTTAAGACACTTATTACAATTTGGGGGACGACTGCATATTTAATGTGGTATAAATTGCATTACTACCAATATCTGGGAGTGCTTTATTGTTTGTTGCTGAAATCCATCTTTCCATCTTTTGAAAACATGCTTAAAATTGGAAGGTGTTGAAAAATAAATCTAGATTCTAGATGAATCAAAATTTAATACACCTTCAAATACAACAGCCATTTTATTTTATCTGAGTTTGAAGTTTTGACGAGCTGACAACTGACATGACAGTTCGATACGAGCGCCATCCCGTTAATTGGAGTGGTACTAAATTACCAACCTCATGTTTTTCCATTTGAGTTACCAGCCCCTGCGCCAACTACACAAGCAACGTAACTTCGGGGTCGTGCTCGGTTATTCTGTGTTCGAACTGTATTTCGGGAATATTCAATAAGCATAGAATGAGACGGGTTATTCTCGATGTTTCGTTGCGCCGCGTCTGCGGAATATATAAGCGAGAAAATATATCGAATCATATGATATATCGAAATAATATATCGACACATTCGATATATCGAATAAGAAATATCGATATTTTAAATATATTGATATATTTTTAATGAAATGTACAAAAATACATTTTTTAACACTTAAAATAAATTTTATTCAGATAAGTAATAAAACACACAATACATTTTTTTTAATATAGAGACGAACCAAACTTACATTTATAGTACATTATTTGAAAGCTTTCTGAGAAGAGAACTCGAAAATAATAAATTTGACAATCTCTTGCCAGATAAACGGTTTTGGCTTTCTGTTGCTGTCAAACCAGCATTCGAAAATAGTCTTCACTTGAAACAGAAGTTGCTACTGCAGAAAAATATTTTTATTAACCACTCTGGACACCGAAAATATAACTAAAAATATGCAATGTCATACATCAAACCAAACATAAAAACTAAAATAGTCACGTGCGCGCCTGAAGTGTTAGCTGCCAACGTCAATCAACGTCGCATGTGCACGAGCGCACGTTTTATGGATCATATTTTCGATAAAAGATTATATCGATATTTTTTTATATTTGAAGTAAAATAGCGATTAAAATATATCGATATATTTGTGAAATATATTGATATTTACAAAACATCGATATATCGTTGCCATCCCTAGTCTTGGAAAGTGGTCCAATGCGATGCGACTAAGGCTATATACGCGAAGTAATAGTGCAGTGTGTGAAATAATAGTGCTGTGAATTAGTATTGAAGTTATAATTTTTGTAATTTAAATTAAAATTTAAAATATTTGATGCCTAAGAGTAGACTACCTACTCGTATTTATTTTCTTTCAAATATTTATCGAAGTAAATATTTGTGTACAAATGGAATTAATACTTAGCGTTTTTTTAATTATTGCAAGAAAATACATTATTCAAATATTTATTTAAAAAATCTAAACCTGGTACTGGTAGTGAAGGTTCTACTGAAAATCACTGTTCAAGTGTTTTCGACAGTGATACTGCAACAAGTAGTTCTCGTACTTTTGCTGCCGTTCCTGCGACTGTAGATGATGTTTCTCAGAATGTTTTAGATGTAGGCTATTATACGGGATCAAACACTAAAATTGATGATTGTTGAAATCTCATTGGATACCAGAAAAGACATTCAAGTTTCCAGTAAGTGACGATAAAAGAAAGCTAAAATTTCAAATGCAATGGTTTGAACGGTTCTCGTGGTTGGTTTACACGAGTACAGGACAACAAGGTGCTTTATGCAAATATTGTGTATTATTTGCCAGAGATTGCGCAGGTAAAGGCTCTCATCAGCAGTTGAAATTCTTAGTTACTCAGCAGCTTACTAAATGGAAAGATGCTGTACATGATTTTAAACATCACAGTGAAAGCCAGTACCACAAATCTTCTGTATTATTGGCTGATAATTTTATGAAGGTGTATAATAAATGTCAACCAAATAAAATAAGTCAGATTGATAGCGGATACCTAGCGCAAATAGCTGAAAATCGGAAACGGCTCATTCGGATTATTGAAACAATTAAATTATGTGGACGCCAAGAATTGGCACTGAGAGGTACGTGCGACTCAGCACAGGAACTCCGTGTCATATAAAATTAATTCTACCGGTCACCGGTCGCTTCAGTTCTATCGATTGGCACTCTGTGTCTCCAAATAATCGCCAGGAGTCGACTGTAACTATCGCCACGAAGCGAGACGTCAAGACATATAGTTTTCTACTAAAGTACAGTTTTGTTTTGATTTTAAAACATTATGGCATTGGATCTAATTTCAAATGAAAAAAAGTAATAAACGTAAAAATAAGAATTACGTTAAAGCCATTAGCTTTGTTGTTAAATCAAGTGAATTTTTTATTGTGGTGTGTGGTGTAAACATTATAATAGGTTTATTCTGCCATATTTTTTTACCAGCAAAATCTGCTAGGTCCAAGGTGAATCTTCCTGTTGAAGAGGCACATACATCCACAGCATAAGTATAAAGAAGTTAATAATTTGAAATCCTTAATCCAGAATATTCCTTAATAAAACAAATAATTTTACAGTATGATACTTGACTGGCCGACAGAGGTCTCCAAACTTACTTAGTAATGTCATTGTAAAACTATGTTTAATAAATAATCAGATTTTTATTTTTAATCTTTTATTGTAAATAAGTTTAAAAAAGATCACAAATAAATTAAATGTAAGTAGATGTGCCCTTTTCCAAAAAAAACCAATTCACCTATTTTTATCTTCATTTGGTCGCAGGATTTCAACATGGGTACAATCTACTGCTCCAATTATCCCGGGAAAATTTCTTGCTTCTATAAAACATAACTAAATTTGTTGTTTTTCCTGTAGAGTTCTAGGAAACCGAATCCATTCCCCTGAGAAGGTGTTTATAATGGCCGTATTTTCTCTTTAGCTCTCGACGTAATTCCATTTAATGTATACTGTGATATATTATCTTTATTTAATCGAAATAACTCTATAAATCTTAAATTTTCTATAGAGAATGGATAGCTTGTCTCTCTCATTACTCGCCTATCTATATTTTCCAAACAAAGTTGTTATAGTCGTTCCTCCTCTTCAACAGCTAATATATTGGCCACAAACAAAGGGACCATTATTACAAATCAAAGCAAAAACTAGATAATACAAAATTAAAATCAAAACCAAAGCGGCACCTTATCTGTCAGAAATTGACATAATTGACAAAAAGTAACAAATCTCTATATGTCAAGCAAACATTTTTAGATCGGTTAGTAAACCTCCGAGAATGTCCGATGTTTTGACATCCATGAATCGACTGTCACACAGAGTACCGGCAAAGCGTTTATAGAATTCTACAGTAGAAACCGATTGTAGAAAACTATACGAAAGCGATTGGACACGGAGTGTCGCTCCAGGTCCAATAAAAATTAATGATTCTGAGCCAGAAACAAATGATGGAAACTTTTGTGCTATCTTACAGATGAGAAGCAGATGTGGAAGCTCAAATCTAATAAAGCACACAGAAAATATGACGTTGAACGCTACCTACCTAAGCCCGACCATACAAAATTATGCGAAATTTTTTTCAATCCTTGTTGACGAAACTACTGATGTTTCACGACAAGAACAGATGTCCATTTGTCTAATATATGCCAAGCCAAAATATAATGAGTTTATCTTGCGTGAAGATTTTTTAACTTTTGTAAAAGTTGAGAATACAAAAGGAAGATATTTAGCAAATGCAATTTTATCTGAATTAAAATCTTTGGGAGTAGATTACGAATATTTATTCGGACAAGGATATGATGGAGCTTCTTCGATGAAAGGAAGTTTTAAAGGTGTGCAGGCAGTAATTTGTGTCACACCCAGAAGCCTTATACGTTCATTGTAGTTCACATTTATTGAATTTAGCTCTGGGTCATTCTTGCCGGGTTCAGAATATTCGACATACTATTGGAATAATAAAATCGGTTGGAAATTTTATCAAGTCCCCGGAAAAACGAACCAAGTGTTCAGATAATATCGAAAAAAACTTCCCTGAAACACAATGGAAAGACCTTACGGCAATGTGCGAGATCTGCTGGGTTGAAAATCATGACGGGTTGTTAAGATTTAAAGAAATTTTTAAAGCTATTGTTGATACACTAGACGACTTAAGCACTGACATGGATTCTGAAACATCGTCAAAGGCTAATTCTTATCTGAAATCAGTCATTTCAAGTGATTTTGGTATAAGCTTATGTTGCTTAGGAATGTTGTTCATATACACACTGACACTATGCAAAATACTTCAATCGCCCCTATGCGATTTGGCAACATATCGATTTAATTATAAAGACTATTGAAGATGTTCGCCAAAAATATTGATTCAAAATTTGCTGAACTTTTCGAAAATGCACATAATTTGCTCAGAACTGTAAATGAGGAAATGAAAATTCTACGAATAACGTCACGCCAAGAGCATGGGGCAAACCAGAACACAAAAGATCCTGAAATTTATTTTAGAATTACTATAATGATTCCAGTTTTGGATGATTTCATTGATCAGCTTTAGTCGAGATTCCAAAAACATATAGCCACATTATCATCTCTCAACATTTTAATTCCGTCTGTATGTTGCAAAGAACAAATTAATCAAATCTATCAAGAAAACAACTTTGAACTCTATGAAAAAATTTTGGAATGGGACTTTGTAAAAGATGAATTAGACATGTGGCGGATAAAATGGGTGGAAGAATCTGAACTAGATCGACTAACATGTGCTATTGAAGCTTTCGAAGAATGCAACCAGGCTTTATTTTCATACATCCACAAACTTTTAAAGAACTTGGTGACACTGTCTGTTTCTACATGTACTCCTGAGAGGACTTTCTTTTCTATGAAACGCTTCAAAACTTATTGGAGAAACTCCACAGGAAAGACTAAACAGTTTGGCGTTAATGTCAATCCACCGCAGAATTGACATCGACACCGAGGAGGTAATTGATTTGTTCGCTGCAAAGAAAGCTAGAATTGAATTTTGTAATAAGGTGTTAATATTTCTGTAATGGTTTTTTTAATAAATATATATGATAAGTAACACCATTTTATTTTTTTTAATAATAACAGTAATGCTGGAAATAGTAGACATCAGAAACTTGAAAGGTTTTAAATAAATAATAAATTATCATTTTACGATGTTCTTTAATATTCCTTTGTTCTTAAATGTTCATTCAGCAAGGATTAGAGTTCAAGATTTCTGCCTTTGATTATTGTATGTGGCTGGAATGCAATTTTGTGACTTACTGATGCGAAATCAGTTTTAATCATTCATTCTATGTTTTCTTTCGAACTAAAATGAAAATATAAGTAACGATCCTTTTTTTATACATTTAACTTCACGCTATTATTATATGGTATTTTTTATTTTGACAGAATATGCTAATTCTTCAATGACAACTTATTAGACTCAGGCAACTTCTCATACATTTTCCAGTAAATACTGTTGCCTGTCTATATTTTATTATTGATTTTTATTGATTATACATAATTTTCTTTAATTTAAGCGATAAGAATATATAATAATAATAAATTAATGTTTTACTTGTTTTACAAATCCATATACTTTTATTAAAACTAACATATATTCTTTTTAATTACGAATTCTATTAAAAATTGTATTTGTCAGTACATGCAGACATAGTCCATTAGTACCAAAACGAATTAGCGCTGCTGTCGCGCACGGAGCGAATAGTAACTGATTATAATAATAGTTATTTGGTAGAATATAAAAAACAAAAATTATTTATACCTATCAAGTGTTTTTAATGATTGTGAGTTTATTAATATTATAATAATAATTATCGTTTATTCAACATAATATAGCATAATAATAATAATTTATAAGTATTTTTTATTGTAATGACCTTACCTAAATGTTTAAGTTTAAAATTAAAAAAATAATAAAATGTATTCTTACCTCCATTATCATTATCATTTTTCTTAATAAAAAAGGAGAAAAATGAAAAATATGACTCCATTTTAGCTGGTTATAATCTACTACCACTATCTCACTAAGTACCAGGTCTTCGCAAATTCTTATTTCGTAAACGTTCATAAAATTAGCGAAATATCGTTGAACGTTAAAATTGGAAGTATTAGGACTTATATTCACTAGTGAAATTCTGTATAAACCTTCAGCTGCCGTCGGTAATGGCAAATAACAACTGAAATAAAAATAGATAAAACAGGTTAGTCAAAAATTACTTTTTTACACTTTTGCAGCCACCTTTGAAAAAAGACTTCACCAATACCCATATCTCACATAAATAACTTCAATATTAACCCTACAACACTGTACTTGATAGAAATTATATTTATATCAGTTCACGTGTACTACGGGTATTGTTGAGGGCTCGTTATTCATATTATTATTGACATTAAATCCTCAGATCTTGGGAAACTGAACTCAATAGAAAACAAAGAAATAATGTAAAAAACTCGATATTAACTGAGCTTTTATTCACTTCTTTCCTTAATCATAGTTTGGAAAAAAAACTGTAGAATGTTTTGACTTTAGGTACATTTAGTGCTAAAACAAACTACAAACTACTAATTCTTTTATTTTTCTTTTTTTCACATGTAATGATTTCATAGAGAATTTTTTCTTGCCGAGCTGCAATTTCTATTTCCACCCTTTTCCACGCCACCTATTTTTCTTTTAACAGCACCTGCTTTTTCGATCTTTTGTTTGATGAACTTTCGGTGGGAGGATCTTTCTTATGTAGCGCATCTTGTAAAAAATGCATTTTTAAGCAGATTTTGTTTTATTAACTAATTCGATAAATCTATTAATTTTTGATATACAGAGTGGGTCACTCAAAACAGTTTCATCCGGTTTTTCAGCATTATTCATTGAATTTTAAGAAAATGCAAAAACAGGTTGATTTTTATTCTAAATTAAAAATATTTTTACAATACAGACATCTATCATGTGTCAACCCCCTCCCTTGTACTTCAGCAACACCTTAATTTTAAATAGGTAATATACCATGTGTAGCGCGTTTTTAAAAAAGTAATTTAATGGGGAATTCAGAAATATTTCTGTACATTGCGTTACTTTAATTTTATCGCCCTCTAGCGGAAAAAAACTATTACCTATAATAGAGTGTGACACTACAATGTGTAGTACATCATAAAAAAGGTAATTTTATGGGGAATTTATAAATACGTTTGTTCATTGCGATACTTTTAATTGTACCGCCCTCTATCGGGATAAAAAAAACTACGTAATATAAAGTGTGACACCTTATTTGAAAGCAAATTCAGTTAATAATTTAATGCACTACATAACGTTAATATAAAGATCCTCCATATTGCACTTGCAATAGTTTGAAAATTAGTCATGCAATATTTTAAACACTATTATTACTAACTTTATTTTGTTGCAAGTGCAATATAAAAATATTTATATTAATGATAGGTGGTGCATTGAATTAGTAAATAAATTAGCTTTCAAATGAAGTGTCACACTTTATAATACGTTACAGGTTTTTTTATCCCGATAGAGGGCGCTAAAATTAAAAGTATCGCAATATACAGTCATATTTATGACTTCTTTACAAAATTACCTTTTCAATGATGTACCGTACATGGTACATTCCTTATTTAAAATTAAGGGGTTGGAGAAGTGAAAGGAAGGGGGTTGATACATGACAGATGTCTGTATTGTAAGAATGTGTTTAATTTGCAATAAAAATCGACCTGTTTAAACATTTTCTTAAAATCCAATGATTAATGCCGAAAAACAGGATGAAACTCTTTTGAGTGACCCACTCTGTATATCAAAAATGGCTGGACTAATCGAATTAGTTTATAAATCAAAATCTGCTTAAAAATGCATATTTTACAAGATGCGCTATATAAGGAAGCTCCTCCCATCGAAAATAAAATATTGATCGCAGCGCCATCTACATATTGACCTATTTAAAATTAATTTATATCTAAAACTGACTCTCTCTTAGCGCTCTATAATCTGGTTTTTACAGAATTAAAATATCTCTATTAGTTTCCAAAATATCCGGCCTGGGAGTTTTTATTGGTACACCCTGTATACATCCCACATGTTGTACACCATACTTCCTCAGCCGCTTATCCCTCGGTCCAGTTTTATACTCTTCATTTAGTCGAAGGAATGTTTTATAATGTAAAAGAGTAATACACCAATCTCCCACAGGTTCTAATTTAAGTAGGCACAGTATACATAAGTATAAAGTATTTAGTAACTTTTAGCCAAATAATAAATCACAGAGATTATAAAATTGTCCGTAATGTAGTTTCTTTATCAATCTATTTTAAGTTAAATTATCGGGTTTGCAACATTAATTTTGAGCCTTGTTTGTTTCAAAACCCTTTATGTTATAATATTTTAAAATTTTATCATTTTTTATATTATATATTTTGGAAATATTATTTAAAAACGAAATATTAGAATATGTACCTTTTATATCTATATTATTTCAAACCAATCATTTTTCTTTCATAAATTACACCTATTTTATAGTCCAAATAACTTTTTATTAATAAATATTTCGTACCTAGGTTTATGTTTCGATTGATAAACTACTGTTAACATCAACAATCCCAGTACGTAAATACTCTCTTATTATTTTATTCATCAAATTGAGAGATATACAATTTGACCCTAGTGCCATTTCAGTCATTTCCTAGAATGCGAGAAGTATGATATATCGCTTCTCCGGAAGAACAATGACACAAGCGCAAGTTTTGACTTTTTAAGTAAAATATGGTATAATTACAAAGAATATTGCATTTTTCTGGCAGTAAAAATTGCTTTCCCGAAAACCTCATCGATTATTTTGACGTTCCTCAACTTCTCAGTTTTATATAAAAAAATTTTAAATCGCTATTTCTGTGAAATCATTAGTTTTTACTTACGTTATTGTTCTTCCAGAGAAGTGATATTTCGTACATTCAGAAGAATAACGATGTAAATGCAAATTTTTAATTTTTGAGCTAAACATGTCAAAATATTAAAAATAGTTCAATCTTTCCATAAAACAACGCCGCTAACATAACTCACCTAAGTTTATACATGCGTCGTTATGCAGAATATCGATATATAATGAATGTCGGTCCTCAAAACGACGCAATAGTTAATGCATTGTATTTCTAAAGAGAGGGTTGTTCTTAGTAAGAACATTGACGTAAATGCAACTAATGGTTTTTAAAACAAATTTCGTTTTTAATTTCAGTGCTATATTGATGCAATTGTCAATTGGGTTTTTGTTATCTAATGACTTTAGTTAAAATTTAGTGCAACAATGACGTAAGTGTTCATTGAGTGATTAAGAATTAATGCAACAACTACATTAATGTACATTACGTTAACAGTAAATTTAAAATTAGTAACCTTATTTTATTTTCTTACATAGCACCATTTTCTTTTAATAATAAAATCAGATTTCTAAAAACTACATAAATGTTCGAAGAACAACGGCGCAAATAAGTTTTTTTAATTTTTTGTAAGTTCTAATTTTCACATTTTTGCTAAAATCTTACTTCTACTTCTACAAAACCAACTCTATGAAATATGTTATTTTTCATTTGCGTTCCTGAATAATTAGTCATTTTGCACTTATGCCGTTGTTCTTTCGGAGGTGCTATATATGTAACGGCCGCCTTGTTGCCATAATACCAATGTTGAATAATATTCGACTAACTTTAATATCACAAAATAAAATTAATTTCTAATTTCATCGAATTTTTATAGTTACATATGGGTTACATAAGTTTGTTCAATTAGGATATTACCTTTTTTACATTTTGAGAGCTTTTCTAATAAATCAGAAGCAATATTTATCATGAAATAATCATGGAATACAATTATATATTGGTCACATTGCAAACAGTTTGCACACTACCGTTTAAATGTCCTGTCAGCATACCATAATAAAGAGATATTGCAAGTTCACTTAATTTTGTCACTCTTACTTTGACATCTGAGCATGCGTAGATCGTTTAACTGAATTTATTAATTGTGGATGTTTCACGGCAGCAAATGGTAGTGACTTTATAGCTTTGGGGTGCGTTTTTCAACATTCGTATCAGTTCGAAGTTTTATATTATTATATATTTAATATTATCATCATCATCATCATCATCATCATCATCAACAACATCTCCTAAAATGGCCATTTATAATGCCTCTTCAATTTGAAGTACTATTATAGACAACAAAAAAGATAAACTATAATTTATAGTTTTTAAAATGAGGTAAGGCAATTTGACCCTATGATTCTAATGTTAAAACTATCTGGCGTTATAGAAATTTGAAATATCTCTCTACTAATACCTTTCATATCAGGTTGGTGTTAAATCTACCTTTAATCCTATGGTTATTTATTTTCATTAGTTTATTTTGACTTACCCCATGTCCCATGCTTCCATTATTTCCGGTAATTTTGGATTAGAACATTCGTATATTTCAGGAATCATTTTTCTTATAGAATAGAACGTTTCCAAGTTTATTTTTGTTTTATCGATGTTGTATTTACAGTTGGTAAGGAAAAATTCAATCATATGATCAGCTGAAAAGAAATGTTGTAAATAAATGTAAATTAAAATGTTTGCTGTATAACCCTATTTTTTTAATAATATTGTGGTCTATTATTATGAAAAGTTATAAAAGTCATTTTAAAAAACCGACTCCAAAATCGTGCAGATGCCATTAAAAATTAAGGTAGCTAATTTTCGCATGGATCCCTTGACCAGGTCTTGACTAAATTTATATAAGAACACCCCTAAGGTACATACACCCTTTCTAACAAAAAACGAATTATAGAAATCGGACAAAGTAGTAAAGAATTATCGGTGAACATACATTCATAAAAATGAGTTTTATTAGATCCTGATCAAGTTTATATGGAACCACCTCTGAAGTGCCCCATTTCTAACAAAAAAAGAAAGAATCATAGAAATTGGACTACGTGTTCAAGAATTATTATCGGTGAACATACATATAAAAAAAAATATTCCAACGAATTGAGACCTCCTTTTTTAAAATCGGTTAAAAATATATTTAAAATGTTTGATTGAGAGTAAATAAATATAGATGTTATAAAATGTCACGTTCTAGATAATTAAAATACTGTTATAATTAAGATGATTTTATATTTTTCGTTACATCATTATTAAATGTGTATGGTTCACAATCATCTTATAGATATAAAGAATTTTATTTTCAAAGCCAGTTTGCATTGTAATTTATCTGTTACTATACTCTGTTTTTAAACTAGGAGGAGTGAATTAAAAAGACGCATTTACACAGGGAAAAGTAACTAGATTCGTTACTAAGAGCTTGTTCTGAAATAAAGTCGTGTTCAAAATGTATGTAATAGTTGTTATTGCCGTCCCTAGTCGGCGAACAGCCAATCAGGGATTAAGGAACAAATAAATGTCAAAGGAGTCGATTTTTTATTGGTTTCAGACAACGGTCGTAAATTTATTATTATTGTGATCTCAAAGTAAGTAGTAAAGAGAGGAGAGTAAACAATGTTTGTGTCGCCATGATAATATGGTCGAGAATTCTAATTAGAGAGAAACAGATTAATATCTCTATCTCTTTGTTTGTATTTGTCAGTTTTACAAAGCTTTTCTTAGACAATTATTCCAGTGTTTAATTTAAATTTGTTCGTGTTGTAGTGTTAATAGTAATTGTTATTAATATTATATTCATAACAAAAAAGTCATATTTTGTTTTCACTTCATTAAAAATGCACCTACCTACCTTTTAAAACATTTTATTTTATATTCTATTTGGTCAACATTTTCGCATTTAAAATGACCTAGCGAAATTGTTTTACGGTACGCTACTGCTAAGAATTCTAAAACGAGTGAGAAAGCCTTCTTTAGAAAGAGAGATACTGATTATATGATAGCGAGATTAATATTGTATAACTTTATGCAGTGGTGGCCTATCTGCCATTATATTATCTAAGATTGTGATCTGAAAAGTGCGTCTAAAACGAATTGTCACTGTCAAATGAAATTTAATATATTTTTTTTAATTGTCAAAATAATTTTTATAATATTTATACATTTTTAGATAGTTTAGATATTCCAAAAAATTTTACAAAACCTGTTACACTTTTTGATGTATTGTTTAAACTTCTGTCTTTCGGTAATGTTAAAAAAATATCAAAATTTATACAAATGTCTAAAATTAAGCTGTAAAATATTGTAATTATTTACCTGTTGTTACCAAATGGCTGTATCATCTTAGCTATGTAGGCCAATAAATTATAAAAAAAAAAAAATGGTCGTTGATTTGTTGACGTTTTTAGAAATATGTTTATCTTGCTTTTGAAATCGACTTTTTGAGAATTGTAATTGTTTTAAATGGATATTGAATATTTATGAAAATTGTTAAAAGAATATCAAGATGCCGGTAGTTAGTATAAAACAGAAATATTATCGTTTTACATTTTTAATGATTTATTTGTTATAGGTATAAACAATTAGTGAATGGCAATTGGATCACACAATGACTGGAATTTATCCTATGAGTAATATGGATATTGTAGCTAATTTGCTGTTAACCCATAGTTAATACGCTACATAACACTACATATCAACATTATATCATTACTAAATTTTAACTTAATGATATTGTAGGTCTTTTTAACTCAAGTTCTAATTTTTACCCAGATTTTTTAATTTAAAGTGAACTATTCATACATACCTATACCTATGTATTAATGTTAGTTGATATTTTTAAAATATTTATTGTGGAAGTAATGTTAGCTCATTATGCTAAATTAAGATTATCTCTATTGTAGTAGATGAATTAACAATTTTGTAAATGGTTTTATTATCTAATAAATAAAATTTACTTGAATATTTAGTTAGTTTTTAATCAGTTTGGTCAATTTATCAAGTTTTAGTTTTAAAAAATCAGTAATAACTTGTTAGTTTTTTCTGGAATACTTCGGAATTCATCTCTTCATGGTAATCTCCCGTCTTTTGGCTTCAAAACCAATAATGTATTTTCTACAAAATCCTCTTCAGAATCAGCAAAAATAAGTCGTCTTCCCTTTCTTGTAGGGCTTTTCAGGAACTACTACCCTTAATAGTACTCGGTAGAGAATAGTCCATAATCGTAGAAATTTAATACAATTGCTTACTGAAGTTTTGAAAAGAACTATTATTTACGAAATAAAGTAAAAATTAATAATGATTAGATAGTATGTGGCTGATGCACATACTTTGATTACTATACGAGGCAAGAGAGAGGTCCGACATGCCCAACATAGGGCGCGGCCATTTTGAACCCTGTGACACAGTTTACAGCTAAAGAATCAGATCGCTCACTCTGCGTCGGCACTTTTGAGCTCAATGTTTCAGTTTATACACTGTGCAACTCGGATAATACAATATATGACAACCGCCTATAATAAAGTCTTCTGCGTATCCTGAATTTGTATCCCTGGAGTGGATGTTATTTTGGAACTTTTAACTGGTCCGAGTGAGCTAACTGATTATTTAGCAATAAACTGTGACTTCAAAAATAATATTCACTGACACTGACAGCAGCAAGCAAAATATCAGGTGCGTTTAATCATTCGCTTCTGCTTCCGGAATTGTCGGTTTAGTCGTTTTAACCTGTCAGATTAAAACAAGAAAACCGACAATTCCGAAGCAGAAGCGGATGATTAAAACGCACCTATTAAAAATATTGCACCAAGATGTAGGCAACACGTAATAAGGGTTCAAAATGGCAGAGTTTTCTATCTCCTTTTAAAAGGCACTCAGAAAGCTGCGCAGTGCGACCATTCTCCGTATAGTAAAAGAAAATCAAAGTATGTGGGCTGATGTTAATGCTAAAAAGTTATGTGTAAAACTGACTGTAATCTGACCAATCAGAAATCTACAGAATTGCCAACTTAAACTCAAATCGCTCCTCCTAGTTTAAAAACAGAGTGTAGTAAGGAAAATATAGGAATAATTTTTTTTTGACCTCGAGTTGTCGATTCTGCATTCACTATCTTCTACTGGTCCTAGTTTAATTCGGGTGTCCTTTGAGTTCGCACTGACTGGTAAGGATTTGTGTTTTAAGGCGTAGCAGCCTGTTCTTGCTCAGTCCGATCCAAGAGGCATTTCCTTTAGCCATTCCCTTATAGCATATTTTTTGAATAAAAGGCCCATAAATCGTAAGAATTTTCATTTCGGGAGGGGCCATGACCCCTCTATATATATTTTTGTACTAACTAATTCGAAGGTTTTATGATTGCACTGCAATATTATAACTATAGTAATCTTGAAAAAATGTATCTGTCAAAAGAATACATGTAATTAAATGTGATAATGCACCGTAAAAAAATTGAGTTAATAAATTTTGTTTCAAATCAGTTATCTGGTAGCAGCAGTAGTGACGAAAATGATATGGTAAATTTTTATTGTGAAAGAGAAAAGGAAAGAAAAATTTGGTAAATAAGAATATATTTATTGGAAATCAACAAGCTGATAAAACAGAAAGAAAAAAATGGGGAACTAAAAACCGACTTGTTGTGCTAACAATTGAATATTTAAATTTTGTTTAAATTAAGGATACATTTTTATTAATATGTATCAAAACATTATTCGGTATATTTTTTTATTTGAGTCAGAACTAGTCAGAACAGAAATAAATAAAATATTCTAAATAGGAAAAGGAACATAACATTTCATATAAATATCTTTCAAAAGAAAACAAGAATATTTTTATAGTAATTTTTATGTGCAATCTTTTAGAAAATCCAGTTGCTCCCTTCCCTTTATGAATTTTTAGAAGAATTATTTCAGTGAATAATTTATTTTTTGGCTTTTCTAGCTTGACCTGCTTTGCTTCTACAACTTTATGACATTTTCTTAAAACCTCCGGTTAAAAGCTATTGTCTATATATGGATGATGCAATTTTCCTAACTTAAGTTCTATATTTTTTCGAATTTCACCATTTTTATGCTTTTTTCTTTCCAGTATCGTTTTGTATCTGTTTTCATACTATACCCAAGTTAGGGATGAGTTAAATTTATTATTAACTTTTTGTAGATCTCCCACATATATCTTTTGGTTTTACATTTCTTAAAATCTCAACGATTTCAATAGGTTGTTCCATTTTGTTTATGAAAACTGGGAAAAAGATATTTATTTATTTTTTTTAAACAGCTGTCAATGTCAAAGTGCGCTGAAAGCACTAACATGATCCCAGTTGTGTGCAAGTTCGAATAGTCTATACGTAAAACTTTTAGCGAGCAATGTTAAATACGTTTATGCACTGCATGGTAATAGCGCGATCTGTTCCCGTGCTAGTGGTACGTCATTTGAAGACACTATAAGTGAGAGTAACTGTATTCTTCTCGCCTATTTCTCATATTTTTCTATATATTTGACCGGATTACGTAGAAATTCAACGCCTTTATAGCTGCTTGGGTATCGGACTTGGTGATACTCTTTTGTCTGCTGTAGTTTCTCTTGATGTTGAACTGTATACACTTGTCAATAGCTTAGGCATTTACCCTAACTTTCAGGGTAGGTACCTAATTCTGGGCCCATATAGTTTTTATTCCAGATATTTCGATAACTTCCGAAAAATATATTGAACTATATAAGTGAGCATTAACTGACCTATCCTCTAATGCGACCGTTAAAACATGGCACGATTTTTCGAAGAAACAATCAGTAATTTTTTTGTTGGTTCATATTTATTTTTAAACATCCGTTTAATCGATTACTGTTTAGTTTTAGACTATTATAAATATGTCCAAAGTGCATCACCTACGATGTTATATGCAGCATTTAACCGACCAGCTTCAAATTGGTTTAGCATTTCCGTGCCTGTTTTTTTTTCTTTTCTCAAATTATGAGGAGTCCAATGACTGTAAATCTTCCTGACATGTAAGTGAACTAACATGAATGTTTCACAAATGGTTGATGGGTGGATACATAACACGTTTTTAAAACAAGCGTTAAACATAGGTGTAGAAGATGTGGTTAAAAGAGGATTGGTTGCGAGGGAAGGCCCACAGAGAAAGATGGTATCACCTCTACTCTGGAATATGGTCCTCGATACCCTCATCAGCTACCTTTATAATGACAGTCTTTACAGTAGCGTATGCAGAACATACTCTACGAGGAATGCAAGTAGCTCTTAAAATTATCTAGGATCTAATGATGCGAAGTGTTGCTTTTAGCGGGAGACGCCTAATTGGCTTCCACTGCTTCAAGCGACCATGGAATCCATCTCATCGAGATATAACTTCCATAAGCCATGTAAAGTAATAACGAAACAAATAGAAGAGTCGGAAGTGGCAGGTTCTAAAACAAAACAGGGTTCAGATCCTTAAACCTAAACATAAAATGGGCTGTAAACAATGGTGCCAGTGTAGTTCAAACCGAACTCACGGAGATTATCATAGCAGCACATGAAGTTACCAGAAACAGTATCACTGGAAGGAACATGCTTATTTCTACGGATAGCAGACAAGCACGCGCGAATTTACTCAGAGTTAGCATTAGAATATAACGAAGCTTTGGCCGAGGTATCCAACAACAATGTGATCTCCTTAAGATTGATCAAAGGTCACGCCATATCGAACGGTAACCATCTTGCTGATTTATTACGGTCATGATAATAGTTGTTTTTTAATAAGCTTGTCCCTGATCAGCATGACGTAATTCTTTTTTTACTACTTTTTGGGCACTATTAAAAAATGCAATGTCAATCTCAAATTAATTCCCTAATTTTTGTCAGCAATTTCAATTTCTTGTTTATTCGCAGAAAAGTTATGTATTAATGATCATATTTATTAAACATAAAACAACTAATAAAGTAAAAAATATTTATTCTACCAAATAATAGCACCGTTTTGTGTTGATGCACTTGGATATGTACAGACAATTTGTACGTATAAAAAACGAGGGTAGAGGGTAATTTTACCCGATATGCTACAGGTACGAGTAGGGTTGCCAGACGTTATGCTTTTGGCGTATTTGTCACGGTTTTTGACTTGCTTGTACGCGCAACGCTATAGTACGAAAATGCCACGCTTTTGACAAAAATGCCTTTTTTGGGGCAAATGCAACTCTTTTTATACAAATGTCACTCTTTTTAATTTAGAGCCGTAGAAGAACCGGATTGTATACAAAAATAGACAAATCTCCGGGTAAAGGACCCTCGTGTTTACGAAAAATATGAACTGAGGACTTTTTTGTTAGAAATGTCACAAAAAAATGGACCTGATTATAAAAAAATGCTTGGTATCTGAACCTAGTGCTCTGTCGTCACGGTTGTCACTTTCGGAAATCTGGCAATCCTAGGTACGAGTGACGAGCGTTTTTTTTTAATGTACTCGGGTACTGGATACTGAGTACCCAAAATGTACTTAGTATTCTGGTAGATAGATATGCCCTATGGAGTAAACGTTGTCATACCCCTTTCCACATTAAAATTGGAGATGAAAAATAAATTTACAAAGGGGTGTAAAATAGTTATTTAACAATACAATTAGAATTATTAACTTATTATTAGGTACTTACTTGGCATTTCTGGGAAATCCATAGTTTTAATCCATTTTTTAAGGGTTTCAATGTCTTCTTCTACTTCAGAATCAGTCTTTCCCCAATGTTTTCGAATCTTACACTTGTCGATATGCAGCAAAGGTTTCTTCTCCATTTTTACCGAAGCACTACAATTACTATACACACGAAAAATATTAATTAACAATATAGTATTAATAGAATTATAAAAATATAGATCTTGAGAAAAATTTAATTTAGTTACCAATTATTAAAGCAATTTTTAGTTTCTTTGAACTTATACACCTATTAATTTAAAAAAATAACAGTTAACAATCTGTGAATCTGGTAAATAATAAAGATAACAGCATAATATGCATTTCTTTTATACTAATTCGTATCAGATGATAAGGTTATTGTTTATTGCTGAGTAGGATTCATTTTATCTTTGTTTTTTTATTATTTTGCGAGCAATGTATTCAAATCTAATCATCAACCAATTTCTTTATTATTTCTTAGACATAATTGTTGATTTAATTTATAACCAAATAGTGAAAAAATAGAAAAGAATGAAACAACTAAATGCAATTGTTTGCTATTTTAGTTCTGTAAAGTTAATACCTATCTAATTTTCAGTCGAAATATTTCTGATACCGCTGAAATATAAAATATATTTATACGTTGGAAAATCTATTATTATACAGGATGAGTCGGGAGGAGCGCACCAAACTCTAGGAGTATATTATACACGTGAAAATAATGTAAAGAAACTCATATGTTCTTATCCGATTTTCATTTGTTTTCAAGTTATAGCATATTAACAAATAAACTAATTTACACATAAAAATTCTCTTAATCATAGCGTTCTTTCAATAAATGTTCAAAAATACCACCATTGACTTCTAAACATTTTCTGCTTCGTCTACGAAGAGCGTTTGTTGCTCTCCTAATTGATTTATTTCATTCTTCTTTAATATGGGCTGCAGTATTCTCAATTCGTCTAATTAGTGAATCCCGTGGGTCCACTTTTATTTTGTAGACTTCATTTTTCATCCAGCCCCATAAACAAAAATCTAATGGTGTGAGGTCTGGAGATCTTGCAGGCCAATTAATAGGACCTCTACGACCAACCCAACGCCCTGGAAAACGTTCGAACAAATGTTGCTTGACCTGACGAGCGACATGTGCAGGAGCTCCATCGTGCTGATAGTACATTCTAATATTAACAGGAACATCCTCTAGCAGGCCTTGTATTTCATTTTGTAAAAAATTGAGGTAGTTGTCTCCTGTGAGACGATTCTCCAAAATGAAAGGGCCAATTAAATAACTGTCAAGCATACCACACCACACGTTCACAGAAAACCGATGTTGAAAATTGCTTTCGACTGTTGCGTGGGGATTTTCGTCTGACCATACATGATAGTTACGAGTATTATTAATGCCATCATGGGTAAATGTAGCTTCATCCGTAAAGAGTATAATCGATACAACACGATGATTATTATTTATCCACCGAAAAAACTCCATACGGTTAGCGTAATCCTGTAGTTGTAGGTGCTGTACTCTCTGTACGTGATAAGGACATAAGCCTTGCTCGTGGAGTGTGTTTATCACTCTTTTTTGTGGAATTCCCAATTGTGGCAATTCTCCGTGAGCTAGTAGTTGCATTTTCTTCTACTAGATGCAGAATATTTTCTACTTCTACAAAACCTTGTCAAGTAGCGCGTTCAGATGTTATGAAAGCACTGGAAAGCTTACCAGTCTCGCACAATTTGTTGAAAACTCTAATAAATACGTTTTTATCAGGATGTGTTCGGTGTGGAAAACTTTAACGATATTCTTCAGCAGCAGCTGTAGCATTTCCATTACAGAAACCATAAAAAAAAAACACCATATTTGCATATTCTAAATTTGAATAAGTATCTGGCATTTTGCAACACTAACAATCACATAAATTCGAAATTAAACGTTCAGTTACTGTTCACTGTACACTGACAGTTCATCAAAACGTCAGAATTATCAAATGCCTTTGAGCCTTGAACATATGGCATACTTTGATAATGTTAAAATTCAGAAGTGGAAAGCTAGATGAACATTTTTAATTACGCCATAACTTAAAAACAAATGAAAATCGGATAAGAACATATGAGTTTTTTTACATTATTTTCACGTGTATAATATACTCCTACAGTTTGGTGCGCTCCTCTTGACTCACCCTGTATAGGTTATATTTTATATCATTAATAGGAAGAGTGGGGATGAATTAATATAATTAAGTATGTAATGATAAATTTAATGTTTATTTGAGTTTGAACCCTTATTTTTTAGAAAAATGTTATTGTAGTTCATGGTTCTACTTTTTTATTGTTTTTGGTGTGTATAAGGAATAATTCCTATAATTCGAAATTAAATAAATAAACAGACATCCTTATATTACTACCAGTGACGATGCTTAATGTGCAAAATAGACGCTTTTGCGAGGTGCGGATCGGCCCACTGAGAAACCGGGAGATTTCCCGTTGCGTCGGTCCTACAAGCGTCTGCAGGCGCCGGTCCTTGCGCCGAAAGCCGCCTGTCCTAGCGTCGACAGACGTTGGTCCCAGCGCCGACAGGCACCGGTCCTACCGACGCCGTATAAGCACCACCGCCGTTTCTGCTTTTATTTTTTTTTAACAATTTGAAGTTTCAAAAGAATTGAAAAAGTCAGAATTTGTTAACTTATTTGTTATTATTTATTAACTTAAGTATGTAAATAATAAATTAGACACATGATGAAAGCACCCATACCCAAAAAACGTAATGTTTCATGTTGCATTGTTCCGTTATAAGGATATGAGGTATCATATAAGTATCATAAGACCTAAGCTAACATACGGTGCAGTTGTCTGGGTACCGAAAACCCAAAAATTAACAACTATCCGTAAACTAGAACAAATTCAAAGAACAGCATGTCTCAACATAACAGGAGCCATGAAAACAATACCAACCAGAGCCATTCTTAGTCTCACTCCCCTTGATATTTACATTAAGAAGGTTGCTCTAAAGACAATGGCACGCCTCCGCACGGTTGGACTAGAACCTGATGTAGGATCTGGTGAGGTGAGACGTCACTTTTGGTAGGAGGCGCTCGATACGCTACCACTGCTTCAAGCGAACATGGACTCCATCTCACCGAGATATATCTTCCATAAGCCATATAAAGTTATAATAGAACAAATACAAGAGCCGGAAGTGACAGGTACGATTCATATCTACACCGACGGTTCTAAAACAAAAGGCTCAGGATGTAGAATATACTCCAGATTTTTACACCTTAACATAAAATGGGCTGTGAGCAACAGTGCCAGTGTAGTTCAAACAAAACTAACGGGAATTCTCATAGCAGCAAAAGAAATAACCAGAAACAATATCACTGGAAGGAACATGCTCATCTATACAGATAGTAGACAAGCACTACCCACCCTGAACAGACCACGAATTTACTCAGGGTTAGTACTAGAATGTCACAAAGCTTTGGCCGAAGTATCCATCAACAATGTGGTCACCATAAGATGGATCAAAGATCACGTCACATCGAAAGGTAACTAACTGTATTGCTAAGAAAGCAGTCAACCAAATACTTTTTGGACCTGGCCCTTCTATTGGCCTGACAAAATCGGTAGTGACAGACCTAATCAAAGAATATTCCCTTGTGAAATTCAAGGAAAGATAAGATGAAAGAAGAAACTGCAGAGTTGCCAGGAAGCTCTTAAGTTGTCCTGACAACACTGAAGCAAACAAATACTTGACTATGACTAGACAGAATCTGCGCCTAGTCACAGGCATTCTGACTGGTCATCGCCAAGTACGAAAGCATCTCCATATCATGGGTCTGTCAGAATCCGCACTCTGCAGAGGGTGCGAACAAGAAGATGAGACTATTGAGCATATCCTTTGCGATTGCTCGACGCTCTCATTTATTAGAAGCTTTGTGTTTGGCGAGTATCGGGTAACACCGGCCGATATAAGAGAAGCACCTCTTGGCGACGTTGTCAACTACATTAAATCTATAGGCTGGCTCACGAGCTAGGAGGTGCCTATCATCTTAGGAGGATGCACAATGTGCCTAATGAGACCTAATGAGTATCGTAGTGGTAACATACCTTCCACACGTTACAGCTACAGACAGAGAGATCAGATATCTCATTTCTTCGCGTTTATACACAGAATGATATCTGTCGTTGACTACACCTTCTTTAACAAATAATCAACACGTAATATTGACAGAATATGAGAATACATGTTGATGATTGGTTAAAAAAATGTGTAGCCCGGCGAAAGTTATCGTTCTGTGTATATCGCGTTAATCTGACTCCAACCTCTGACTCCTTTTATTATTCCAGGATTGCAGGAATAATTTAGAAGAAAAACCGGGCGACAAGAGAGTGTTGCAACATAAAATATATATTCTTTATGCACCTTCTGCTTAAATGCATTTTTTTTAATCTATAGTTTGTTACTGTGTACCTACCAAATTTAATATGTTTCGCAATTATTGACCAAATATCGAGTTTGTGTACAAAGTTAGTAGTTGTGATTGGCCAGTTCTGGACGGGAGGTAATGAGAGGTAATTAGTAATTATCCTAAGTACCCACCCCCACCCTTTGCGCAATTAGCAAGTACCTCCCAATGAGCGTAATTGTATAGTGTAATGGGTGTAATTACTTCATACATATATAGATGTAAGTATTTACTATGTATATCGGGTAGCATGTAACGAGCATAGTAAGTACCTCTTAGATAGTAATTACTATGTATAGCATATAGTGTAATGAGTTTAGTCTAAGTACATCTCAATGATTACTATTGTAGCATAGGGGAAATACGTCGGATCATACCTAAACACATCCTTGACTCTCAACCGTCATAGTTATAGTGAAGCGCTAGTCTCCAGCAGGCGCGCAAGACGTAAACATCGGTGGAAGGGATAGTTCCTCATTCTTCACAAAATTAGCGGGTGCCTCTCAGGCTTGTATATTATGAATATGAGTTGCATAGTAAGTACTTTTTAGTTACCTTATACACCATGTGTAATGAGTATCATAAGTACCTCTCATCACTCCATACACATTGAAATGTAATGAGCTACCTTGTATACATAGTAATTTCTATGCATGTCATGAAGTGTAATGAGTTTAATTTAAGTACCTCTTGGTTATTACTATTGTAGCGTATGTAGCATTTTGTAAGTACATTCTAAATAATAGACATAAATGGGGGATGAAGTCCGCACATCCTTGACTCTCGACCACCATGATTAGAGTGAGGAACTCACCGGGCGTAAGCATACACGCATGAATATCGAGGCAGGAACTTGGAAAAAGTGGGGGATTTAGTTAACAAGTACTTCCCAATTCGTAACCCACTGTACTGAGTCTAATTGCATAGTAAGAAACTTTTAATGTATAATGAGCATCGCAAGTACTTTTCAATACTCCATTCACATATAGGTACCTTGTATATAGTATGTATATCATGTGTAATAAGTTATAGTAAGTACTCCCCATTACTTTAAACACAATGAAGTGGTATGAGTGTAAGTACATTATGTATATCATGAAGTGTAGTGAGTTTAATCTAAGTACCTCTCGAGTATAACTATTGTACCGCACAGAGCGTGAATATCGAAGGAGCTTAAAAAAAGTGGGGGATTTTTGAGAGGATATATAGTAGCGTACGTATCCAAAAAGTTTAAACATCGTGAGCTTTCCGCTGTGTATGGTTTCAAAACGGCTAAAAATATCTTATTTTAATACAAAATACATACAAAAACGGAAAAAAATAACATCAGAATAATTAAAATACCTTTCTCAGGTGAGAGACACTAAACATTTCAAACAAAAAAATAAGTAAAATGTAGACACATTGACACACAACGTTTTCAACTAAACTAGATATTATGTTTTGATTAATGGAGATCTACGTATAATACGCAAACCTCGAACTCAGGTAAAAAAGTCCTGGGGTCCTTTAGGTATCTAGTTGGGCTAAGTTTAGTAGAAATATGTGTTTTTTATGGTCGCCATCTATAACGAAGTTTAGGTAGTTCTTCTAGAGTAGAGTGATGAGATTTAGTAGAACCCTGTTTTTAATAGTTTTCGGATTAATTATTGTGGGTAGAAAACTACAATATTTTAAGAACAAAATAAGTAAATATTTGATGGAATATTTAGCTGTATATTATAATTACTAAAATATCGAATGTATATTGAAATAGTAGTCATTTATATACATATGTTAGGCTTTTCTTTTAAATTGGATTCACAAATATATCAAATAAATAACAAAAATAGTGAAAATGTATAAGTGTAATTGTGGTATAATATTAAACATCTATGGTAGAGCCACTGTAAATATTTTTTACTTATATAGTATACACATTATTTCATTAAAAATTTCTACAATTTGATTGTAAGTATAACTTGGTCCATATTTGTTCCTTTAATAACGGTCATATATTGTTTTACATTATTACGATAGGTGGATAATGTATTCCGCTAAGCTCTGGCCTAATGCCGCCTTCTTAAAATCAAATGAATAGTATAAGAAATACGATGAAGGCAGCAGTCTTTGCCGCGAATATGATACATGTTAGTTGGACTTGCACACATTTTGTGAGGAGATAGTTAGTTACCCTAGGTATGAAAACTTTTTTGAAAGATATCTTACCATACATAAACACACAAATAAAGAACAAACACAGATTAATGGAACAGCCACAGTCAGATGATGAAATCAATTAAAGATTACTTATATATCTATAATATGTATAATTAGAATATAAATAATACAATACACACAGTTTTAATGTTTTTTCTTTAAAAAAGATTACATGTTATTATTTTTGTTTGAAGTGAACACAACTATAATTTCAGATATATAAAATAAGAAAAAAGTTTTTATTTCATTGAAAAATACATAGAAAATACAACATCTTTGACACAGGATTAAGTCTATCATATATAGCCAAATATTTGATATGACTAGACATATTCTGCGCCTAAACATAGTTATTCTGACTGATTATTACCAAGTATGGAAGCCATATCATGGGGCTGTTAGAATCTGTTCTCTGCAGGAGGTGCGAACAAGAAGATGAGGCCATCGAGCATATCCGCTACTATTGCCCAACGCTTTGATTTATTAGAAAATTTGTGTTTGGTGAGTATCGCCTAATACCGGCCAATATAAGAGAAGCACGCACCTCTTGGAGACGTTGTCAACTACATTAATTCATTTTGTATGACTGAAATGTTTCAAGTCACAGCGAGGCCATTTCAAATAATATTGACGTAACAGTGTACTTTAAATGGGAAATCTCAATTGCGGCCTCTACCAAACATACTACAAATTTCGGTTCGAAAAAAAAAATTAATTAAAAAAAATTTGATGGTGGAAGGTACGTACGCAAACTATGCGTTTTCGTTAATGACATATTATGTATTTCTTACTTAATATGAGCATATTAAAATAGCTACATAAAAAATTAAAACATACAGAAAAAATACAATATCTTCCAGGCCGGATTAGGCCTTTTCATATATAGTCAAATACTTGACTACGGCTGATCATTGTCCAAGTATGGCAGCATCTTCATATTGATAGGGCTCTCAGGATTAGGCCTTTTCATATATAGTCAAATACTTGACTACGGCTGATCATTGTCCAAGTATGGCAGCATCTTCATATTGATAGGGCTCTCAGAATACAAGGAGTGCGAACAAGAAGATAAGACCATCGAGCATATCCCCCCACGACGATTTATTAAAATATTTGTATTTAGCGACCGATTTGAAATAAGCACCTCTTAGCGACGTTGTCACCTACATTAAATCTGTAGGCTGGTTCATGAAGCTTGGTGCATATCATCTTAGAAGGATGCACAATGTGCCCTAATGAGGCTTAAATGTCGTGAGGTAACCCACCATCCATACGTTACATGTGCCTTTTATATATAAAAGACACCAAAAAAGTCAAATAACTGACAAAAAATGAGTAAAGCTCAAAAAAATAATTCAGTTCAATACAAAATACATACAAAAATGGAAAATAACATCAGAATAATTAGAATATCTTTCTTATGTGAAAGACATCAAAAATTTAATTTTTTGTGGATCCCTACAAATTTGGACGCCAAGTTCTTAAACATCCTGTATAGAGGGAGCATGAGAAAGATAGACTGATACGTATTCAATGTCAACCGATGTGGCAAACATATTCTGGAATTTCAGATTGTTTGTTTTGACAAGGACTAGGTTCATAAACGTAGAAAATTTCTAGTGGCGTAGTTTTATTGGGAAAACAAAAATCAATAATTGGTTATTTGTATTAAAATGACATTTCCGATTGTTTAATTTGATGAATTCTACACTTTACAAGTTAACCCTTCTATTAATAAAAACCAGATTCTAAAAATCTTTTTTTTTATGAAACACATTGATTTATTTATTACAATTTGATTGTTTATAAAGGTGAAATATTTATGGCAAACTGTAGGACTTCACAAAGTTAATTTTAATGTCAACAATATACAAATGTATTCTTTACACTATGCAAATGTATACTACAAACTATACATCATTAAGGGCCGATTCTACCGTTGTGTTAAACGAAGTTTAAATTACTAAACGAAGATTAAAATGACTTTGGTAATGTAAAAATGTAATTTTAATCTTCAACACAACGGTGGAATCGGCCCTAACTAAACAATATAACAAAAGTTTATTTTGTTCAGAGCTAAAAACAAAACACGAACTCCTCTGGAAAACAATAAACAAACAAATCAACTTCTAATCGAAAGATTAGTCATAATAATGACTAATAGGTTTGTTTTGGGTTTTGATTATTTCACAAACCAGTTCAAAATCACTGAATTCCACACGATCAGCTAATAGGTTGTTATAACATCCAGATACCTCATATCCTCTTAACGGAACAATGCAACGTTACAAGAAACATTACGTTTTTCGGGTATAAGCGCTTTTGTCATGTACCTATATTTATTATTTACAGATTTATATTAATAAGTATATTAATACATTCTAGATTTTTCATTTACTTTGAATGTTCAAATTGTTAAAAAAAAAGAAAAAACAGTGGTGGCGCCTATCTGGCGTAGGTAGGATCGGTGCCTGTCGGGGCTATATAGGAACGACGACTGTATTTGCTAGGACAGGCGCCTTTCGGCGTTAGGACCGGCGCCTGCCGACGCTTGTAGGACCGGCGCACCGGGAAATCTCCTGGTTTCCCGGTGGGTCTATCCACCCCTGTTTATTTAGCTGTCTCGAACGATCTAATTGAACGTGTAACTTTGAATTCTCAAGATGTTTATTTATATTAAAAATAAAAACCTATTTACACAAAAAATCCGTACATAAGAAAAAAACAAAAATTATTCATTTTAATTAAAAGAAATAGAAATACAAGTCACTCAAAGTTAACTTAAAATAACAACAATAATTACAAACAAATAGCACGAACTAAAAGAGACCCTTAAATGCTAATGTAATGATAAATTGTACAAGCGATGAAGCTCTGATCGTTTTGACAATCCGCCGACACATTCATGTACGAATCAGAAAATACGTTCTATTGACAGCTCATCGAATTATCCGTGGCTTTGTAGGACTATTTTCAATGCGCATATGTCTGACGTCCTTATGAAGATCAGATTATCTGTTGGAACTAACCTTATAATAGCTACTGGCCAATAGTTATGAATATCATGTCCGCATCGTAGATAGACATGAATTTCATGATGAACAGTTCTACGCGTCCTATTGTTAATTAGTTTGAAATTACCTGAATAAAGGTAAGCGGCGTTTGTTGAGTCGAACTTAAATTCAAAAATGGGTAATTATAATGATTCTGATATAGAATTTATTAATAATCCTCCTGAACTGTCAAATTAAGCAAATTATTTATGTAAAAATTTGCCTAACATAAGTTAGATTAAATATTTAATTTCAAGCTCCATTTTACTATATTCAACCCTTAGAATATAAAGTATTAAGGAAGGAGTGTGTGCCATATTTCCAATAGGAAACGTACGTGACAAAGTCGGCCATTTTAGATATCGATTTATGACTCATTGATTATTTATGTGAAATATGTCACCATTCAACCCTAGAATTCTAAGAATAACGCTGATACCTTAGAAACTCAGTTATGTGCCGTATCGGATTACAACACTTGTTCGGTTGTTTTATGATAATGTAAAACCAGATTATTGTTAGCTTTTATGCGATTAACATCGTAGCAATATTTTTTTGTAATTTAAAAGTAAAATAAATTTTTTAAAAAAGACTTTCGGCATTGTGGAGAATTATTTGGCGCAGTCAGTAGGATTCTCAGAAGTTTACGTATCGAACGTAAATTTTTCGTTTCAACGATTGACTGAATTGAACCTAGTATACAGGGTGATTTCGCGAAGTAGACGTGTTGTGTTGGCGGCTCCTTAAAAATCAGGAAACCGGCTCAATCATCGAACCAGTGCAACTCAGAACTAGACGAACACCGGAATTTGGAACAAAATCGTCCCGATTCACGAAGATCTCATCAGAGAAGACAAAATCGCAGATCTGGTGGTCCATCTTCATAGTTAAGGAATGCTGAAGGTCATTTTCATATTAATGTAAGTACAACTTATGGAAGATTTACTACAAAATTTAAATAGATTAAGTATTGATTCTCCTTTAACTGACTCACAAGAAAACCCTAAATTAGATAGTAACGAAAATTTAGATAGTAACAAAAAATTAGATAATAACGAAAACTTAGATAGTAACGAGAATTTAAATAGTAGCGAGATGCCTCAAGAATTTAAATCAGAATATTTAAGTTGTATTCCCGAATTTGATGGGAATCCATGCGAATTAAGTCGATATTTATCTACTAGTGAATCTCTAATTGGCAATTTTTATGATTTCCAAAATCAAAACAATTTCAAAAACTTTTTCTTGTTAAATTCAATCATAGGTAAATTACGCGGAAGTGCTAAACAAGTTGCTAATATAAAAAGCGTAACTACATGGGAAGAATTAAAAGCAATTTTAACTACTAGTTTTGCCGATCAGAGAGATGAAGCCTGTCTCAACAGAGATTTAGTCATGTTAAGACAGGGTCCAAATGAAACTCCAAAACAATTTTTTGACAAATGTTTAGACATTTTGAATCTTTTATGTAGTTATGTCGAAGTACACGAGACCACGCTAGAAGCGAAAAATCTTAAACGAACATTATATCAGGAACTAGCTTTGAAAACATTTCTATCTGGGTTAAAAGAACCCTTGGGCACTACAATAAGGTGTATGAAGCCTAACTGTTTAACTGAAGCTTTACAGTATGTTATAAAAGAACAAAATAATCATTATTTTCAAAATTTCCCAAATCAAAATTTTACAAGACCACAAAATAGAATAAATCAAAGCAGACAAATACAATTTCCACAGCAAAGAAATAATTTTGTTCAAAATGTACCTTTTAATTTTCAAACTAATCAATTCAGGCAAAATTCATTTCCATCTCAACCGATAAATATTCAACCTAGAGCAAATGTTCAGCAACCAAGATATTTTACAAACGCCCAAGTTTTTAAAGAGCCAATAAATACAAATGTTTTCAAGCCGAATCCTAATAATCAAGTTTTTTCTAAACCAACGCCAATGAGTGTGTCAACTAGAAATACTGTAAACTATTCTAGACCCGGTCCATCAAATTTCAATAGGCAAAATCAAAATTTTAAACCCACTCCAATGAGTACTTCCACTCGCAATTTTAATTATAATCAGCGGCCAAATTTTGTTGCCGAAGAACTTTTTACCACAGAAATTGACCAAAATAATTTTTGTGATAATGTCAATACATATTATTATACTGATCAATTTGAGACTAATCAATATCACCCAAATGATCAGAATTGCGATGAAATTTCGAATATCGCGAACGTAAATAATGAAAATTTTCAGGTAATGCCTCAACAGTCGAAAAAAAGTTAACTCCACCAATAATTTCCATTAATACTAACAATTCTAGTGAATTGCCGTATATTATTTTTCCAGAATATGATATCAAAATTCTCATTGATTCTGGATCTACAAAATCTTTTATAGACCCAGTGATCGCTAATAAATATTTTCCAAATTTAATTAGAGAGGACCCTTTCATAGTGTCAACGGTTTTCCAAAAATCGGCTCACAAATTTAGCGCTACCATTCCAGCCTCAAAAATATTTAAATTACCAGAAACTAAATATCTTAAATTTTATTTATTTAAATTTCATAATGTATTTAATGGACTTATTGGCTTAGATAATATTAAATATTTACAGGCAAGTTTAGATTTTAAAGACGGATATTTAGTTACTCCTTATAATAGAATTAAGTTTTTATTTTACCATACTAACAAAGAGCTCAACTTAATTGAAATCGCTCCAAGGAGCCACCAAGTTATTAAAATTAGAAGTAATATATTAGATGGAGAAATTATTATCCCCCATCAGAAAATACATAATTGTGAAATACCAGAAACTCTTACTATAGCAAAAAACGGCGAGGCAATAACCACAATTCTAAATAATAACACGGTCCCAGTAACATTAGATTTTTCGCAACCAGTAACAGTAGAAAAATTCGAAAAACAAGATTACGACAATATTGATTTTAATTATATTGAAAATGATTCAATACAACAATTAGATTTAGGTCAAATTAGGGTAGGTCACTTAAAGGAAGAAGAGAAATTAGCTATTTTAAAAATATGTCAAGAATATTCAGATGTATTCTATCAAGAAAATACACCTTTAACATTTACCAATAGAACAAAACATAAAATTCGAACCACGGACGAAATCCCTGTTTACTCTCGTCCTTATCGGTACCCGTTTATTTATAAAGACGAGGTCCAAAAACAAATCAAAAAAATGTTAGACTCTGACATAATAAGGCCTAGTAACTCACCATGGAATTCCCCCATATGGGTGGTTCCAAAAAAACTAGATGCTTCAGGAAAACAAAAGTGGAGAGTAGTTATCGACTATAGACAACTAAACACGAAAACTATAGACGATAAGTACCCATTGCCTAATATCACGGATTTATTGGATAAATTGGGCAAGTGTCAATATTTTACAACTCTCGATTTGGCGAGCGGTTTTCACCAAATCGAGATGAATGAACAAGATATTGAAAAGACAGCTTTTTCCACGGAACAAGGCCATTGGGAATTTTGTCGCATGCCTTTTGGACTAAAAGGAGCCCCCTCCACATTCCAAAGGGTCATGGATAATATTCTCAGAGGTATACAAAACGAACAATGTTTAGTATACCTCGACGACATTATTATATATTCAACATCCCTTCAGGAACATATCGAAAGACTAAAAAATGTTTTCCAACGACTTCGAGAAGCAAATTTTAAGATACAGCTCGACAAATCCGAGTTTTTATGCAAAGAAGTCGCCTATTTAGGCCATATAGTAACACCAGAAGGCGTGAGACCAAACCCCGACAAAATAAAAGCAATAAAAATGTTTCCAGTCCCAAACACAACTAAACAAATAAAGGGATTTTTAGGACTACTAGGTTACTATCGTAAGTTTATCAATAACTTTGCGAAAATAACCAAGCCCTTAACAAAGTGCCTAAAAAAGGGTGCTAAAATAGTGCATGATCATGAGTTTTTAACATGTTTTGAGACTTGCAAAAACCTATTAATAAATGAACCGATTCTACAATACCCCGATTTCACAAAGACATTTAATCTAACTACTGATGCCAGTAATTTCGCTATAGGAGCAGTATTATCTCAAGGTCAGATAGGAAAAGATTTGCCTGTTGCCTACGCGTCTAGAACACTTAACGATTCCGAGCAAAATTATTCAGTAATCGAGAAAGAATTATTAGCGATAGTATGGTCTACGAAATTTTTCCGACCTTATTTGTATGGTAGAAAATTCAATATTATTACTGATCATAAACCATTAAAGTGGCTTTTCTCTCTTAAAGACGAAAACACCAAATTTACCCGGTGGAAACTAAAACTTTCTGAATATAATTACGATATCATTTATAAACAAGGAAAAAGTAACTCAAATGCCGATGCCCTATCTAGGATCGAAATTCACACCAAGGAGACCCCATTCTGGGAACAACTAGGCGAAATACTTAAAGAAGTTGACATTAATACTGACAACAATCCAAACTTATTCTCTAATTCCAAACAAACAGATATACCTAACACACAGAATTCACAAGTAGACTTATATACTGAAATTCTCCCCATTCCTGTCAATCCGACACCAAGTCCTTCACCAAACAATGACATAAATGACCAAACAATTAATAATAATCAACAGAATCAAAATTTAGACAATTTATCGACACAAGTTCAACCTGATATCGAACCTCAAAATGAATTAATAATCGATAATGATGAACTAAGCGACGACAATGACAATCATACAGTACATTCCAATGCCGGACAAAACCCTACCTTTGAAATACCTGTTATAGATACAGCTGTTAATTACGGTTCCAACCAAATAATTATAACTTCTGTACTGCATTCCCCTGCTAATCCCCGAATAAAAATATTGTTTGAAAAAAAGAAACGTATACATTTACAAGTTTCACAGAATAACTTTGAAGGCGATGTCATTGACTTTGTAAAAAACTACATTAATCCCGATTCACAATACTATTTATATTTCGAAAATGCTGAGTTATATGAACCGTTTTTAGTAACCCTACAAAAATATTTCAAATATTCATCTTTAAAACTAAAAAAATGTAACAAAAAATTAATTGATATTACCGAGAAAACCACTATGAAAGAATTAATTCAAAATTATCACGAGGGTAAATCCAATCATAGAGGAATTGATGAAACATATCAAAGAATGAAAGATAAATATTATTGGCCGTTTATGAAATTATCAATTCAAACATTTATTAACGATTGTGAAATCTGTCAACAAAGTAAGTACGAACGTCACCCCGTTACAGTCAAAATGAATGTAACACCAACGGCGACGAAACCATTCGAAATAATTCATTTAGATACCTTCACTATAGAAAATAACAAATTTCTCACTATCATTGATACTTTTTCAAAATATGCTCAAATTTATCACATAAATGCACTCTGTAGCACCGAAATCGTTAATAACCTTATTTCCTTTTTCTCACATCATGGGGTACCCACGCAAATTGTAGTTGATAATGGAACAGAATTTAAAAATTCTGTTATGTCGGAACTATTAGGACTACATAAAATTAAAGTACATTTCTGTTCACCCAATCACCCTCAATCTAACGGTAGTATCGAGAGATTTCACTCAACACTTATTGAACACATTAGATTATTAAATACAAGAGGTTTTCTTAAAACACCTATTACAACTAAAATAATTTATGCTATCCTTGCCTACAATCATTCAATACATTCAGTCACAAAATTAAAACCAATAGATATTATCAACGGACACGTAAGTTCCAATGATCCTTTCAATTTAGATCTTGAAAAAGTTCTCATAAACGATTACATAAATGATCATAGAGAACGCTCAAAATTACTATACTCCAAAATTAACGAAAACCTAATCGAAGAGAAAGAAAAACGCATACAAAACGTAAACAAAACACGAGATCCCCCGGAAATATTCGAGCAAAATCAAAAAATATTTGTAAAAAATCACAAAAGGCAGAAAACTGCTAACAAATTCCGCAAGGCAACACGCATAAAGAAATTAAGCACAAAAAATAAAACTGTATCCACTAAAACTCAATCCAAAATACACATGGATAATATAAAACGCCCCCTCAAAAATACTTTTAGTTTTCAAAATTAACTATTGTCAGGAACAAATAAATCATATTGCTTCATTTATAGACAGATTACCTGAACATTCACTGCACATTAAAGATATTATCAGTCAACGATTGGTTAGTATAATATAATTTATTCCGTAGTCTAGGATATTGAAAATCCAATAACATTTAACAAATTAGAAAATACCTTAATGATTAAACATTTGGCAAAAAAAAAAAAAATAATAATAATAATAATTTAGTTACATATCAAATTTCCAAAATTCTACACATTCCAATAACTTGTTCTAATAATTTCTTGAAAAGAGTCAGTTCAAGGTAGTTTTACATGAAAATAAATATTTAGTTATCAATAAGTTGTACTACGATTGAATGTATATATGACCATTGCAAGAAAACATTACCAAAAAATATACTTCTGCAAACGATCTGGAAATACAAATGTTCGAGGCACCAACCTCTACTTGTCAACAAATGAACATCCCTATACAGCACTCCACCGTCACGAAATCTGGAAATACCAAAAGAAAAATTTAAAGGTCAAATTCCATAGTCAAGAAGAAGTAATCGAACGCATTGTCAATAACCCAAGAACTTGCTGAGGTTCAAATCCTTCGCTGACTCTCTGGATTTGAAACTTCGAGGGGAGGAAATATGTCACCATTCAACCCTAGAATTCTAAGAATAACGCTGATACCTTAGAAATTCAGTTATGTGCCGTATCGGATTACAACACTTGTTCGGTTGTTTTATGATAATGTAAAACCAGATTATTGTTAGCTTTTATGCGATTAACATCGTAGCAATATTTTTTTGTAATTTAAAAGTAAAATAAATTTTTTAAAAAAGACTTTCGGCATTGTGGAGAATTATTTTGTGTCATTTGAAAGTTAGTTTTAGTATTTTATTTTTTAAACCATTTTTAGTCGATAATAATAGAATATAGTATATAAAATCTTATTTTAGTTCAATAATAAATAATCTTAGTTCAATATTAGTATATTATTCAATGATCATGTAAAGATGGTTATTAATACACGAGCATTAACCGGGATACGAAGCGAGCCGAAGGCGAGTTTCGTATGATTTATGCGAGTGTATTAATAACCATTACATGAGGGTTGCATACGCTATTTTTCTACACCCAATAAATAATCAAGAACTATAAATATTATATTTATATTTGTATTGAACACAATAACATTAATTACTCGTATTTCTATAAAAAATTCTACAAAATTGTAATTAATGGTATTACCTCGAGTATTTGCATTACCATAGGTTTTTGGGGCAAAATAATTTGTACTGCATTTTCTGCTTTCCCCGATATGTGTGGAGAAGTCGATGGTAGGTCTTCTATATTGCTGATATCAGACATTTGGTTAATATAATTATCGAAGTTTAGCCATCTACGAAAATTTAATACGTTTTGACAACTAAAACAATTACATAGGAACCTAGGACAAACGTCAAATGCACAGCATTCTTGATGGGAAAATTATGGGTTTCTATTGATTAAAAATCTGTATCGTTATGAAAAATCAGTATCATAATGGGTATCATTAGGAAACGGATTATGGGCATATAAGTGCATTATTATAATACGAATGTAGAAAAATATAGTTATAATTGCAATGGTTGGTTGTAGAAAAACACCAAATAACCCATCCTGCGGTAAGCTATTTAGATTTTGGACAGAGTCGTGACATCTGGAGGATACTTCATAAGGAACGTTGCCCTACTTTGTGGAATATATGTGTTATTTACGCTTGGAGAAGAAAATATAAGTTGCTTGTAATGTCAATCTCTATAATTTTTGTCATTTACATAATTTTCCTAAAATGGCCCGTATTCGAAAAATTTGACAAAAAGTGAAAAATTCGAATTATTAATAAAATTGTTCAAATAAAAAGTACTTGTATTTTCTATGAATTTTGTTCTATATATGATTTCCCTAAAATAGACCGTATTCGACATATTTGAGAAAAAGGTAACTCAAAAACTGATAAAGAGAAAAACACCAAATTTTAAACTTAAGCTTTAATTCAGCATATAATAACTAGACAGGAAAGTCATGTGTTGGACACAGACTTTCAATATATATGAAGTTTGTACATGGTTTTAGATCATGTACTGATGTTTATCAAGAATAAAATTTTCTGAAGAATGAGCTTTCGAAAATATTCTATAAGATTCAGACGTTTTTCGACACACTATATACAAACATGTCCTCTACGATATACGAAAAATTTTCATTTCTTATTGATATTCTCTTACTAAAATGATAGTCTTTCGACAGACATAAAGGCACCGAGTCGAATCTGATAAGAAAAGATTATTGCTATTTTTATCAAGACGTAAACAACGGAGCGAGTATAGTTAAAGGGTATCACAAATGAGGGTATGGAAAAAAAACTTCGATAAAAATAAAAAAAGGAAGAAATGGCACAAACCTTGATCTGCATAATGAACCAACGAATTATGCTGTAAATGCAATTACTGATAAGCGATGTAAATGCAGATGCAGAACAAATAAGAAGCAGGATTTTGAAAAATAAAGTAGGTATATGTTTACCTTCAGATAATTTTACCGTTTGTAGCTTAATAATCAAAAATCAAATAAGTTAACAATATGCGATTAATCTATGAATCAATCCATCCATTATATATACAAAGTGTTACTTAAGTATATACAATAAATTTACTAGACGATTCTTTGAGTGATTTTAAGACAAAATGTTTTTGTAAACATGGGTCCGCAAATGCTTCTCGTTTTAAACTTTTTTCCAAAAATTGATTTTTAACAAATATTTTACAAAAAATCTTCTACCCAATTTTGCAATTATTTGGCAGTGTTATTTGATGTTTTTCATATTTTGCTTAGTTTTCGAGAAAAAAAAAATTAAATCAATTTAATTGCATATCCCTGGACCACACAAGAAATCCAGGTTGCCTAAGTCGAATATTGTTTACATATGAAACTTGTTTTTCTCTCAAAAAAATTATTAATTTCCATAAAAATCACATATGGGTCGAATACAATCCACAAACTAATATTCAAGAACAGGTTTCGTTTAGTACTTAGGTTAGAGTTATCAGTGATTATCTCATTAGGCCTTATTTTTTATTTTTTTCCACTTAGGGAAAAATACCGAAGGTTTTTATAATTTGTTTTACCTGGACTTTAAAAAGAAGTTCCAGCCATGGATAGATTCCGTATGTTGTACATTTTAGTCTCGCGTCGCATCAATTTTTCTCGTTTAATATAAGTACCCTAAAATATTTGCTCTGGAGATACCTTATAGCGTTGGTATACAAAACATCTACTGAAAGTGAAAAAGATCTATCCCATTACAAAAAAAAAAAAAAATTCATGTGAAGTAATAAACAATCGCCAGGCATTTTCGGGATATTGCGTAGTAATTCAATGATGAGGCAGCTAGACTATTGTATTGAAACCGATGAGGGCCATTTTCCACATTTAATTTAGTACTTCGTTAATTTAGATGTTAAGAATAATATGTAATTAATTTAATGTTTATTTGTAGTTGGAAATAATTATTAATAACAAGTTTATAAAAAAATATAATTTAAAAAAAAATTATAAACATAAAAAACTCAGTGTCGTATATTTTTTGTAAAAAATGTTTGTTAAGGCACCGCTCGGATGCCACTAAACTTAATAAGTTTAACCAAGTTGAAAGATTTTTTTTTAATTGATTTATTTAACATCGGCCTATTTTTAACTACGACGTTGGTGAGCATGGTACTCTCAATTACGAGAAATTTAGCCGCTACCCCCTGATATTCCAACCAGAGATAGAGATCTTCAACGAGCCCAACATCCATGGAGACTACACAAGGAGCACGCACTCCATGTATAACAAGCGTACTGTGTTAAACAAAGTATTTTAAGAGGGCACTAGTGTTCCATAAGTACCAAAATGGCCTAAGAGAATGAGGCGGTAGTTTGAACTAAAATAAATAATTCTAATTAATTATTAATTAATTAATTAATTAATTAATTAATTAATTAATTAATTAATTATAACTCTAATTATATTTATTTAATTTAAAAACATTTGTCACGTGTTTACGTTAATTAAATAATCGGTTACTTTATTTTCACGCTAACTTCACATTTGTTTATTCCTCTATATTCACACCGGTACAAAAGAAAAATCAGCGACGCTAGTGGTGAAAAAAAGAAAGCTTTATTTATACGATAAAGCGCGGACATACTCTGGCAAATGCCACACTTGAGTGCGTGCTCCTTGTGTAGTCTCCATGCCAACATCCATGGACTCGGGACCGATGGCATTACATCTCCTCCGAAAAGATGGCACACACCACGCTATACCTCGTACTCATTGACCGCTGTATGCATTGACCGCTGTATGCAACTAAGCGAGAAATTTGTTAGGACGTACCCCGACTTTCGTTTAAATAATCACTCATTTAAATACTAACTGCACTGGGCCTGGTCTGACTGCAGATATCGATACACAATAAGTTAACCTGTTAAGCCGGGTCGCTACCCCTTAACTATTCAAATGACACTGATAAATTACAATAGAATAGGGTAAAGGATATTTAAAATATTTACAAAATAAAACAATTTTTTTGTCTTTTGTGTGGAGGCTGGGTTAATTGACGGCATATTGCCTCATGCATCCTCCTGTTGATAGACACATCCAAGCTTGTGAGGCAGTCTACAAATTATATGTAGTTGTCAACGTCACCGAGATGTGTTTCTCTTATATCGGCCTGATGCAGTATCCGGACACTTTTGTATCCGGATACTTTATATGTATCCGAAAGCTGTATCCGGATATTTTATAAATTTTGTATCAGGTATCCGTGGCCAAATTTGTAAGTATCCAGATTCTGATTACTTTTTTCGGTGTTCGGTGTTCGGATACTTTTAGGTTATGATACAAACGTATCACAAATCCTATAAACCACAATTGTCTTTGTTTATATATAGCCATTTCAAAATTTCTATATCCAGTCCATGTTATCTTTATTAGTTAGAATTAAAATACTTTTCTATATACCTTTTCAATAAACCTGTATAACTGGAAATTAAATAAGTATTTTTTCAATATTACAATATTTAAGAACAAATTCCAATGCTTAAATGAAAAATAGTTAAAGAGAATTAGGTTATTATGATTAGTAGTTGCTATAACCAGCAATGACGAATTCGATAATTCAGGGGAACATAGTAGGTCATATCTGGCCATATCTCGAAAACTGTTTATCTGGACAATATCGCAATTTTTTTACAAAATCGTTAAAAGCAAATACTTAAAAATGATTTTAACTGTGTAACTTTCTACTATGTATAAGAATTACGAAGAATCTTAAAATCTAGAGAAACCAGTCGAGAAACCGTTGAAGTAAGACACTTTGTGGTACCTAAAATTAATGTCAGTGCTAGACTACTTTGAGTTAATTTACTGGAATTAGTGCGATGTGACACCTCCTCCTGTTTTAAGGAATTTTACTGATGATAATATTAGGAACCTTATAGACGAAACCGAAATTCCAGAATTGTGATTTACCGAAGTTTCCTTGCCATACTCTTCTTTAGTAATTGATCCAGAATCAAGAGACGGCTTTATTCGCTCAAGAATGAAATGAAAAGAAATTATACCAACATTTGAAGGTAAACGACAGTTTAAAATTCAGTAAAAAAAAATTTATTACTATGTTTTTTGTGTTTCCAGACTCAATCCAATATAGGTATTGTACCGGGATTGCGTAATAATTCGCGTTACATGCCATGCGAATGCTACAAATTCTATTCGCTCCGTGCGAAGTCATGGAAGGGGAAGCAAAAGCGATACGCTAGCTGCGGATAATTCGTGCATTTTAGGGCGATATTTTGCAATTTTGGCATATCAAATACATGTATACATTTTACTTTTTTTCAAAAAAGTTGGTACAAACAATACAATAAGCAACTGGAGTTGCTGTGTTAAAAATTGTACAAATACCAGCAAAATAACAGTGAAACTTATATAAAAAAATTTCAGTAGCAAAGTGGAAATTAAATCAAAAAAATAAATGGATAGGTATACAATAAGAAGAAAAATTACCTTTATTTTTGTAATAATAACAGTAATGCTGGAAATAGTGCACATCAGAAACTTGAAAGGTTTGAAATAATAAATTATCATTTTACGATGTTCTTTAATATCCCTTTATTCTTAAATGTTTATTCAGCAAGGACTAGATTTTAAAATTTCTGCCTTTGATTATTATATGTAGCTAGAATGCAATTTTGTGACTTACTGATGGGAAACCAGTTTTAATCATTCATTCTATGTTTTCTTTCGAACAAAAATGAAAATATAAATAACGATCCTTTTTTTATACATTTTAACTTCACGCTATTATTAAATGGTATTTTTTTATTTTGACAGAATAGGCTAATTCTTTAATGACAACTTATTTGACCTAGGCAACTTCTCATACATTTTCCAGTAAATACTGTTGCCTGTCTATATTTTATTATTGATTTTTATTGATTATACATAATTTTCTTTAATTTAAGCGATAAAAATATATAATAATAATAATAAATTAATGTTTTACTTGTTTTACAAATCCATATACTTTTAATAAAACGAACATATTACTTTTTAATTACGAATTCTATTAAAAATTGTATTTGTCAGTATACGCAGAAATAGTCCATTAATACCAAAACGAATTGGCGCTGATGTCGTGCACGGAGCGAATACCCTCACATTGAAAATAAGCGTGAACCGTCTTGGTATAGCCTCTGATGTGGCACACTTAAGTTTTAAACATCTACGCACCATCAGTTGATGTTAAGTCCACAAGTGAGCGGCCAGAATTGCAGGCTCGCCTGGCTGCTTTAGTTGTTATATATTTGATCAGTAGCGTGCATGGTTTGAAACATTTTCCCAAAGCGTTTGTTATAAACTTGTTTTTATTTTTCAGTGTTTCTGTTAAATTTTGATTTGTGTTATACGAGATGCTTTCTGTAGACCTTCTGAGGTAGATGTAGATGTTAGAGTCATAATTTTACATGCCGGAAATGAAAATGGCTTTGTAGCAAACGCTTCGCTACTTTTAGCAAAATATGTCAATAAAGCTCTGCTGGTTTATCATGAAGATATGAATGCAGCAGTTTTTAAGAACTGGTTTGCTGAACAACTTTTACCGAATATTCCAACTAATTCAGTCATTGTAATGGACAATACGCCATATCATTCCCGGCAAATTCACAAGAAGCCAAGTAGTGACTAAGAAATCAGGTATATCAAGGTATTCAAAAGATAATAACATTGATAGTCCTGCTTCCGTAAAAACAAAACCACAATTGTTACAAATTGTTAAAGTAAGAATATTCCAATACAATATTATATTGATAATTTTGCAAAAGATGATGGTCATACTGTATTGAGGTTACCACCTTAATATTGTGTACTTAATCCAATTGAATTAGTTTGGTCTTCAGTTAAACAAAAACTGAGACGTAATAATTTAACAAATGTGATTTGGAAAATATTAATGGCGTTTTTAAAGATCCGTCTTGGACTGACGACAGATGGTTCAGAATTAGATTCGAATTAACTTTCTTATTTTTCATTATTGGTAATCCGAGAGTCATCAAATTAATTCATTTTTAACATTTTATTATTTTATTATTTCTTTTAAAAAATTCATTTTTCTAAATTATTTTATAGTTTTGTTTTATTTGCAAAGAATTTATTTTCCTTTATGGTTTTTGCTTTGAAATTTTGTTTTCCGGAAAAAAAAACGAATGGGGTACAAAAAGGGATCAGTTCACGTCTGGTACCCTGTTTGAACCAAACGCCCTTACAGGCAGGTACATTTTACTCGTCTATTTACGTTTTATAATTTAATATTCAGTTGTAGCAAATTAACGAGCTACAGTAATGAGTTTCAAGTAGGACAACAATTAAGTGCATCTATCTAAATTACGGGTATAACGCCGTCCAATTTATAATCATTCGATCGCTTTTTAACGAATAGTTTCTCGTATTTATAAAAATATTAAATTTTTAAAATAAGGTATCTACGCCTGTGATAGATCCAACAAAATTGTCGGTAAGAGTACGGAACGAGTTTAATGAAAGAACTATACATAATTATTAATTTAATTTACTTAATTTTAATAATAAAATTGGTACGCCCATGTGCGCGGTCCCTTTGAAGTCGGTACTAACCCAGACAGCACAAAGATATATGACGTCCATAAGATGTCTGTCAGAGACATGACAGACGTCTTATGACGCCGGCCAGATGTCTTTAAGCCATCTGTAATACGTCTGATGTTACAAAAGGTAACGTTCATCTTGAATATGTCTGTTTCTCGACATTGGTAAGACGTACTCTCGGATTTAGTTTTAAAAGCTTCTGTAAATTCCTTCCATACAAAATAAAACACATATTTTCTATAAACATTATTATTAACATAACATTGAAACATTTCGTTAAAAAAAGTAATATTACAAATTATTTTTTTTTATTCTTCCTCCGTTAGTGGTTAATCTTCTGTCTGATGCTTTTCTGTACCAGTCTGGGTTACAATAATTTTAACTGCACTGTGTAAAATAGACGCCTATACCAAAGTATATTAACCATTGAGTAGCGACAGCTGTGGAACCGAATTCTAGTGCGCCGACGCGAAATAGAGAGGCGAAACGTCTTCTAAAGATGTAAACAAGCCCTTTCACTAATTTCACTTTAGTGCGGCAGCCATAGACCTTTTATATATTGTTTAGCGGCAGCTGATATAGGAATTCGTTGTTGTGGACTTATTAATGCTCTTTTATTTTTTTTTTAGGATCTTTTGGGATTTTGTGAGTTTTTTATTATGCCAGGAAATGCATGTGCTTATCGACCTTGCTCGACAAGATCTGGTGATAACAACCCAGACAGCACACCAAATCCTTTGGATATCTACTGAACATCCCAATATCCACTGAATGTCCAGTCCATGGTGGATATCTATTTTATATCCATAAAATGTAATTTATAGACATGCAAATGTCCATAAATAATAGTAATTATATAGCAAATTATTAAAAAATTACGCCATTGTGCTCGCCATTGTGGCTAATAGTACCGTTCAGATATTTAAAATTATTTTTTTTAAGGTGTATTCAATATCCCATGGACATCCACATATATCAAAGTCTTAGCGCGGACGCAAACAATCGTGGATAACTACTAGATGTAATTTTTGATTTTGCTTCCTAAGTATAGATGGCGATACCACTTTCGTATCTACTCATGCTCAACCCGCCATAATTGAGTTGATCGAACATTTTTTCGCATTAGGACTCTATTAGAGACTGGAGTCGAGAATTTCCATTTATTGCTGAAGAGTCCTAATAAGGATGACTTTTTCCTTAGTGGGCAAACTCAAAGACAGATTGTTGGAAATATTTTTTATCTCTATTTTCTTTCGACGTTATCATTTATTTGGTTACTTATGAATGTCTACTAAAGATACCTATAAAATATTTTGCTGAATATCTGAATTCTATATCCTGGGATATAGACGGACATTTGGTTGGATATCCATATTTGGATATTGGATATCCACAAAATATATTCTGTGGATATCTCTGGCATTTCTTGTATTGTCTGGAAGATACTAATTAGATATTTTGCTGAATATCCATAGGATATCTTCTATATTCTGGATATAGACGGACATTTGGATATCCATATTAGATCCACGGAATATTTCTGATATCCTGTGGATATATTGGATATCCACAAAAGATATTCTGTAAATATCTTTGGGATTTGGTGTGTTGTCTGGGAAATCACTGTTTTCATTTCCAGAAGAATATGAAAGGTAAGTACCTTGAATTACACACTATATTTGATATTTATCAAATAATAATCTTATTTTTATTGGAACTTATTTATGAAAATTTGATGTGATAAGGCCTCTTTCGTATATTTCCTATAAAATCAAAACCTGTGCACCTACCAACTTTCAAGTCTCTAGCTCATCCGGACGTAGGTAAAAAAATTGAAATTTATCAATAGTGATATATATATATATTTTTATTTACTACATAAGTTAAATACTCATAAATATAAAACTGCCTAATGACCAAACCTTTATTATAAATGTAAATTACAAAAGAGTTTTACTTCTAATTACGTCGAGCAGTGTAAACATCACATTCAAGACCAGTTTATAATTCGAGCAGTATTTTAGTGTGTCCTTCCGTCAATAACGTCAAAAGAGAGAGAAAGAAAATTTGCACCACCCAAGATCAAAGGGACCGACGCTTTATGTCGCTACTCAATGGTTAATATACTTTGCCTATACGTACTTAAAACACTACTAAGGGTTCTTCTAATTAATTTTTCAGTATATGCAGTAAACTTGTATGCTTATAAATTCACAGTTATCCACGGCACAAGACACAAATAAAAAAAATCAACGAATAACGAACAAAAACTAACCTCTAGGCTTTCATCTTCAACATCAACGTCAAATGACAACGAAAAGACAACGCAGAACGCCACGAACCACGGAACCCCAATAATACTCACATTCAAATACACGTCCTTGTTTAAATTCTACTGTTGAAATAAGACAAAGCATAATAAAAACATTCGCTTCGATCGTTAAACCAAGTTCCGGTCAAGTTGAAAGAGCTGGTAATTCAATTTGTCTTATGTTTTAATTGTTAATTTTATTTAGAGTTATATTTATTATTATTATTTTTATGTTATCAAATATTTACTTACTCTAATGAACAAATGCTCGTGAATAAATAAAAAAAAAATTAAGTAAATTATATAAATTAATAAAAAAAAAATTAAAAATAAACTTATATTTTGTGAAATTAGAAACGACAAGTAAGCCTGTACTTTTTTAATGTTACCATTATTTTTAATATTTTTTAAATAGATAGGCATTTAAAAGACGTCTTTAAGACGTCTATTTATGTGTCCTAAAAGACGTCTTTAAAACGTCTTATTTAGGTCTTTAGGCGTTTAGTCATAACTACGATATAAAACAGACGTCTTTAAGATGTCGTGGGCTGTCTGGGAATCGGTTATTCTGCCGTGTTAGATTGTGTCTAGAAAGACTATACTTGATGTGTTAGCTTTTTATATTTTGATTTGTAAGCTTTTATGTTCGATTTGTTAGCTTTTTATGTTTGATTTCTTTAGGTACTTTTTACCAATTTTAAATAAATGTGATGTTTAGTTTTAAGCGTGTAATATTTATTTGTTTTTCAAGAAATTTTTACCTTATATTTTAAAGACAAAGGTATTAAACATTGGTTAAAAGGGGTAGTAGAGGGCTGAATATGTTATTTAAAAATATTAAAAATAAAGAGTGTGAATACAAACACTAAAAAGTAACTTTCAGTATTGTACGACAAAATTTCAAACTTTAACTTTTCACCTTTTCACGGTAAAGGGCTGAAAATGTGGGTTTAGAAATTAAAAAAAAAAAAACTTTATTTTTTAACCGACTTCAAAAAAGGAGGAGGTTAATAATTCGTCGCGATTTTTTTTTTTTTATGTATGTTCAGCGATTATTCTTTAACACGGTGTCCGATTTCAATGATTCTTTTTTTGTTAGAAAGGGGGTACTTCAGGGGTGGTCCCATATAAGTTTAGTCAAAATCTAATAATTGGGTCCATGAGAAAATCCTCAAACTCTTCATTTTTGATGTATGTTTAGCGATAATGATTTACCACCTTGTCCGATTTATATGATTCTTTTTTTGTTAGAAAGGGGCTACTTCAGGGGTGGTCGGTCCCATATGAATTTGGTCAAAATCTAAAAATTGGGTCCATGAGAAAATCCTCAAACTCTTCATTTTTTATGTATGTTTAGCGATAATGCTTTACCACCTTGTCCAATTTATATGATTCTTTTTTTGTTAGTAAGGGGGTACCTCAGGGGTGATCCCATATAAATTTGTTTAAGATGTGGTGATGACATCTGCACGTTTTTGAAGTCGGTTTTTTTTAAATTTTTAAATTTTTAATTTACACTTGTAACCGACTTCAAAAAAGGAGGAGGTTATCAATTCGTAGCGATATTTTTTTTTTTTTATGTATGTTCAGCGATTATTCTTTAACACGGTGTCCGATTTCAATGATTCTTTTTTTGTTAGAAAGGGGCTACTTCAGGGGTGGTCCCATATGAATTTAGTCAAAATCTAATAATTGGGTCCATGAGAAAATCCTCAAACTCTTCATTTTTTATGTATGTTTAGCGATAATGCTTTACCACCTTGTCCGATTTATATGATTCTTTTTTTGTTAGAAAGGGGCTACAGCAGGGGTGGTCCCATATAAATTTGGTCAAAATCTAAAAATTGGGTTCATGAGAAAATCCTCAAACTCTTCATTTTTTATGTATGTTTAGCGATAATGCTTTACCACCTTGTCCGATTTATATGATTCTTTTTTTGTTAGAAAGGGGCTACATCAGGGGTGGTCCCATATAAATTTGGTCAAAATCTAAAAATTGGGTCCATGAGAAAATCCTCAAACTCTTCATTTTTTATGTATGTTTAGCGATAATGCTTTACCACCTTGTCCCATTTTTATATGATTCTTTTTTTGTTAGTAAGGGGGTACCTCAGGGGTGATCCTATATAAATTTGGTTAAGATGTGGTGATGGCATCTACACGTTTTTGAAGTCGGTTTTTTAAATTTTTAATTTACACTTGTATTTTTTAAAAATATGCTTATTTCGGCCCATCTTACTGTGCATCCTACATATTTTCTCAAGAAGCAGAACTTTTTATGAAGAGACGCTTTTTTCCGTAAAATCAATTAGTAGTTTTAAACATATACTTATGTGATTTTGATCATCATTTGTTCTAATTTTGATCTTTTTTGCTTTCGAACTTTTCTCACTTTCGACCTTTTCATTTTCAATTTTTTTTTTTTTTTAGTTTCGAAGTTTTGTCAATCAAACTTTGGTGTTGTCTGTTATTATTGTTTTCTTCTTGTAGTCTTTCTTTATTTAGTTGATTAGGGTCTTCTCTTTAGTCGAATTGTGTTTGGCTGAATAATACATGTGTCTATGCCAAAAATTTTGTCATTTAAAATGTTCTAGCTCGAACTTTTGTTAGTCGAACTTATTTTAATAACTCGTTTGAGACTATAATTAAGACGGACTTTTTTGGTCGGAGGTATTTGAGAAAAACGAAATTAAATTAAATTTATATAAATTATTTATAGAGGCAAAAAGGGAAAAGGCCAATATTGTATTGTTACGCAGCACCCTGCTGTAGCCTGCGGTTTATTATAGGAAACGTACAGACAGAAAAAGAAGTGGAATGTTACTCATCGTCCTACAGTGTGCTGCGGTCGTCATATGTAAAAGTACAAGTGAAAGAAGATAGAATACTTCAGAAATGTCCGGAAATGTCATTACCCGTCAAGAATATTCTAGACGACAGTTCGAGAAGGGTCAAGCAAGCTATATAAGGATGATCCTGACGTCAGTTTTCTGTTTTTATGATAGACGTTACACGTTAATGTTATCAGTTGGATAGTTATTGTTCAAGTTGAATTGAGTTATTGTAAAGTTAAATTTAAATAAATTGTGATACCAAAAACCTGCGTAACAGTATATTCAAGTATAAATGCAACTTTTCGAATGGCAGGAGGCCCTTTAAACTATGGCAAGGCAGCCAACAATTAGGAAAAACGAGGTAAGCCAAGATATTTTTGGAATAGGGCAAAAGAAAAAGCTATGAGAAGTAAAAACAAGAGACATATGGAATAAGAGACAATGACTATCGCGAAGTGGTATAACCCAACTCGTTAATAAACAGAATGATTTATAAGTAATGGGAACGTTTAGAAGACAAAAATATTATTGTTTTGCCTAATAAAAGTTAGTTTAAGTTGTCCTTTAGGTAAAGTGTGCTGAACTAGGAAAGTATAGAAAATTAAAAAAACAACTGTTAATGAAATAGCCATGTTTTTAGTTGTATGTCCTGAAAATTGAAGCAGGCTGCAAAGTTTATTATTCCGTTTATAGAGAAAAATTCGTAAAGTATATTAAATAAAACAATTATTTAAATCCTTTTTTTACGAATTTTTCTCAATTAAGGAAATATTAACCTTTGAAGAGTACACAGGGACTGCATTGAAGTAGGAAAATTCAAATATCTCGAAAACGGCTAATATGTATGTTTTAAAAATGTGAATAAATGATATTAAGCTATTGCATAGATTTTATCGCGGGCTTTGAGCGCGGTAACCGCGGTGCAGCGTTAAACAATATTAACTTCTCGTTTATTCAATAAAAGAAAATCGAAAAATCAAAAAATCGAAAAATCGAAAAATCGAAAAATCGAAAAATCGAAAAATCGAAAAATCGAAAAATCGAAAAATCGAAAAATCGAAAAATCGAAAAATCGAAAAATCGAAAAATCGAAAAATCGAAAAATCGAAAAATCGAAAAATCGAAAAATCGAAAAATCGAAAAATCGAAAAATCGAAAAATCGAAAAATCGAAAAATCGAAAAATCGAAAAATCGAAAAATCAAAAAATCGAAAAATCGAAAAATCGAAAAATCGAAAAATCGAAAAATCGAAAAATCGAAAAATCGAAAAATCGAAAAATCGAAAAATCGAAAAATCGAAAAATCGAAAAATCGAAAAATCGAAAAATCGAAAAATCGAAAAATCGAAAAATCGAAAAATCGAAAAATCGAAAAATCGAAAAATCGAAAAATCGAAAAATCGAAAAATCGAAAAATCGAAAAATCGAAAAATCGAAAAATCGAAAAATCGAAAAATCGAAAAATCGAAAAATCGAAAAATCGAAAAATCGAAAAATCGAAAAATCGAAAATCGAAAAATCGAAAAATCGAAAAATCGAAAAATCGAAAAATCGAAAAATAGAAAAATCGAAAAATCGAAAAATCGAAAAATCGAAAAATCGAAAAATCGAAAAATCGAAAAATCGAAAAATCGAAAAATCGAAAAATCGAAAAATCGAAAAATCGAAAAATCGAAAAATCGAAAAATCGAAAAATCGAAAAATCGAAAAATCGAAAAATCGAAAAATCGAAAAATCGAAAAATCGAAAAATCGAAAAATCGAAAAATCGAAAAATCGAAAAATCGAAAAATCGAAAAATCGAAAAATCGAAAAATCGAAAAATCGAAAAATCGATAAATCGATAAATCGATAAATCGAAAAATCGAAAAATCGAAACAGAAATTCCGTAACGAAAATAAACCTAACACCCCCCACTCCGACCGGCACAGCGGTGCGGCGTTGAAAGCCGTGCATCGTCTAACGTCGTTTCAGTTCGGCAGACTTCGGCACGGTGTATGTGTGCGTGCGACTAGACGTATGCGTGTAGACTAGCTTCTAACTGATTCTCTTTTAGACATAATTTCGGAAAAGTTGAATTTGAAAATGAATAATGATCCACAAGAATCCACAACAAAATTTGGGACCACCATTGACGCGATATTTTCCAGATATTTAGAGGATATCTCAAACTTATGTTTCTTATTTCAGTTACGATAAACCTATAGTTTCAATGATAAAAATTCCTAAATAACCTACATGTATTGTAAGATAATAAAAATATTTTAAACAATATTAACTTCTCATTTATTAAATAAAAGAAAAAAAATTGTTTTCTTATCGGTCACCACGCTCAAAAAGTGTAACTTGAATTAATATCAAAGAAAAAACTTGAATTAATATCAAAGAAAAAAAATACTGCATAAATAAAATAAGTAAATAATTATAATTGCATAAGTTGATAAAAAATGCTATGCAATAGCTTTACCGCGGCAGTTTCCGAGTGTCACAAATATTTTTTTTAAACTACATGATTTTTAATTTAAAGTTTATTCTATGAGACACATTTCTATTATGACTATCTTCAAACTAAACTACAGACAAATAGAAGTTAATAAGAAAAAGTTGTTACCTTCCACTTAGTAATCCAATTCACATCAACACCCAGGAATACTAACTGAAGGTCTAATTTTTTTTTATTAAAATTGTTTAGGTAATCTAAACTGATTTTAAGAAAAATTTGCATTATAAGAGATAAAGTTATTTTATGATTTTATACTTTGTAGTACAAAACCACTTGAGATAAATAAATTTAATAGGAATAAAGTCTTACTTTATCACATTATTTAAAGGCTAGCAAGTGTTTTTTAGACTAAACAACTTAATAAGTGACTAGGTGATTAGCATGTGCTAAAAAAGAACTGTTTATTTTAAAGCGTTCATTGACTACACAATCAATGGAACAAAAAAATATTTATTACACTTTATTATTATCCGTAACATTGACACATTTTGTTTTATTTAAAAAAGACAGATAAGATAATTCTTTTATAATAAAATTTTAAGTTCGGAATTCAGTCAAGCCGTCTAAATCAATGTCTGTAATATACAAGAGTGGTTTGATAAGTAGTTGGTGCAATCGCTTTGTATTTTTAATCATGGTGTCTCCGTGTCTCTTGACTATCCTATTAACGGCAGTTTTTGATAAAATACATTTACCTACCGAAAAATCGAAAAATCGAAAAATCGAAAAATCGAAAAATCGAAAAATCGAAAAATCGAAAAATCGAAAAATCGAAAAATCGAAAAATCGAAAAATCGAAAAATCGAAAAATCGAAAAATCGAAAAATCGAAAAATCGAAAAATCGAAAAATCGAAAAATCGAAAAATCGAAAAATCGAAAAATCGAAAAATCGAAAAATCGAAAAATCGAAAAATCGAAAAATCGAAAAATCGAAAAATCGAAAAATCGAAAAATCGAAAAATCGAAAAATCGAAAAATCGAAAAATCGAAAAATCGAAAAATCGAAAAATCAAAAAATCGAAAAATCGAAAAATCGAAAAATCGAAAAATCGAAAAATCGAAAAATCGAAAAATCGAAAAATCGAAAAATCGAAAAATCGAAAAATCGATAAATCAAAAAATCGAAAAATCGAAAAATCAAAAAATCGAAAAATCGAAAAATCGAAAAATCGAAAAATCGAAAAATCAAAAAATCGAAAAATCGAAAAATCGAAAAATCGAATAATCGAAAAATCGAAAAATCGAAAAATCGAAAAATCGAAAAATCGAAAAATCGAAAAATCGAAAAATCGAAAAATCGAAAAATCGAAAAATCGAAAAATCGAAACCAACTTTCTAACTAGTATGGTTTGGAAATTACTAACACAATCCCAACAGAACGAAGTCTATTAAATCCAGTTAATAGGCCTCGATTTTTTCTTTAATATTTAGAAGTAAATATATTGGTAATTAATAGCCTATTAATGGGAAATTGCAGGCATTTTACAATATTATTACTGGCTACTGAATAAAATAAAGATCATGGGCCAGACACACGACCAGGACAGGAAAAAATGTCTCCTACAAAAAGTATAGTCATAAAATATTAAGGGCCACCGAGGGCCCCGGGATAATTTTTCAGGTCGGGTCCCTTGACAATTTTATAAAAAAAATTAAGCCCTTTCAATATCACATTTCTAAAAAATAAATTCTTCCAGCAAAAACTTCTCCTCTTTAGTGAAATCTCTAAAACAAAAAAGTCCTCTCTCTTGTGGCGAAGTTCTAAAAAAAATAAAAGACGTCGTGCTGCCTGGCCCCCCTTACGCCGCTGCCGGCCCCCCACTTGAGCCCGGGCCCCGGGAATTTGTCCTGTTTTAACAGTAGATCTGTTTGTATCACTATCCTAATGTTCTACTGTTTCGAGTTTATTTTCATTATTATTTTCATTGAATATAAATAAAAATAATTATTATTTATTTATTTATTTATTTAGTATGGTAGAATACTTACACACTAAAAATTATTAGGTATTTAAATTCCAAATAATGATTAGTTTATTTGCTTTCTTTACTTTCCTATCTGTAAACAGATAAGGAAAGCATATGAATCATAAATTTTCGATTATGAGTTTTTGACGTTTTTTTACGTTTTGGGGTCCCTGAATCCGGTTTAACTATTTTCGCGATGATGTCTGTGTGTGTCGGTATGTGTCTGTGTGTGTCTGTGAGTGTCTGTGTGTGTCTGTGTGTTTCTGTGTGTGTGTGTGCGTGTGTGCGAGTGCGTGTATGTGTGTGTGTGTGTGTGTGTGTGTGTGTGTGTGTGAGTGCGTGCGTGCGTGTGTGTGTGTGTGAGTGCGTGCGTGTGTGTGTGTGTGTTTGGCGTGTGTGTGTGTGGCGTGCGTGCGTGTGTGTGTGTGTGTGTGTTTCTGTGTATGCGTGCGTGCGAGTGCGTGTATGTGTGTGCGTGTATGTGTGTGTGTGTGTGCGTGCGTGCGTGTTTGTGTGTGTGAGTGCGTGTGTATGTGTGGCGTGCGTGCATGTTAAAATAACTACTGTGCGGAACACTAGTGCGTGAGTACGACAGGCATCTGGCTAATTTTTTTTTTCGCTATAATTTATGTGCACTGCAACAACTAATGCATTTCTTAAATAAAGTAATAAAACATTTTGAAATACCTACCTGGATTTGACTTCAATGTAGATTAACAGTAACACTGCCTGTAATTAGAAGGTATCTACCACATTAGTTTTTAAAGAATATTAAAAGCCAGAACGAAACTTAATCACGATTATTTTTCTACAGTAAAACTATAATGAAAAAAAGGTAATAATTTTAAACATTGAAAGTCAGGTAGGTACCCGCAGGCTACCGATCTTTAAATCATAATTGTACCACAAGTTTAACCTTGCATAAATTAAATATTAAACAGACATAAACAATGCTTGGTTAATTTTGAATTCCACTGCTTTCATTTTCACTTTCCACAACACGCAATTCCAAACTGCTGCCCAAAGTTAACTTTAATGAAAAATTATCATTGTTTATAAAGATAAACAAGCACCTCCTACCCATTCCACTAGTTCAGCGATGATTATTTTGTAGCAGATGAATTAAAATCATAAACTAAACTGTTATGTGACCTTTAATGAATGTTAATGTTGTTGAGTTTTGTTGTCTAGCCAATTTATAAAAATAACCACCTAGAGTACCTGGGTTATACTCAAATCATTAATATAGCAGATTAAATTGCTTTAAACAATTTGCAACAATTCTAAATATCTGGTGTGAGTACTGGATAGAACGAAAAATCTAAAAACATGCAAAAAATATTTAAATAATGTTTTTTTATTATACTTGATGCTTATACAAGGAGTTTCAAAAGATCGTGCTGATGCGGCTAGTAGGTGAAAAATAAGTGAGGTTTGCTTACATGTATTGGCCATTTAGGGTTCCCCAAATTGTATTTCCCACCTTATACTGGACCTGCTCTAAATATACCTAAAGCAAAATTGGAAATAAAACCTGCTACACAGACCCCACACACGATTGATTATTGCAATTATACACCTGAAAAATGAAGTTTTATAACAAGGTCTCGGAAAAACAAGATGGTCTAAAAAATGTAAATGAAAACTTTAAGATGTAAATATTAAAACAAACAAAAACAAAAAGTAGAGTAAAAGCTATTTTCGCAAAGCCGATCCCAAACGTTTTCTGAACTCTAAGGTAAAGCCTACATGCCTACATAAACAATATAATATACATTTATAATATTTAGTGTAATTTTCTGCTTAGCACTCAGAATATGTCCCGAATCAATTTCGCAAACATAGTTACCCTTGTTCCACTCATTTATATACGGAGTGACTCATTTTAAAGCGTGCCACCCTCATACATTTTTTATTTATGGAGCGATTTTAACGAATTTGTTTTTGAAATGTGGAAGGTTGCAAGGTGTATTTTGGAGCCGAGCTGCGTCCAGTTTTTTTTTAACCAGGGCCTACTAGAACACATTCAGAGGCTGAAAAATCCAGAATCCATAACAACGATTTTTTTTAAATCTGCTTACGTCACTGGAATCGGCGTTCTTTGAAATATCTGTACCAAGAATAATGAAAAAATATTCAACATTAACGATTCTAAAAATCTCTCCATAAATAATAAATTTCAGAGGGTGGCACGCTTTCGACTGGGTCACTCTGTAGGTACCTATATCTTCAACTCTCTCCACCTTACATTTTGTTGATTACGAGAAAGTTTTTGTTTTAGGAGACTTTAACGTTCCCCAGTATGTTAATATGGCACCTCTCACTGGTCAACTAGTTAAATTAAATGCTTTCGTACATCTTCACTATTTCAAACAATATAATAATATATTTAACATAAACAATCAATTATTAGACTAGTTTTTTGTAATGAATCATGCACTGTTTAAAGAGTATATGATTTGATGGTCCCTGAAGATATCTCGCATCCTACTTTGAATATTAATTTTCAAATATCTAATCCTCGTAGTAAACCTAATCCAGTAAATAAAAATTTACAGTATAACTTTCGTAAAGCTAATTATATGATGTTGTATCAACTAATAACTTCATGTGACTGGTCTTTTCTCAATAATGTGAATAATATTGAAACTGCATGTAAGTTATTTTATGAACAACTACATGGTATGATGGATATATGTATTCCCAAATATGTTCCAACTGCAAAAAAATACCCTACATGGTTCAAAAGGACCTATTATTAGAGATATTAAAAAAAAAGAGAAAGCACGAAAAAAGTTTAGACGCAATAATGATTTAAATGCATTCGAAGAATTTTAACGGCTAAGATCCAAAATTAAAAAGGTAAAAAAATTTGTATCGAGAACTATCGACCCATCACTATTATATGTAATTTTGCCAAAGTTTTTGAAATTTTACTATACGATAATATAATACCACACGTCAAACATCACATGGTGGAAGAACAATATGGTTTTGGTAAGAACAGGACAACAATAATAAATCTTTTCTCATTTACACAATACAGTTCTACAATAGTTGATGGCGGCGGTCAACTAAACGTAATATATACAGATTTTTTTAAGGCTTTCGACAAACTCGATTATAAAATATTACTTTAAAAGCTTAGCAAGTTTGGATTGTCCAAGCCTGTCATACATTTTTTTCAATCTTACTTGACAAACAGAGCCCAGTTTGTTGAAGTGCGTGGATTTGAGTCTGTCGATATCTTAGTTACCTCTGGCGTACCTCAAGGCTCGATTCTGGGACCGCTTTTATTTATACTATTCGTAAATGACATCATTAATGACGTTAACGTAAACTATTTAATTTATGCAGACGAATGTCAAAATTTTTTATCAGGTAGATATCTTAAATGATTGTCTTAAATTACAAAGTAATATTATTAAAATAAATAATTGGTGTTTAATAAATATTCTTCCATTAAATTCAAAAAAATGTTATATAGTGTCATATACCAAAAAAGATTTTCCAATCCTCTATAACTACTGTTTGGATGGTGTTATATTAAAAAGACCGAATTTTGTTATAGATCTTGGGGTAAAGTTCGATAAAAAACTTACTTTTAATGAACATCTAAATGACGTGATCATAGCATCATTCAGAAATTTGGGATTTATCATTAGGCATGAATATGTTGTACAATGCGTTCGTGAAATCAAAATTAGAATATGCTTAATTAATATGGAAAGCATTTTATGATATTCACATAAGCGCTCTTGAAAACGTTCAAAGACGATATCTAAAATTCTTGGCATTTAAGATAGACGGAACATATCCACCAATTGGGATAAATCACACGTTGCTTTTAAATAGATTTCAAATGAAAAGCTTAGAATGTAGACGAAAAAATCAGTCGTTAATATTCCTCTATACTTATTACCTACCAAATTGATTGTTCCGAGTTATTAGAACAAACTTTTAAACATTTAAAGTGCCAAGAATTGAATCTCGAAACTTAATGTTTTAACTCCCGTTGTCTTGGACAAATTTATTAAAAAAACTCGCCATTGCATTTTATGTGTGAAAACTGCAACAACCTGTAAGGTAGAATTGATATATGTATTTTCTTGTAAGCTTTCGCAGCTCAAAAAATTGTAAAGCTGTTTCGGTACTATTTGCTTGTGTATGAGTCATTAATTCATTTAATTTTTGTCATATTATGTAATTTTTGTTATATTGTGTAATTTTTGTTATGTTGTATAATTTATGTTATATCCAAATTATGTCTTATTGTGCAATATGTTATATTTACTTTTGTAATTAGGTACAATTTTTTTCCTGCTCTATAACTAGGCATTTAGCCTGTAGAGCAGTGTATTTAATAAATAAAAATAAATAAATAAATAAATTAAACTTTTTCGAGTAAACCCTTTGACATAATATGACATAATCCTACTTCTTCTTTGATAGAACGTTAATGTACAATTTCCTTAGATAATAATTACAAATGTCAATAACTTTAAACAAAACAAATAAAAATATACTTCCTTATTTTTAATGTGATGAAATAAGTAAAAATTATTGATTAAGTTTTAATACCATTGACCTGTTGAGATGACAAAAACAATAACATTAATTTGTTAACCTACACTTAGTAGGTCGCACGGGAATTGGCAATGACCAGTCATATGCCTGTGATCAGGCACAGAGCTACCTATCAAAGAGTGGTTTAAATTATTGTTATATTTGTTTTTAACATTAGAATTTTTCAATAATTGATCAAAACGATCTGTAATATTACCAGCGAGCGTTAAGTGAGCAGTCGGACCAATCAAAAACGTCTTGCAAAATAGAAAACCGATCACCATTTCCAATTATTACTAATAAGTAATCAGCTGATCGGTCCAGGGTCAGTCAGAACAATCGAGAAATTTTGTCTGACTACACACAAAAGAGAATCCTTCCATATTAAATATCAGTAATACCCTGATATTTATATTGTTAATCAAAAATATGGATAAACAACTAGATTATTAAAAACAAATAAATATAATACACCAATCTGAGGATAACTTCATGTTTTTTTTTTTAAAGATTATGGGAAAAGCAGGTGCCTGGTACCTGGTCTTGTACTTCTTGAATGTGCTAATCATGGATTTGAAAAATTAGAACTAGGCGCTTTCGAAAAACAGGTTCAACGAGTGGTTTGACCATAGATAGGGGAGTGTGAGGTTCGATCATACCACTCAACTTGACTGTTGACCTTAAGACATGTCCATACTAGAGTAACATGCAGCAATTTGTTGGAACTTACCTTGCAAAAAGTTGTCGAATGTTTAGAATTCAGTCAAGAAACAGTTGACTTAAGACACGTTCCCAGACAACACACCAAATCCCAGAGATATCCACAGAATATCTTTCGTGGATATCCAATATATCCACAGGGTATCTGAAATATCCCGTGGATCCAATATGGATATCCAAATGTCCGTCTATATCCAGAATATAGAAGATATCCTATGGATATCCAGCAAAATATCTAATGGGTATCTTTCCAGACAATACAAGAAATCCCAGAGATATCCACAGAATATATTTTGTGGATATCCAATATATCCAGTGGATTTAATATAGATATCCAAATGTCCGTCTATATCCCAGGATATAGAAGATATTCGGATATTCAGCAAAATATTTTATGGATATCTTTAGTAGAGGTTCATAGGTAACCAATGATTATTGAATAATGTCGAAAGATCTAATCTCTGGTCGAAAAAAAATTGCAGAAAATAAAAAATATTTTCAACACTCAAAATATTTTCAACACTCTGCTTTTAATTTTGCCCACTAAGGAGAAAGTCATCCTTATTAGGACTCTTCAGCAATAAATGGAAATTCTCGACTCCAGTCTCTAATGGAGTCTGATTGCGATACCAATTTCGATCGAACTCAGTTACGGCGGGTTGAGCATGAGTAGATATTCAACGAGCGAAAGTGGTATCGCCATCTATACTTAGTAAGCAAAATCAAAAATTACATCTAGTGGATATCCACCATGGTTTGCCTTCGCGCCTAGACTTTGATATATTTAGTGGATGTCCATGGGATATTGAATACACCTTAAAGAAATTAATTTTAAATATCTGAACGGTACTATTAGCCACAATGGCGAGCACAATGGCGTAATTTTTTAATAATTTGCTATATAATTACTATTATTTATGGACATTTGCATGTCTATAAATTACTTCTCATGGATATAAAATAGATATCCACCATGGACTGGACATTCAGTGGATATTGGGATGTCCAGAAGATATCCAAAGGATTTGGTGTGCTGTCTGGGTTATGGTACCAAAAATTAATTTCAGTGCTACAGACTTTGAGCTAATTTACTGGAATGAGAGCGATGTGAAACCGCCCCCTGTTTTAAGGGATTTTACTGATGATAATGTTAGGTTCTTAAGGACCTTAATCGAAACCGAAATTCCAGACTTTAATTTTCCGAAGTTCCCTTGCCATACTCGATCCGTGGATAAATGCGTAAAATTAGTTACAGAGTCATCTTCTTTAGTAATTGGTCCAGAATGAAGAGACGGCTTTATTCGCTCAAGAAATTATGCCAATAATTGAAAGTAAACGACAGTTTAAAAATCAGTAAATGTTTTTTTAACCTACTTCAAAAAAAAGGAGAAGGTTCTCAATTCGTCGGAATATTTTTTTTATATATGTTCAGCGATAATTCTTTACTAAGTTGTCCGATTTCTATGATTATTGTTAGAAAATAGGTACCTCAGAGGTAGTCCCACATAAATTTGGTCAAAATCTAAGGATGGGGTGTATGGGAAAATCATCAAACTCTTCATTTTTTATATATTTTCAGGGATAATTCTTTACCATGTTGTCCGATTTCAATGATTCTTTTTTGTTAGAAAGGGGATACCTTAGAGCAGTGTTACTTAAAGTGTGCTCCGCGAAGAAAAGAATAGTCATAATAAAAAAAGCAGTAGGTACTATCGCCACAAAAGGGAGGGACCTGTCTTTAGGACTTTTTTACAAGTCACTAAGAGGAAGGAGAATATGATTTTGCTTAAGGACCTTTTTTTTAGAAGTCACATTTCGCTTTTCAAAGAGGTTCCGTCGCCTAAAAAGTTTGAGGAACACTGCCTTGGAGGTAGTTCCGTATACAATTGGTAAGGATCTGATGATCTATGAAAAAATCAAACGAAACGTAAGCACAGCAAAACGCAAGTTTTGATGGGTATTATTGTAAACTTAATTTTTATATTATTTAAAAATATACCTATTTCGGCCCAGCCTAGTGTATGGCACCAGAGACAATCCAGCGAGACGTGTAACTCAATGTATTTTTTTTTGTTCGGTAAAAGTTATTTGGGCGATTGTAACCACAACCAGTCTATGATGGCGCCACTAGTAAATAGCGGGAAAATTAAAAATGCTTTAGGGCGGGAAATTCAAACATGGATTCAGAAATAATGTTTTTCTATACAAATTTACAGGAGAAACAAAAACTATTGTTTCACTGTATATTAAAAACATATAAAAGCTTCCAATAACATCAAATTTTTTATCACATAATCATTTTAATAAAGGAAGTTTTAATCAGTTTAATATAAACAGTGAACATAGTTTTTATTACTCTTGTAAATTTCGCTAAAAAAAAATTGAAAATTCTATTGATTAGTAAATATTTAAACTTGGAAAAATAATACACCAAACTCTTTTTCTATAAATTATATTTTTGTAAGGTACATAAAAACAAACTACAATTGCTTCATTTAGAAAGTACCTCCTATCATTTTGTGACAAATTACAAAGAAAGTAACAGTTGTTATATATTCATAATATATTTAAAAACTAATGTAACAAATATTTTATAAAGTATAGTATCGATACCTTTTTGCCAGACTATCATAAGTGCCATTTGAACAAATGTCACTTATGTTAGTCTTGCAAAAAGGTATGGATATGTTATGACTGTTTATTTGAATAGAAGCCATGGAAACGAAACACACATACACTCAACACAAATGTATAAGGCCCGAGTCAAGTAAGTTCCCATCCTGTAAACTGTATCGAAACCTGCTAGACCCCTGCTAACTCCTCTTATAGTAATCAAGATCAATATATTTATATGCCATGCCTTCTAAAAGGGAATGAAGGATTACATACTATCATCATTTAAACAGGACGTTGCTGAAGGCTTACCCCTGTTATTTCGTTTGTTTGTGTATCTTGTGTGTGTGCATTCCTGTTGTGTCCCCAGTCATGTAAAAGTTTTCCTAGTCTCCTAATTTGGTTACTAGGTGGACCTTCTCCAACTAGTAGTCTAATCTATTCGATCTGTTCGGAAGCAGGAGGTACTTTTCAAACATAGCAAATAATATTATTAATAATAAACACTATTTAAAGATAAATACATTTTTGTAATTTTTTTGTCATTGCCCCTTACCTTTCTCTTACACCACCAGGGTATACCTATTTTCCATATTCCCTTAATTATAGATTACCTTACAATGTTCGAATGAATATAACATTTTACTCATGAAAAATCTAATTTCATATTTAACTCTTTTTCAGTTTCATTTGAAACAATAATTGGTACCTATATTACAATTTATTATCAAAGAAAATTTCTAATAAAGTTATAGCAAATCCTACTTAAACTACTGGTTGTTCTGCAGGATAAATTAACTTTTCTTGAGATTGATCTCTCTATAAAATCCAAAACCGACCTGATGTCCCCAAATTTATTTTCCAATGCATCCTGATTTAAAATTCTGCCCTTTTGTGATTCAATTTTTGTTTTCTTCCTTTAGAGTGGCTGTTAGAGGTAGGTGTATGTAAGAAATAGCTAATCTCTAATCATTTCAAAAGTCCTTTGCCAATACTACATGTGCAGATTTTTTACTCAGCATACATTTTACTTTTCTAGTAGATAGGAACTTTGTGCTGCCATTAAAGCTGTCCAGACATTCATCTACCTACTTAATGAACACAAGTAGTTGTAACAATGGATTTCTGTTCCAATTCACCTAAAATAATTATAGTCATTATATTATATTATTAAACACACACATTATACAGTGGTTTTCTTAATAAATTGGAAATTACTTACCTCTAGAAAGAAATGTGTACAAAAACGCGAGTTTGGTTCCAGAAATTGCTTCATGCAAAAAATAATATGCAAAAATAAACATTCCCCCCCAAAGAAAATTAATTAAACAACAAAATCAGACTAAAAGAAATATACGGGGCCCAAAATAAATTAATTTTAATAAAATGCACATGTTCATAACATTGTCAGTTGTCAGCAGGGTTGCCAACATGCCAACCGGTCTTTACCGATTTACTCTCAAAAACTTTTCCGGATTACTCACAATTACTCACAATTTCAAAATATCAATATTACTAGTTTTTTTATATAAATTGTATATTTTGTACTCTTGCACTTTTGTTTGAATTTATTTTACTACTGTGCAATGTTGCTAATCATCAAAAGAGCAATTTCCAGAACATACAAGAGTCAAAACAGATGCACCTTTTTTCTGTGCATTCACTATTTTAATAACCAAGTAATATACAGGTTGATTCATAACTATTGGGACATAGGCTAAGGACAGGTTATTTGCACAAAAATATGGCATAGGACCAAATATACCTTAATTAAATATTGCTGTGGAATAAGATACAGGGTGTTAAATTTTAATTCTGTTTTTTCGTTTTTTTCTGATGTCACTGTATATTTATGAATTGTTATCAAAATTGGTACAAAGGCATATTTTTCGACAAGGAATAATATTTTATATATTATTTCACATTTTGTTACAGAAGGCGCCACGTGAATGATTCCTGATGATGAAATTAAGTGGTAGCTTTTTTACGAATCTTTTTAGTATATTTGATTAGAAATTTTACCCGTTTTCGAGAAAAACGCAATTGAACAACTCACAAAATATTTCATTTATGAAAAGTTTGCTTTGCAGTGTCAAATAATTTGCTGTTAGATTATAATCTATTTTTATTACTATTATTATTATTTAACGTCCTGTATCTTATTCCACAGCAATATTTTATTAAGGTATATTTGGCCCTATCGCCATATTTTGGTACAAATAACCTGCCCTTAGCCTATGTCCCAATAGTTATGAATCACCCTGTATATAAAACATCTTTGTAATCAGCTAAACAAAAAAGGATGGAGAATTAGAGTATATTCTTTATTAATGGGCGAAATCATAATAAATCATTAATTCTAATACTTAAAAAAAATCTACTAATAAAAATGAACAAAAAAAGATATTAATCGACGATTGGGACAGTTCCAATGGGACTATCACTATCGACAAGACACCTAGGGGTTGTAAAACATCAAAATCACTTTTACTCTATTACATTGACCAAGCAATAGAGGACGCTGCAATTTTAAAACTACAAAATTGTTATGACTGCTAAAAGTGCAAGGGGGTAAAATTAGGCTTATATTAATTTTTTTTAAAAGAACACGGTTTTAATAAATTATGCGATCAGGATTTTGCCTAACTACCATGAATATACCCACGCTGACTTCCCGATTACTCACATATTACTCACAATTGCCCTTTACTCACAAAATTACTCACAGACTAGTAAATTACTCACAAATGTGAGGAATTACTCACAGATTGGCAACCCTGGTTGTCAGTTTTAATACTTTTAATCGATATTTCTACGTCAAAAAACCAGCAACACCAGCGTCCTCTGAAAATGGTGTTAGTTTTATTGGAGAGAGATAGACATATGTAAAGATCAATGTAAAAGAAAAAGAGAGTCATATATGTAATTTAAATGGACCACCGAACATATTTTCCTATTAATGCTGCGTTTGAGAATCCACATCGGATGCATCTGAGATGTAAAAAATCTTTGATCACGTGGTTCAGTATACGTAAATGTAATGGGACAGATGTGTCCGATGTGGATAAAAAAACGCTCGAGATGTAAAAAATGCATCCGATGTGGATTCTCAAACGCAGCATATGTTACACGTCTCTGATGGCACTCAGGACGGCGATATACTGGTTGCATAACGAAATTACCAGAAGCAACTTGGTCGAATCATAGACTGGATAAAGGCCTCGATTTAAAATAATTAAAACGATGAAAAATTTAATCTGACATTTCTGTCATTGCCATAACCTCAGTTTTGGTCATGCTGGATTTTTATGTTGTAAATTTCATTATAGAAAAAGCATATTAAATATAAAAATGACTCGATTTGCCCGAGCAAAGGGCTCAAAGGCATCAAATGAGAGATTACCTGAGGAAGCGACACCATGGAGTGAAATGAAACAACAGTTATTAGAAAAAAATAAGGAAATAGAACAAAGTAAAAAGAAACAGGCATTCCTTAATCAAAGAAACGCGAATTATAAAGCTTTCTTGGAAGAAAAGACCGAAGATGAAATGAAAAAATCACAATGGGCAGAATTTTCATCAGAAAACATTACGAAAAACGGTTTGTTAACCAAAAATAATAAGAATGATTTTGATACTGAAATTGGTATTGAAGAATCGGAGGATGAAGCCTTTACTTCATTAAAAGCTAAAGTAGATGAAGTTTTAAAAAAATCAGAAAACAAAACTAGGTACGTACCCAAAAACTATGAATATATTTTTTTAAATTAGTGGTATTCTAAATTAAGGTAAGAACACCAGTATTCGAGACTAGTAGAACATCTTATGGCTGTTTAATGTCATTTTGTATACACCAATAATCAACGACCCTTTCACCAGTTATTGACAGTATCACTAGTAATTATCACATCCCAGTTATCGACATGACAAAGAGCATTAAGAAGTCAATATTGGATCCCTATAATAACCCTGTAATCGACAAAAAGTGTCAAACAAGTAAGCAATAAAATTTTGCCAAAAACATGTGTTTTAGAATGCAAAAATACCTTACACAAAATTTTATTCACATATCTTAACAATTTAAAAAGCAACAACCAATTTTATAATGCCCTTACCTTAACAAATTTCGTTAATGTAATAGTTGACAGGTCTAAAAATGGGCATGTTCACACCACTCTGCACTTACGTCTAGAATTTAAATTTGCACAAGCCACTTTGCCAAATCTCCACTTTCATTTTAGCTTGCTCTAATTCATAGTTTATTTTTTAACCAAATTGAAACCTCTGTACATTAAAATGTATGATAAATAAATATAAAGATTTATTATAACTAGCTTATACCTGTCACCATCAGAGAGTGAAGATATTTTTATTGATGAACTTAGTGATTATCTGGAACAAACGAAGCAATTAGATGTTTTTTCTTGCATATTAGTAGGAGTTATAAATATTAAAATAAATAGGGACAATGATATAGTCCAAAAGTACTTAAATTTGCTGAGTGAAAACAATTTTATATCGATGATTAATAAAAATACTAGAATGATAAATGATGGTTCAGGTAACTGTATTGACCATATTTTTTTAAAAAGAACATTCCTAACCTGGAATTTAAATGTGTTTCTATGGTATTTGAAAATTATGTAACTGATCACAGAGCTACAATTTTAGGCATACCAACTAATACAAGTCAAAATATTAACAAAAAACTCAGAAAGACTTATTCAACATATAAATTATGAGAAAAGATTTGAACACTTATAACTGGATTAATTTTTACAATAAAGATGACGTAAATGAATTAACACAGGAATTTATGAATACTCTAAAAAACTTTGTTGAAAAAAATACAATTCTTAAAAAAATACATAAATGTGATATTAAACGTAAACAATGGATTACCAAAGGTATAGTAAACTCGGTTAATAAAAAAAATACATTATATCATGCATTCAAAGTAGATCCTGGAAATGAGGACAAAAAATTAAATTATCTTAACTATAAGAGATTTTTAAACAAACTAATTAGGAACGCTAAATATAACTACTATAAAAAACAGATAAATATAAATAAAAATATTTCAAAAAACCTCTGGAATGTTGTTAAAAATATTTGCACTAATGAAAGTAAAAGTGAACCCAAGGACATATTCACTCATAATAATATAAAATTAAATACTCCAGAGAGTATAGCAGGTGCATTCAATGATTTTTTTATAGATGTTGGGGAATCTTATGCTGAAAATATAACGATTCCAGATACCCCTTCACCTCGTGCAAATAAAAATCAAAATACATTTTTTTTACATCCTGTAAATAACAAAGAAATATTAGATATTGTAAATACATTAAAAAGTAAAAAGTCGCCCAGTTTGTATAAAATAAAAACTGAAATATTTAAAGGAACATCTGAAATAATTTCTATGCCCATAGTTCATATCATAAACAGTATATTTATAACAAACAAAATACCTCATACATTTAAAATAGCCGTTGTTACACCCATACATAAAAAAGGAGACATAAAAAATATAAATAATTATAGGCCTATATCAGTTATATGTACGTTAGGAAAAATATTTGAAAAAGTTCTAAAAAACAGGGTAGTAAATTTTTTAAATGCTAACAATATACTATCAGAAAAACAGTTCGGATTTAGAGAAGGCTTATCGACAAATGATGCAATAGGGAAACTCGTGGAAAAGATTACAAAATGTTTGGAAATAAGTAAACCTGTAATCTGCGTATTTGTGGATCTCGCCAAGGCATTTGACACTGTGAGTCATACACAAATGTTGGAAGTCTTGGGGGATGCAGGAATAAGAGGAACAGCAAATGATCTATTTGCTGATTATTTATGTATTCGAAAACAAGTAGTAAAAATAGGTAACGTAATTAGCAATGAAAAAATAATTAACTATGGGTTGCCTCAAGGGACAGTATTGGGACCCATTTTATTTACAATGTATATAGGTAAAGAATATACTTACAGAAAACATAGCTGGAGAACTTCTTAGTTTCGCTATTTTATACAGTGCTGATAAGTGGGGTGAATTAAAAAATAAAGTTGAGAAAGATCTGGCAAAAATTCTAGATCTGTTTCGACACAAATTATTGACAGTAAACTTTGAAAAAACGTTTTTTATGCCTTTTTCGAATGATACAAGATGTTTGCCACATTTCCAAACTCTAACCATAAGACAAGATATAATAATAGAATGCAAAACTAGTTATAAATATTTAGGAGTTACTTTAGACACATTTAAAATGGGATGCGTACATTAATAATATAACGAAAACACTAAGACAACTTTTATATCGTTTAAAACATTTAAAAAATATATTAGACCAATCATTCTTGAAAATAATTTATTATTCTCTTGTTGAATCTCGTTTACGTTATGCTATATTGAGTTGGGGAGGTGCTGCTAATTGTCATTTAAAAAAACTTGATATAATACAAAAAAGTATTATAAAAATATTATTCAATAAACCATCTACTTATCCATCTCATTTGAATCTGGTCTACTTGATATTAGACAATTATTTTTGAATCAAATTATATTATTTACTTACAAAAATAAAACTCAATTGGAAAAACTTAATCATGTTTATGACACCAGGTACAAAGGTACCGATAATGCAGTCATAGAATTACTACAAAAAAATGTTAGTTTTCGTTCTTATAGTTACCTATCACGTAAGATTTATAACTATCTTCCAGAAATATATAAAACCTATCTCTTCAAAAAAATTCAGAAAATTTCGTTAAAAATATATTTAAAAAATATATAATTCTACTAGGGAGAGATGAAACTAGCAACCTAATAAACAGTACCTAAAAACTAAGTTTAAATTAGTTAATTAAGAAATTATTTCTCCTTCCTCCCTCTACCAAAAAAAAAATATATATATAGATAACATACTTATATTATATACTTTATTTTTTTACACATGTTACACATGTTTTATATTTTCCTTTTAGTGTTCATGCACAACCTCATTGGTTCAATGGACTAAATGTATCTATCTATTTATTCAGCATTTATAATTTGTAAATAAAAAATTGTAAAAACAATTATTGTAATAAAAAGAATAAATATAGTTTATTATATTTTGAAAAAACAATTTCGTTTTATTTTATAAGACAGTTTTGATAGATTTTAAATTTAAATTTTGTAATTATCACTATTGAAAGGTATTATTGACATTAAAAATAATGATCGTATTACCTAAAAATCTTTAGAACATTTTTTATTTTTATGGGATTTTTAATTGATGTAAAAATTGGTAAATAGATGATTAAAAGTAAAATAGCTATTTCAATCTGCTTACTCCCTGGTTCCAAATAATTAAATATAACCTGGCAACTATGTAACGATTCCAACTGTCAGAACTAGCCGGATCAGGAATGGTGCACACAGGAACATTTCCAGACCCTTCAACTACAACATTACCCAAATTTCTTTAGGAAAAACTAAATTGATATCACCATTTTTTGTCACTTAACTAAGTAAAACTATACCTTTGAGGAGTTTTACAGTATTGCCAGAGATATTAAACTTTCGTTCTGGCAGAGAATTATGTAACACATGACCTTATTAGGAGAGTTTAAATTAACTGTCAATTAATTGGTGCACTGTCGATTACTGTTCTTATCTTATATGCCTTAGCCTTACAAAAAAGTAAAAGTGTAAAAAAGTGCTGTATATTTACCTTTAAAGTCTTTTGCTTGTGATAAGTGCATTTTTTATCATGGTAAATATACACACACTGTAAGTTACAGTCTGTAACTAATATACTATATAACTACAGCATACATACTAGATAGGATTGCAAAAAAAATGTTTCAGTAATTTTTAAAATATTTGTAGTAAGTACCTACAATTATTGTGATGGGTAATTTTTTTCTTATTTTGAAATTTTCTGAATTAATTTGTAAACTTGTATGGTGTTTAGGTGTATAGTAAAATAAAAAAATTGTCATGATATAAGTATTTATATAGCTGAATGTTTTTATATTTTTAGAAACAATGATGGAGATGATAGTGACTCTGCTCCTGAAGAACATAGCTCAAAAGTACAGATTTCTAATCCAAAAATTAAAAAGCCCAAAATTAAAAAAATGCCAATTAATATTAAGGAAGGTTCTGAAAGTAAACAAAGTCACCAAGAAAAACAGAAAAAGAAGAAGCTTGCTGGAGAGAAAGTGATTAACAAAAATGACTCAAATGATGGCATTGAAAACTTAAAAAAGAAATTAAATCAAAAACCAAATCAGGACAATACAGAGAAAAACATAAAGAAGAGAAAACTTAATGAAGATAGTAATGATCAATCAAAATCAAAAAAAATTAAGAAAGACAAAACAAATATAAAGGTTAAACAAAAACCAAAAGAGAAGATACCGAAAGAAGATCTTACTGAGGCTGATTTAAAAAAGATTGAAAAGAAAAAGCAAAAAAGAATAAAGCAGCTCGAAAAAAAGAAACTAGCAAAGATTGAAAAAAGAAAACAAAAAGAGGAAGAGGAGAAAAGGAAATTAGAAAATGGAGAACAAATTGAATCAACTGGAGATCAAGTTATTAATGCACCTATAGAAATTAACAATAAAATAAAACAAGGAAAATTTGATGAGTCAGGCACATTTGAGAAGAAAGGTAAATTTCAAGCTACCAAAAATAGATTTGAAAAATTTGACAATGCTAAGGGTAAAAAAGAAAGAGATAACAAAGAACATCAAAGAAGGAAACCTTTTATGCCCACAAAAATGATAATAAATGGAAAAGAAGTTGATGTTGATTATGTAGATGGCTTTCCTGTCAAAAAAGAAGATGCACAGAGATTAAAGAAACTGAGAAAAGAAATGATAAGCAAGGGATTGCCTAGAAGTGAAATCAATGTGTCTTTGAAACTGGAAAGAAGGAAAGCTGAGAAAGCTTTTGCCAGAGAAAAGAAAAAAGTAAGATATTTTAAATTTTATTAAATTTGTCAGGAATAACAAATATTTATGCAATATGTCACCATTCAAAACAGTTTTGTAATAATTACCTACAAAGTACTCAATACTTATATAATTTAATTGTTAGCTTTATTAACATGAGATCCTCATGACCGAGGACGAACCGCTCTTTGTAATAATGTACATGTATTGTCGAATTCAAATGATTTCCGCAATCATATGGTAATTTCTGAATGACTGTGGTGATTTTCATATGACTTTAACAGATTTCCCGTGACTGCACCGATTTATATGTATTGACTGCGGCGATTTCCATATGGATTGCCAGTATTTTTCAACAACAATGTGTGGCTTTCTAGTTGGTTTCTAGTAAAAAAATATTAGTTATTTATACATTTTGTATAGGATATGTATGGGTCATACAAGAAAAAGAAAATTAAATTTTGTATGAGACGTGAAAAATCGTTGTGAAAATTGTTTTATTGAATTAACTTTATTTTTTAATGTTTTAAATAAGTAATAATTCTGTCGAACTAATTTTCAGTATATTTTTTTAGTTGTTGAGATTAAATATACATTACACATGAGTTATTCTTGTACAGAATCAATAAATAATAACATTCTACAAGATATTCGAGAAATTTTAATAAAACTATATAACAAATATAATTATGTCCGGTGTTCAAATCCAGGAATAATAATAAACAAAAAAATATTTTTTTTTTGTTTTTTAAAGATAATTTTATTTAATAAGTTAATAAAAATCATCAATTCATTTTAAAATTTTGTAAATTTTCGTGAGTCGTAAAAAAATTACTATACAACTCGATTGGATTGTCTATATCACATAGGGCCATCATATTCACTCTTGTTGCATAAACTACTATTATTGTGGATCACTTTTTATAAATTCTTTATTTAAACATATCTACCTAAATTAAATAAACTCACACTAACAATGCAGTTCTTTTTTCCTATCTCCAGTATGTTATGTTGGGAATGGGGTGTTAATACACTGCGACCTAAAAGATCTATTGTGTCCCCTTCTGTCGCCAATGCATCAAGGAAATATCTCAATGCCTATAGCGGCCCTTCCAATCCTATTTTTTTCAAGGAAGTGTAGGATTTGAAGTGGCTTTAAGTTAGGTAAATCTTCCTCTTCTATTTGATATCCTCCTAGATATAGTGCCCTTGGATTCTGGAGTGCTACAAATTCAGTTAGGATGTGAATGGAGGTTTTATCCTCCTCCTCACAGAATCTGCACTCACTATCCTCTACTACTCTCAGTTTACTTAGGTATCCTTTTAGTCGGCAATGCCTGGTAAGGATCCCTGTTACAATACGTAGCCTGTTCTTGCTCAGGCAGATACAGGCTTCCGATCTTTTCTGGTTATGTTCTCCCAGAAGTATCTTGGCCTGTCTCAGCCCCAAGAGATTGTTCCAATTATCGGTTCTTCTATTGCCTAATTCTGTTTTACTCTCCTAATATTATGTTACTGCTAATACCACAGAATGGCTCAGATCCTACAAAGGGTGTTTGAGCCCCTTTCCTTGCAAGACTATCTGCAATCTCGTTACCCTGTACCCCGTTATGTCCCGGTACCCAAATGAGAGTAACTCTATTTTCTCGCCTAGCTCATTCAATTGTTCTAGGCATCTCCAGACCATTTTTGAGCTGATTACCTAAGAGCTCAGCGCTTTGATGGCTGCTTGACTATCGGACATGATGATAATCTCTTGTCTATGAAAGTTTCTCTCGATGTTGAACTGGATACGCTTCTCGATGGCGTGAATTTCCGCCTGGAAGATGCTTGGGTATTTTCCCAAGCTTTCGGAGTGCTTGGTTCTCGGCCCATACATTCCTATTCTAGTTCCTTCTATGGTTTTGGAACCGTCCGTATACCACTGAATAGCAAGTCTTTTGGTTGCAAGCGCGATGGATTCTTGGCTCCATTCTTTCTTGCAGGCCAGCTCTGTGGTTTTGAAGTTTTTCACTTAACTGTACTTCTTTAGTATTTCATCCTGGGGCATGTCCCAGGTATCTTTAGTCCTAAAGCAAGTAGACTTTCGTCTGATTACTCCGTTCCTGATCATTCTATATCGTGTCCTTTTTGCCACATCTATCATGGGGTGGGGTTTAAGATCACCTTCATTGCGGCTATAGGTATACATTTTGTTTAGGATATGTATGGGTCATACAAGAAAAAGAAAAACTAAATTTTGTGTGAGACGTGAAAAATCGTTGTGAAAATGGTTTTATTGAATTAACTTTATTTTTTAATATTTTAAATGAGTGACAATTCTGTCAAACTAATTTTCAGTATATTTTTTTAGTTGTTGAGATTAAATATACATTACAAATGAGTTATTCTTGTACAGAATCAATAAATAATAAAATTCTACAAGATATTTGAGTATATTTACAAATATATCTTAAATAAACTATATAACAAATATGTCCAGTGTTCAAATCCAGAAAGTAATTAAAAAAATACTATTTTGTTTTTTAAAGTTTATTTTATTTAATAAAAGTCTTCTTATCTTAATAATCTCTAAATTAATTTTTAAAATTCTGTAAATTTTCGTGAGCTGTAAAAAAATAACTGTACAACTCGATTGGATTGTTAGTACCACATATGGCCATCATATCCACTCTTGTTGCACTTTTTATAAACTCTTTAGTTAAACATATCTACCTAAATTAAATAAACTTATATTAACACTGCATCTGCCAACTATTATTATAAACCTAAAGGGATGAATCAGGGTGGGTTTTTCATCCCTATAGTTTATTTGTGTAATATATTTTCAAAAAATTATTATTTTCACTTTTTTACATAAGTGAAGAAGAAATTTTAAATGCAATTCGAAGTGTAAAAAACTCGAGATATTCAGATACAAATGAGCTAAATAGCACTATCCTAAAACAAACTGCCCACATTATATATGATTTTTAACAATGTCATTTTTCCACATTAATTTAAATCTTCTAAAGTTCTTCCGCTCCATAAAAAAGGAGATAAATATCAACTAGACAACTATCATCTGATTTCAATCATTTCGATTTTTAGTAAAATTATTGAAGAAGTGTTAAAAAAATGTTGATATGACTATTTTGATAAACATAACTTTTTTAATAAATCTCAAGTTGGATTTAGAAAAGAATGTTCAACAACACAAGCTGTTTTAAATATTGTTCTTGAGGTAGTCAAGGGGCTTGAAGGGGGTAATCATACTGCCATCACTATGTGACTTTTCGAAGGCTTTTGATTGTGTTTCTCGTACTATTTTATAGAGACTTTGTTACTATGGTATAAGGGGTACAGCATTATCCCTACTTCAATCATTTATGAAATAAAACGTCTCATTTTAAACTTATTAAACATGGAGTTCTTAAGGGATCGGTCCTCGGACTGCTACTCTTTATTATATATAATTTTGTTAAACCTTACAAATCTGCTTTGTTGGCGTATGATGCTTCTTTTATTTACGCTGATAATAGTGTCAATAATAATAAAATCTTAGAAGGGATCAATGCGAAAGCGGAGACATAGTTTGTTTCGAATAAGTTAAAATTAAATGCAGATAAAACACAATCTACATTTCTCCACTTCCGTTTCTAAATGCGCTGTAAAAATTGAAAAATTGCTGGGCTTATATTTAGATAGTACTTTATCATGATATTGTCATGTGGATTATTTAAAGGGAAAATTGGCAAGTTCTCTTTTTTTGTTCTTCCAGTTGATAAATATCACGAATTCCGTTACTTGGAAAAGTTTATTTTTCTCTTTTGTATTCACACATCGGTTATGGGATTATTCTCTGGGATAATTCGTCTAGTGCCACAGATATTTTCAAACTTCATAAGAAGGGTTAGAATCTTGGCTGGTGTTGTTTTAGGGAACCTTGCCAGCCTCTGTTTATTATATTTCGCATATTACCATTACCATCACTATACCTGCTACACGTTTTAATCGATATTCATAAAGTCAGCAATTTCTTAACTAAACAGCCAGAGACACATGAATAGTTTACTCGACAAGCAAACAACATAACTAGCCGTTTTCGCTTAAGTAAGTCGCGGAAAAATTCACTGGATTATAATTTTTATAATAAACTACCACCTGAATAGTAAAAATAAATTGAAAAAAAAACTTTTAAAAAATTAGTATTAAGTGATTGTTTCTACTTTGTTGGTGAGTATTTAGAACACTTTCAGCAATAAGGATTGGAAAAACTCACAGATTTCATCCAGTAATTAATATATTGTAACTATAATTTTATTTATTTTATAACCTGTTTTCCACAAATGTGCTGTTTTTTGTATTTTTTTGATTTTTTAAAATGTTTATTATAGTTTTTATATATTTTTTTATATACTTTCTTTGACGTGCTATAACTATTGTAATTCAAATGTAAAATAGTCAGATATATCTATTACCTCTGTAAATCTTAGAAATTTTCCACACACATCCTACTCCAAATATATATTCATTGCCAACAAAAATACTGAAAAAAATTAAATTTTACACTTTTTGTAAAAAAATTTCCATTTCGGTCCAATTTATAGTTATCATGTATAGAACAAACATTATAGAGAATGATATCGCAAACAACTTTTATTTGAAAAATTTTCTTCTTCAATCGTAAATAACAGATAATCCTTAAAGTAAAACAAAACGACACTGTATAAAGTAGCCCTCTCCCCTCTAGATGCTTCGGCTAATGCCCATAATTTAATTAGTTCACCGCAGGATTCATTAAATCTTAAGTTTAAAATGTTTTTTATCCGTTTTTGAGTTGTCACCAAATTCAAAATTTGTAATTTTAGGGAAATTTAGAGAAATTTCCTCTCCAAGCGTAAATACTTAACATATTTTATTAAGTAGAAATACGAAATACGACCTCCTATAAAGTACCGCCCAGATTCTCCGACTATGCCCAAAATCTAATCAACTCATTAGAAAAATTGATCAAAGCTTAAGTTTAAAATTTTATGTTTTTCTCTTTATCTGTTTGTTTATGAGTTATTGAGTATTCAGACACACAGACAGATATCATCGCAAAAATCGTCAAAACGGATTCAGGGAATCCCAAAACGTAAAAATACGTCGAAAAAAATTATTCCTATATATACTTTCCTTATCTGTATACGGACAGTAAAGTAAAAAAATGCATCCTGTTAATAAATTGGATCGTTTTTTTTATATGAAATGGAGACAATTCTGGACCACTACATTGTAAATATCTTCTATACAAATAGTTCAGAAAAATTATAAACTGTGCCAAAAATTTAGAAATTAATAATTGATGACAATGGGCCTTTGGTAAACTCAAACTGCAATTTGTTTAATTTTACACAAAATGGTTTAGATGACCTAGTCAAAGCACCTACATCTACAATGGACAATAGGTAAAATGTCAACTGTCTGCGCACGATTTTTAACAATTGCTAGTGATTGCTCAGGGACTGCGGGAGAATTTGTGGAGACGATGAGGGAATTCAGAACGACTGCAACGATTTCTTAGCGATTGCCACTGATTTCAAAGGGACTGCGGACATTTTGTACATGTATTATGGGAGTGGGTCGCTCCTCGCTCATGACATTTTTAATTTGACAGAGACCGTTATTGAAGATCCAATTTTGTGACTAAATTTCTAAATAATTCGAATGACTGTTTTTCTTCTTTCATTTATTCTGAAAGTTTTTCAATAATGGTAAAATGTTTGATATTATTTAACATGTACGACTTTGACTTTCTCTTTATTAAATTTAATTATCGTTTTAGGTATGTTTCAACTGTAGAACATCTGGTCATAATCTCTCTGAGTGTCCAGAATTGGGCAAAGACCAAGTAGCTACCCATATTAGCTCAGGCATTTGCTTCAAATGCGGCTCCACTGAGCATACACATTTCGAATGTAAAGTAGTAAGAGGACAAGAATTTAAATTTGCACAATGTTTTATTTGCAATGAACAAGGACACATTGCTAGACAGTGTCCTGATAATCAAAGAGGACTGTATCCCAAAGGTAAATATTTTTTTTAGTTTAAGTTTAAACTTTATTTTACTGCGAAGCTACATTTTTATTTAGCAATATTTGAGCATAAACATCCAATACATATTATTTCCTATTTTTTAGGTGGTGCTTGTAGAGTCTGTGGAGATGTTACTCATCTGAAAAAGGACTGTCCTAAATATCAAGCTGAACAACAGCAGATACAAAATAGTCTTAGTATTGAAACTATTGGTGATAGTAATCCAGATGTTTTAGATGACAAAAATCAATTCAAAACGAATAATAGTTTAGGAAATAGAAGACCTAATAAGATTGTAAAGTTTTAAATATTCATAGAAATATATTGTTGACAATAAATGGAGTTTTTAGTTGTGAACTTTTAGTCCAGTGTTTGATGATACGTACGCAATTAGCCGTCGTTCAGTAGGAAGGATATTAAGGCGAGGAGAATATCCATACAAAATTCGTCTTGTTCAAGAGCTAGTGAAGACGATTTTGACAGACGTTTAGAATTTTGTGAAACGATTATGAATATTAATTCGGCCATTTTAAGTTCAAATTCAAATACTACTTACTTATTTTGACATCTAATGACACTTCTACCACAGTTTATAGCTAAAGAATCAGTTCGCTCACTCTACGTCGGCACTTTTGATCTCAATGTTCCAGTTTATACACTGCACAACTCGTATTTGTATCCCTGGCGCATACAGGATTAAATCATAACCAATACAATATATGACAATCGCCTATATTCAAACAGCAGTCTTCTGCGCATCCTGAATTTGTACCCCTGGAGTGGATATTATTTTGGAACATTCAAATGGTCCAACTGATTCTTTAGCAATAAACTGTGCTTCTACTATGATTTTCATGGACTACTAGATATCATTAGATTTTTCCTTACTTTAGTCACAGTTTATTGCTAAAGAATCAGTTAGCTCACTCGGACCAGTTGAATGTTCCAAAATAACATCCACTCCAGGGATACAAATTCAGGATGCGCAGAAGACTGCTGTTTGAATATAGGCGGTTGACATTAATTCTATTGGTTATGATTTGATTCTGTATGCGCCAGGGATACAAATCCGAGTTGCGCAGTGTATAAACTAGAACACTGAGATCAAAAGTGCCGACGCAGAGTGAGCGAACTAATTATTTAGCTATAAACTGTGTTTAGTTATGTTTTTGTTAAATCTCGGTTGATATTGAAATAAAAAATATCGAACCCGATATTTTTGAATTCGTAATAAAATACTTTATTTGAAATTAAAAAATTTTAATTCGATATTACTTCCGGTTAAACCGGAAGTTCAAAATTGTTAAAAAAAAAATAAAATCAAATAGGAAATTTAATGTAATACCTTCCAATTTTTATTTCGATATCTCTAACAATTCCAGAGATATTTACTTGGTTCCACACATTTGCCCATCACTGTATGTAACGTGTGGAGATGAGTGTGTTACCCCATGGCACTTAGTGCATCCTTCTAAAATGATAGGCACCTCCTAGCTCGTGACCCAGCCTACAGATTGATTATATAGCAGAGGAAGAAGTTGGAAAGGCTTTTGCCAGTTCTCCCACTTTATACACAAATTGACAGGTATGCAGCGGATCTAACCGAAATGGACACGATACATTGGCGTATAAAATGATTTTATAGATGTTAATAACAATTTCGAGGGGGGTGGGTTGGCTCAGTGGTTAGAGTCAGGTTCGAATCCCACCGTTGGCCGGGATTTTTTCATTTAATTTAATTATTTAAAATTAATTCTGATGCCTTGGTAGGATTCCCCACTCGACCATTCACTGTTGGGTTCTAATTAACAGTGCTGTTCCTAAAGTGGCGCTGGGAAACAGTAAGAAAGCCTACACAGAACACGAGGCTAATGGCCGTAGTAATCGACGCCGATGACACCAAATTAAAAAAAAAATAACAATTTCGAGTAAATAGTTTAATAAATTGTGAATAGCTGTTGAAATTTTGTAAAATTAGGATTTGAATATTATAATACATGTTTAATAATTATTTATAGTCCATAAATACATGCGATTGTCCTGTTCCGCCATAACAATTTAAAATTACTTATTCTATGAAACGACACTGGCAGGTAAACATTACAAAAAAAAAAAAAAAAAAAAAAAAAGTTCATCAAATTTCTAGAGGCTTTCGACGGCTAGACAGAGAAAGCACTACTGACAGGCATCCCGACGGATTTACGCAATGAAAGTACACTCTGCGCATGTATTTCACTATTTCATTCAGACGTAAATGTCAGATGTAAATTTCTCTAAAACATTTCTTTTATTTTCGTTTGTTTTTTGCTCATTACAGTTTAATAGAACCTAAGTATGGAGTTTAATAGCAAATTAAGAGGCCGCGTGATTAACAGTCAATCTCGCGAAATAATAGCCAATGTTATAGAGTTTATGAGAAGAGAAGGAAACTTTAATTCACCTTCAATACCATTTAAAAATGTAAATGATCGTGTTGCTGCCGCCACAGGAGTATCTAAAAACACTGTCGTCCGCATTTCTGGAGAGAAAAAAAGAATCGATAACCGTGAGATATCGGAATTTTCATCACCAAGAAAAACCATTAAAAAACCAAAAACAGTTAATGATATAGATGAAGCTGCACAAGAATCAAATTTTATTTCTTTATTATTAGATAGCTATTTTTGTTTCTGAGTTGTGTTCATTTACAGCAGTGCTCCGCAACCTTTCCTCATCTGAGGCACACCAAACTGCTCCCTAGAATTTCGTGGCACACCAAAATCTAAAATATATTTATAGCAGTGGCGTAGCTAGGTCGGGGGTCAGTTCACTCCATGTATACTAATTATTTATGGATGTCCAAACTACCTTAGTTTTTTTTATTGTTTTAAAATGTGAAGAAGCCCCTTTCAGATTTGGGGCATCAAAATTTTCACTCAGGACATAATACATATTTTTTTTTAATTTTTTTTTATTATTCAGATAGAATGAAAAATACAAATAGGTACATACATGAGAACTATACTAAATACTAGGTAGGACAGGTAGGTATACTAAATTTACTTCTGTTGACACGTCAATAGTAATAAATATTTTGACATGATGATGACTGATTAATGTGATACCTGCGCTTGCTTCGTTGAACACAAAAGTTTTATATTCGGCTCAATTTTAGACAGCGCAACTCTCATTTCTTGGTCAAGATCTTTTAAGCATGACCGTTTATCATTTTTAATTAATACAAGCGTTGAAAAACTTTGCTCACATAAATATGTTGTGGAAAACGGAAGTAGTGTGAAGATGGCCTTGTCGGTGATGCGTGGATATTCTGTCTTGATGGAAATCCAGAAAACATCTAACGGAACTTCGTCGAATTTAAGTTTTAGGGTCATATCATTACTTAATTCTGTGAACTCCTCTCGAGTTTGCAATGGCAGTGCTTCCGTGGAACTTATTGCATTGGTTGCGAAAGGATTTCGAATCCAATTGTATTGTTCCGTGTTGATAGAATGGAAATAGTATTCAAATTTTTGTTGAAGCATACTTAAATGTTGTTGGGCCAAATCCACAATCAACTGCTTGTTTTCGATCGTACTGTGGTTGGTCCTGTGATACATTTCTAGACATCCTTTTTGCAACTGTTCCTGCCAAAGTTCAAGTTTCTTTTTGAACCCTTGTAATTTATCGGAGCACGTCAATATATTTTCATTCCGTCCTTGCATTTTTTTATTAAGTTCATTCAGATTTTCGAATATATCCGCCATGTATGCAAGTTTGGCTATCCAGTATTCATCATGAAGGTGCTGGCATAGATCGTACATATCTTGACTTGAAAGAAACTCACGCACTTCGTAGCGAAGTTCAAACAGTCGAGCTAAAACTTTTCCCCGGGATAACCAACGAACTTCTGTATAAAACAGTAAGGATTCATGTTCGCTTCCCATTTCTTCACAGAGTATTCCAAAGATTCGCGAATTTAAGGCTCTCGATTTAATTATGTTTATGATCTTAATACATTCATTCATTGTGATCGAAAGCTGTTCGGGCAAATTTTTGACCATCAATGCTTCTCGATGTATGCAGCAATGTGTAATTTGTATTGACGGATTTTTTTGTTTTACACAAGATACAAAACCTTTCTTACTGCCCATCATTGCAGCAGCACCATCTGTACAAATAGCAACGCAATTGGTCCACTGAATATTATGTATTTTAAAAAAATTATCAGTTACTTGGAAAATTTGTTCACCGGTAGTTCTCTCTGGAACCTCCTTACAAAATAAATAATGTTCTTTAATAGAGTCCTCGTCAACGAAACGTACAATAGCCATCAGTTGTGCTTTATTTTTAATATCGGTTGATTCGTCGATTTGAAGCGCAAAAATTCCAGCCGAAATGATTTTTTTAATTAGTGTTCCCAAAATATCACTTGACATATCTTGGATACGTCTTTTAACAGTATCGGCCGACAAAGAAACTTTACTCACGTCCTTAACTTCGTTTGGCCCAAGCATAAGTCTAACAATTTCCATGCATGCTGGTTTAATAAGCGTTTCACCGATAGTGTGCGGTTTTTTTTGTTGTGCAATTAATTTTGCAACAAGGTAGCTTGCTTCTAATGCCTTTTCAGAAACCGTAACCGCCGATTTCATAAACTGCTTTTGTTTCTTATTTTGATCCAAGCGCCGTTGGAAAAATTGAATGTCTTTTTTGACGCAACTGGGATGATTTGTGATCAAATGACGGTTTAGTTTGCTGGGTACCATTGCTTCATTTGACAACTGTTCACCGCAAATGACGCATTCAGGCTTTGGAGCCGCTTCGTCGCCACACCAAGTGAAACCATATCGAAGGTAGTCTTGATTGTACTTCCTTTTCAGCACCTTTTTTGCTCTTTTTGCAGCACTTATGCTGGAGCTTGTGCTAGGTTCTTCGTCATCTGCTCGTGATTTCAGCAAAAATTTATCCATATTTGAAGCACTATAGTTATTTATAAAAGTAGATACTGCAACAAAACTTAGTCCAGTTCACTTATTTATAAGGCACAAGAATTTATTTATATAGCAATTCACTATTTATTTCACTCTACGATTTATTTGTTTGCCCGCGTATTTATCTGATTCACTTGACTATTCGACTCTCTCTGAGTCTCTGAGCGACGACAGGCGCGCTTATATAGGCAGTGGCGATGTTCAGGAAAACATCGAGTCGCGCCTCGAACGGCACGGATCTTTCTAGTTTAGTCGCCTTCGAGAATCAAGCAGCCGCGCCGCGCCGATAGACGTTTACCATCGGCGCTGTTGTCAGATTTCTTTATTTTTCGCGGGTCTCGCTACAATACGAATCTGATTCGTATTGTCTGCAAGAGCGGCACACCTCAAGTCGGCTTACGGCACACCAGTGTGCCGCGGCACACCGGTTGCGGAGCACTGATTTACAGGCTCAATTTTTTTCCGTTTCTCCTTTTTGATTTTATATGGGGTTTCAATTTGTTTTTGACTTATTTCGACGTAAATCACAACAACACACTTTTTTAATAAAGCAAACAAGTGTTAAGAGGTATATGTACGTGTAAACTACAATTACAAAAAATTGATATGAAACCCATGAAACCACCAACAAAAATGTAAAGCTAGCTTCCTTACTAGAACATGGTGTCATTCGTCGAGATAATTTATCGTTTTGTTTAATAGATCAAGAAATGTAAATATTCCCCTGTTATTTTTTATAAAATTATAAGAGAAATAAATTTTTTTCTAAATAGTATAGTTTATTATTTTGTAGAAAAACAAAATTTCGAAAATTTTAGTAATATTTCAGAAACAACCGTTATTAATAATAGGTACCATTTTCCTTAATAAGGTAGAAATAAAATATAAACTATTTCCACGATTTACAAAGGCCTACAAAAAAATTATAGGTATTTTCGGCTATCCTATAAAATTTATATTTTCTGACTTAATTTCAAAAGGTTGAAGGAATTCCAAAACACCTTTTATGGCATAATAATTATTTTCAATTCTACATACTATCTTTAGCTGCTTTTAAAAACGTTCTAAGAAAGTCCAATCAGACCAATTTAATCCCTAAACTATTCCACACTTTTAAAATTTAATTACCTAAAAATATTAAAAACTATTTAAAATAACTTGTTTAGCAGACTGTACAATAGCTATCTTAGTCACACGTAGCGCGTTCTCTGTCTGGGCGTCGAACACCTCTAGAAATTTGATGAACTGTAGTGAGAAATTCTCGAAGCCATCCGATGCGGTTTGACGTTTACCCCCTCTCTACCTACCAAAAGCCTTTCCAACTTCTACTTGTGCTATAGTCGACAACGTCGCTAAGAGTGCTTTTCTTATATCGGCCGATAATCGCCGAACAAACATCTAATAAATAAGAGCGTCGGACAATCGTAGAGGATATGCTGGATAGTCTTATCTGCTTGTTCCCACGTCCTGCAGAGATCAGGCGCAGATTCTGTCTAGTCATAGTCAAGTATTTGTTTGCTCTGGTGTTTTCAGGATAGCTTAAAAGCTCCATGGCAAACTCTGCAGTTTCTTGTTTCATCCCATCTTTCCTTGAATTTTACAAGGGAATGTTTTTTAATTAGATCTGTCACTACCGATTTTGTCAGTCCAATAGAAGGGCTAAGTCCAAAAAAATATTTGGTTGGCTGCCTTCTTGGCTAGCGAATCACCAAGACGGTCACTTTAAATCCATCTTAAGGTGACAACGTTGTTGATGGATACTTCGGCCAAAGCTTCGTGACATTCTAGAAGTAACTCTGAGTAAATTCGTGATCTGTTATTCAGGGTGAGTAGTGCTTGTCTGCTACCTTAATAGATAAGCATGTTCCTTCCAGAGATATTATTTCGGGTGATTTATTTTGCTGCTAAGAGAATCTACGTGAGCTCGGTTGGAACTACACTGGCACTATTGCTCACACCGCATTTTATGTTTAGGTTTAAAGATCTGGATGAGTATATTCCACAGAATGGGCCTTGTTTTGTTTTAGGACCGTCAGTGTAGATATGAATCGTACATGCCACTTTTGGCTCTTCTCTTTGTTCTGTTATAACTTTAAATAGCTTATGGAAGATATATCTCGGTGAGGTGGAGTCAATGTTTCGCTTGAAGAAGTGGTAGCGTATCGAGCGCCTCCTGCCAAAAGTGACGTCTCGCCTCACCAGATCCTACATCAGGTTCTATTCCAACTGTGCGGAGGTGTGTCATTGTCATCAGAGCAACCTCCTTGATGTAAATATTGAGAGTCGGTACTTGCATGCATAATTTAAAAGAGGTCGATATATCATTTGGTATTATGTTTCTGGCTACTTTTAAATTTATACTCTTTTTTTATGTTAAATACTCTTGATCTAATAGTATGAGAGCCCACTGCAAATTTCGACCGTCATCTGATAACGAAATGAAATATGCTCCAAAGGCATGTAACAACATTGTACTTTACCAAATTGCACCTGTGCCAATCCCTATCCTGAGCAAAGTGGTTAAAAAAAATTATTTAATGTTCAAAAAAATCACATAAAACATGACAGCGACAATTATATTTTCCCTGAAAATTAGAATCCTAATTTATTGTGAACCTAGCTTTTAAACCTGAATTATTAATATTTTTAGAAGAAGAAGGATGGCATTGTATAAACCATTTGCAGAGATAGTCAATAATAATTAAAAACTCTTATTAGACAATTATTTTAAACCATAATCGTAGTAGTTTTTTTGTCGTTTCTATGGCAACCTGTAAAAATGAATCACAACTGAATCACAACAATAGGCATACAAATAAATTTTTAAATCAGCAAACATTGATTCATATTTTTAATGATATTTACCTACTATTCGTAGATATATGTTTTTGTGCGATGTTAAGAGGAAGAAAATGTTTCCCTTTAACGATATATGTCAAGATATACTTGAATGTTATTTTCTGGAAAACTTTAAGGGCAAACAAAATTAGCGCTGTCATGCCTTATGTGATTTTTTTAATATAAAATAATTTTTTTAAGACACTGCTCAGGATTGGGATTGGCACAGCTACCATTCGTTAAAGTACAATGTTTTTCCATGCTTTTGAGGTTTATTTCATTTCGTTATCTGATGACGGTAAAAATTTGCAATGGGCTCTTGGGCTATAAGGGCAGGTTTCCAAAGCTAGTTCACTTGACATGAAGTTGCAGTGTGTCACATCAGCTGTTATTATTTTAGGAAAGGTTATAAAGACCTAAAGTGCTTAGCCCTGGCCATGTCTTTCCTTTTTGTTTGTGAGACATTGTGAGAGGTGCGGTGGTTGAAATTAAGTTTATTATCCAGTTAAATTCCTAGATATTTACAATATTGTGAGGGTTTTATTATAGAGTTATGAATTGAAATGGTAGGAGAATTGCATTTTCTATTATGGTTGAAAATCATGAACTTATTTGTATTAGGACACATTCTCCATTTGAAAGAATAGAAAATAGTGTCACTACATAATATTTCATGCAATTTGTAAGTGACGTCTACCAGTTCGAGTGGGACTTAAACTGAAAAATCTCTAAAATGGAATGTTAAAATTACGTTAGAAATAATTATTCATCTTAACTTTTATAAAATATAGGGTGTTCAAAAAGTTTGAATTGAAATTATTTTCTCTGCCCTTGATTCTACGCCAATGGGTTATCGTAATGCATCGAAATAGAGTGTTTTAACTAATAATACCGATTAACTAACATACTTTTTTTTAAATTGAAGTCTATACCGTAAGGAAAGATATTTAGAAAATTACTTATTAATTAAATTCACTTTATGAAAAATGAAAACTGGGACATTAACAGGAAAATTATATTTAACTTTTTAATAATTAATTAAGATCTACAAATTCCCCATGTTACGGTACTTTATTGTGAAACACCCTGTAGATATTCTTTAACACGTCCGATTTCTATGATTAGTTTTTGTTAAAAAGGGGGTACTTCTGGGGTGTTCCCATATAAGTTTGGTCAATATCTAATAATTAGGTCCATGAGAAAATCTTCAGTCTTCGTTTTTTAATGTATATTCATCGATAATTTTTTAAGTTGATATTATTGTTTTTATCTTTGTCGTTTATAAGCCGGTAGGGTGATATTATTGTTAGTTTTTGAGTTAGGATTTTTTTAAATATTTCAACCCCCCTTAACCCTTCCCATTTTTAATAATTTTTTAAAAATCAGTAGGCTTCGTTCCATTATAGAGTTTGATTTTCTTGACATTTTTAAGTTGATGCAATTTTTCGTTTCTGACTTATCCTGCGGACAAAAAACGTGACATCGGGCGGACAAAGTAAACCTATGATTCACAGACTAATGTGTGAAGAGTATAATAATAAATATCTTTATATTTTTTTGCTATTCATAGATTTTTTAAACAATCTAGAATAACAAATTCGCAATACTTTCAAAGCAACGACGAACAACTACTAGACTAATTTTGTTTATAAAAATCGAATTACAAACATTCACGGTGTTATCCAAGTAGTTGTCAAATTATTATGAGTATGTGTGAGTTATGTTACAAGGATTGTTTATGGTTATAATTTGGTATTGACTTAATATAAGGCTCTAAAACGCACAAAAGGCTTTCAAAATTACATTAAGGAAGTATATTTGCATTCTTAATGCTACTTATCAGTTTAAATGTATTTTTCTCGTTGCAACTGTCATAGTTGAATATGACAATTTTGAAGTGTGACAACAGTGTAAAGCAAGTGTGTTAAATGTAAGTACTTATTGATTCATAAAACGCATGCTCGCTTCTTAGATAAACAAACCCGTCCAAATTATCCCCACTCAAATTAGCAGCAGTTTTGTTCTCTCTAATGAGGCAGTCGATGTGGGTCGGAGAGCAACTATCACAATTCGAACGGTATTCGTATTGTGAGAGTGCTCACAGCAAAAATAGCAAGGAAGATTAAATGGTCGAAAGAGGATAAGGTTAAATAAATTATTTACAATTTATGAGGAGAATCCCATACTGTGGGATATAAAATGTGTAGACTATCGCATTTATGATGAAGAGATATGCAGTACGCTTCAGTATCGTCCAGCGTATCGACACCATTGCCATCCTCCGGGTTTTTGGAACCACTTGTTGAACATCAAGCAGAACAAGGAAGTAGTTCGGATGCAAGTTGGCCTTTATGTAGTCGTTCTGGTGGGGAACGAACCGAATGAAAGAAAGAATTACAAGAAGCATTCAGGTGCATATAGGGAAAGAATTGTTACATAAAGGTTAAGATAGGGTTAAATTGGCATCTACATTAAATATAACGTTTCACACAGCCTACGAATGGATCAAATCAGGTCGTAGTCACATGCTAAAAAAAGGAGGTTAGAAACCAATAATTTAAAATGAACAGCAGGTAGATGTAATTATTAAACGGGTCGAAGAAAATTGTTCGAAAACATTAGGAAGGCTGAAAGAAAAAGTGTTAGAAAACTTTAATGTGATAATCTGACTTTTCACTTTAGGTAACTACCTAGAAGGCAGACTATTTACATTAAAACAAGTACATAAGCAGCCTGTAACAATTGACAGTAATGAGAATAAAATGTTAAGGGGGAATTATGTTCGTGCTCTTAATAATTACATCCAACTCAAATCTATTTTGTGGTCGTTCTAGAGTTGGTAATAGAGCCATACAATTGCTACCAGTCGCTAGGGGCCAAATTTAATTGGAGATATCTCATCAGCCGTCGCGGATCTTTTAATGAAGATGATGCTAATGAATGGATTTTACAATAATGGAAAACTGGTGGAAATCAACTTGTGGATTTGGTGATAGTGTGCGATAATGCTCCATGACATTCCAGATTAGAAACAGCATTAACTGGCTCTGCAGTAACTCTTTTGAGATTAGCACCGTATTCTCCAATGTTAAACCTCATCAAGACCATTTGGTCAAAGATAAAAAGCTTCGTGAATAATACCATGTGCAGTCCAGATGTCGTTGCTCCTAGAGTTATAGAACAAAGGCTGTTTACTTGTAACATATTGTAGACGAAGGGAAAAACACGATTGTAGGAGGTGATTGCGCTCGTGCGGTACAACACTCCTCGACTTTTCACGGACCAGCTTTAGCATTAGCCTGTTGGACAATAGCATTTCGTTTAAAATTGTTTGTTGTATATTCTAATAGGATTATGTAGATTAATTTGGAAACAAAAATGATAAATATTGAATATAAAATAATAAACTTTAAAATTCAAATGGAATTTTTTGGAAAACCTGTGACAAATTTAAAATATATTTGACGACTTTTGAAATTAAATTGATTATTATTTCAAAATACATTGCTAATTTCGAAATACATTTAATACTTTTATATTCGAAATGAAATCGATACTTTTCTAAATTAACAGTTTTTGAACTACAATTGGAAAAGATATAGATCCACTAGTTCCACGTAAAAGTGTAATGCAAAGGTACTGACACTTTTAGTATCATCATAGCTATGAAGACTGTCCATAGCATCTCATCTTTATTCTATCCCAATGGTTACACCAGTAACTGTTTGAAAATGGTAAACAGGAAACCAGCCATAGTCAACTGTTTTTAGCACATTCTTGGTGTTAGCAATAAAAAGCTAAACTTTATTAATTATAGCATTCTACAGGATTTCCATACCCGCGTTTACCTTTTATAGATGTAAATAAAACACTACGCTAAAATAATCTAGAAATTATGATTTAATTGTTTATTCTTACAATCAACTTTTTATATCTAATCTAATAGTAATAACGAACAAACATGGCACAATAAGTTGTTACATACATAGTAGTAAAAAACTTAACCTATATTGTTCATTAAAATACTGGTTATTACCTCTATAAGAACATAACTAGTAAATTTTAATTGTGAATTTGAATACTTTAATACTAGACGAAACTTCATATTTACAATTTTGAAATAGGATTGTACTAGGGAAAATCTACGACACTGCATAAGTAATCTTAAAGCTTTGTTCGTTAAAAATATAGAAATAATGACTCTCAAGTGTTTCGCAAATTTTACCGTTACAGCACAGTACGGCACGTTACGGTCAAAAACCGATTGGTTTGGCTACTTCACCAATGCGGTAATTACGTTGGTGTTATTTGGATTGTTTGACTAGATAACGTACCCGTTATGTGAGTCTAGTAATATAATGTTGCTGTCAGAAACGCTTGTTTATTTAGATATTTAGTATTTTAATTAACACCAACCATGTGCAAACTTATATGCTTTGTTTTATATTAGTAAATACAATGTACGAAGAAATATCAGTGAATTTGGTTCATTATAAAGAAACATCGAATCCTACAGAAGACCATGTGAACTTATTTACATGGTTCTCTATAGGATTTGATGGATGCCGTATTAGCAAAAATTTAATTTCTGATGATATGACATCCAGATCATAAAAATCGCTATGCGTTACCGTTTTCGATGATGATGGGTGGCGTTTGCTTCACCTGTAAGTCAAATGGCGCCGTCAATCATCTGTAAGTCGCCTCGGAGCGCCTCGGCAAATAATAATAACCGTCCCTTCCCCTATACAATTCGCTTAGTCGGCTTCAGAGGTTGAATTTCACTCGTAAGGGGATGAATTAGGGAGAGTAGATATTATTATAAAGATGAAGACGAATTGGAAAATGCAGACCGATTTTGAAATCTTATTGCCGTGCAAAATATTAAACTGATCAAAATAATTTATGGAAGACTTACATTAATTTATATTCAAGTTGGCTTTGCTCTAGCTTTTGACAGTTCTCATAAATTCGTTATTGCAGTTTTTATAGTAATGTTATGCGAGCTATTTTTGATCAGTACGGTCTCGCTCTAATCAATTAAGTTTACAATCTCCGAAGTGCATATTACCCGCCCATGATCATCACCAGTCAAAGTGAATCGTCATTCATCTAGAATGTACTGGAATGATGACGAAACACCTAGCAAAAATAATTTTGGTGAGAAAATGTCGGATCAGTCGATGTATGTTTTAGTAGGTGCTGATTCTTAGTTGTAGAACGTCTGGAATGTTCCAGAAGCCACATATGTGTATAAATACACTGTTTTATCGCTAAAGTTTTAAGTTTTAGTTAGAAATTTTCTGTTTACATAAATATTGACAATATAAATTACTATATTTGTAAGAGATACATAAACTAGCGTTGTATTTAGTATAAATAAATTAAATAACAAACTATTTAAATAAATAAATAAACGTTACATTGTTAGAATACTGTAAACAATTAGTGCATGAAACCAGAGTTGGTAAAGCAACTTAAGAGATTAGAGTAGGAGTGAACTGGTACGAAATGGCTCGCATGACAGTACCTACTTACTAATGATTTGGACTGAAAAAAAATTCAATTCTAGATTCTGCTGACAAAAACTAGAACAGAAACACTTGGGATTGATTAAAACAAGATAAACCTGCTGGACATTTGTATCTGATCAGTGTTGTTGTAACCTACTACTTCTTCATCCAATTCTTCCAGTAGCCCTAATGCTCGTTTTACATCTAAGCATCATGAATTGTCATACGTAAAGCACCCAGAATACAACTAATAATTCTTCTACAGAGATACACTCGGTCATATTAACATATTGTTATTATGATTGTCTAGAGCCGTATCGCGCTGTTATACAGGGTGGACACTTTTTTATTGAAATGTATGGCTATCTCTCAAACTGTTGATGACACAAAGTTGGTTAAATTGAGAAAAATTGTATATTTCGAAGACCAATTTGAGGACCAAACAAAATATCAGGGACGGTTTCAGATATATTTGATAGAAAACAACTGGTCCCCATTTTTTATTCTACTACAGTAGGTACCTTTACTTTCACAAATAGCAAACTCTAATATAAGATTTTTTATTTAATATTATGTGCTTATGACAGCGAATTTAAAATTTGTATACGGCGTTTTGTAAATGCTAAATACAATAATGCAACAACATATTGTGATTATTGAACATTTCGGAAGATTTGAACACCACTAGGTAAGTTTACTTACTAGTACGGACCTGTATCATGAATTATTTGATATAAGCTACTACCGGGCTACTTGAAAACAGCGGGATAACTTGAAAATAAACGGTGCCAAATGGTTTAGTTTAGATGCCAAATAAATAAGTCAGTTGCAGAACGACCGTACGACTATAGTCGACTATGCAGATTGTTTTTAATGCATACCGGCGTTTCACAAAATAATTAGGCATTCCAAACTGAATGCCTACCAGTGGGCTTTGACGGGTTATGATATTGCAAAATTATGGCAACCCTGTAGACCTGGTGATTTGACAAGGTCAATGAAATAGATAGTTACATAGATTGATTATCCATATTTTTCAAAATAAACATAAGCGTATGCCTTGAAGTAAAAATGTAAGCAATTATTTTTTTTAAATATCTAAAGGCTAAAAATTGGTTTTAAAACACATTTTTGCTAAACCGATTCAAATTAATAAATATTTGCCAGGCAATATGGCCGCTAGTAAACGACCAGCTTTGAGCAATCTATATAACTATATATGTATCATTGGCCCTGTTAATGACAACAGGGTTGCCATATCTAAACTGTCATTACCTTCTCTCCAAACAAAATGGTTGCCCGTGGGTAATGGCAACCCTGTGGGCCCGGTTATTTGACACGGTCAATGATATATAGATAGTTATGTAGATTGAACATCTATGTTTTTCAAAATATACATAAACTTATGCCTTGAAGTAATAATGTACTTAAATAATTATTATTTTTACCATATTCAAAGGCTGAAAATTGGTTTTAAAACATATTTTTGCCAAACCGATACTAACTATTGAGCTTGCGAGGCAATATGGCTGTTCGCAAAACGAGCTACTTGAGCAATCTAAATAATTATATGTGACCCTGTCAAAGACAAGAAGCCTACAGAGTTGCCATATCATAACCCACGGGCAGAATTTTGATATGTGGTTGGAATTTCTAACTGCAAAAAACAAAGTATGAAATTAGGTTCTTCTGTTGTTATTTTCTTCTTCTTATTATTATCATCGTTTTATGGTCAATGTTCTTCAGGACAATTCACCCAGCATTGTAAGTAAGGAAATGCTAAAGTCTTGCTCTCATCAAGTGACATTCCCACTTTTCCTTTTTTGAAATATATACATTTTAAATTAAATTGGTTTTCGTTACTTAGGAGGGTTTAGGAGTTAGTTTTTGACACTCTCCCAGTGAATTATGACAAAAATCACAGACTAATACTGGACTTCATACCATGAATGACAACCCAGTTTTTTCCAACCTATTTAGGTGACAACACAAAACTAAATCACGACAAATCTACGTATACGTACAATTCCTGATTGAAAATATCCTTAATCCCTTAATTATACCCTTTGGGACAAGGAGTGAAAGCAGCTATCAGGCGCGGTTGCTCCATAAGGTCATTTGGTCGATGACCCACCTAATTTATTTCAAACAATATTAAATATTTAACAATAAACTATCTTTAAAAAAGTACAATTACATTTTCATGCCAAAATTCCCCAATTATTACCAATGGAGCAAAACTAATATCTAAATACAATTCATTCTTATCCGCCCAGTCTGGCCGTATTTTAACTTGACCTTGTGGGTTATAAAGCAATCCACAAGGAAAAATGCATTACAACTAGTCAGAGATATAACAGCATTTGCCTCCGCTTTGAAGTTGAAAAGAGATAAGTAATTCTCGACGTCCGACCAATATATTTATGATATGCACGTACTCGAAAGCGCCTAGGTCTGCATCTGCATCATAGTTCCGTGAAAATAAAAACCCAAACAAATGGTTTGGCTTCAAGTTGTTTATGTTATTAAATTTCGGTGTATGGATTTTTAAAATGTTCTTTTTTTGACTATCCAATAGTGCCAGCGGCACTATCTACAATTCCACCTCTACAATAACTCATAAGCCGCGCCTGGATGATTACCAGAATCAAAATTATTGAAATATGCGACATATTACAGGCGAGGATATTGCCTTAGCCCCAGTAATTTACTACTAGTTCCGCTTATAGGTACTGTGTACAGTATGTTTTTATCTTATGTTGATGTATTGTTTAACAATTTTAAAACAGGTGAATAAATGCTTTTAATTAATTAGTTTCTGACAATACAACAAAGGAACTTGACCTTTCTCGCTTGGGGGTAGCAGTCAAGCTTTACACACACCAGGAGTATGGAGTGTAGAGGAAAATCATATGCTTATCTCAAAATGTGTCCACCCAAAAGCAGTAAAGAAGGTTTCAGAAAGTGATCAGAATGGCGAATATTTATATTATTATATTTACAATAAAATTTGACGATTGTCATCTATTATCAAAATTTCTCTACGATTATAAGCTCGGTCGCTTTTCGCGTTGTAGTTTTTCGTTTTTAAGTTATACCCTCTTATTTACATATAGGCGAGCAATCTATATGACTATAGAAATCATTGGAGTGATTGTGTGCACTGAATTATCGACTGGCACTACCTTAGGTGCTTTCAAACGCCATTCTGGTACAGTAACACCATCTTAATTGCATACATTTTGAGGGACACTTTTTGAAAACAGGTAGTTCTCCACTACACTCCATATAGTCTCTCATCTGACTGCAAAAAGTAACATGTCGGGTTTTTTCTTGATTAGTTGGTTACAGGGGAGGAGGTTAAACTAGAAGTAATATGTCCCGATGTGGTGCGTTTGATTTGATCATCGGAGATCTCCGAGCGCTTCAAATGTGTTTGAATTGACACTCCGAGAGATCCCTAAAGTGTTTGTTTCGCTTTGGAGCGAGAACATAGAGCGAGCTCGATGTTCTCAGTGCAGAAAGATCGAGAAGAGGGAGAAATTTGTCTCTGTCTCTACCTATCTCTTTTTAATTAACTTACAAACAAATTTGAATCTGAAAATTAAAGACCAGACAAGAAGTCAACAAATTACTTAGCCGCTTTTGTCTTATAGCTAAAATTATTCATCATAAAAAAACACAAAATGTGTGTTTGGAAAATACATTTTTTTCTGTCCAGATCTAATCACTAGTATGAGAGCGAAGCGGGCATTTGTGGTAAATGCTGCATTTTATGGCCATTACCCCTTATTATTAAAATTTTTTCCATTTTCTTTACTTTTTGCTCACTATTTTAACATACAAACCAGAAACAAGAATCATAAAAAAGAGAGGTTATGTTTTTTACTGTTTTATTTGATTTGATTCAATGCTCTATTGTGACGTCGTCACTTCTCGGTCTCCTCGACGCTCGATCGATCGAGTTTCAAATCAAACGCCCCTATGGTAGAAGCTGTCGTGTAAGCTGTCAAATTCAAAATATTGTTTCTTATCGATGATTTTTTGGCAATGAAATAATTTACTTCTAGAGGTCTAAAATAAAAAAATCCATTTGCAAGTATTTTTTGTCGTCCTTGCTACTTTCGGTGTAGGGGAAAGTGACGTACCTTGCACAGGTTTGTACCTTAAGCCACTTTCAATTTTCGCGCTAATTTTAGTCGCACACCATCCATGCGTAAGTGTTAGAACTATCATATTTCAGTAGCTGGCTATACCCGAAAATCAGTTGAATGTAAAGGGTTTTGTGAGTTTTGTTATGAAAATTGTTTTACAGCCAGAAAAGTAAAAAAAGCGAGGTAAGATTTTTTGTAAATTACATGTTAATTGTTGCTTAGATAACAATCTTAGATATTATGTTGTCTTCGCCATCAAACCATAATATTATATTTAGTCATCTCCTAACCTAAAAATCCTCACCTTGATTTATTTAAACACACGTGTGCTGTACCTTGAGCCAGGCCTTGGTGCTGTACCTTGCACCGGGTCAACGTACATTACTTTCGTAGTATAACTTAACTGGTATAGGAAAAAAAAATAGAATTTTATTCTTGATTACTTCATTTCAGATAATGCCAAGTAGTAAGCGAGGTTTAAAACGGCCCTTAGTCTCGAAAGGTGATATGGCAGTCGAGGTAATTTTGAAGAATAGAGTGTCATATAGGGAAGCAGCTAAAATACAGAAGGTGTCGAGGCATTCCCTCATGAGGCATGCCAAAAAATTTCGCGGGCCCAATGATGAAAAGTTCAAATACATAGTTCACTATGGTGTAAATAACACGAAGAAACTGAACTTGTCTCGTACTTAAAGCAGGCAGCACTTTGCACGAAGTTAGATCATTTCCTTTCAATACACGAAAGCAAATTTGAAAAAATATCCGGATAAGTGGGACGCGGAGCAACTGGCTGGAAAGTCATGGTTACGAGCAGGCTTTAGAGAAAGATTCAATAAAGAATTATCACTACGTAAAACGGTAGCAACTAGCCTTGGGCGATCAACAGGTTTTAATAAGTTGGGCGTGACTCGATTTTTTCCTAAAAAATATTGGAAAGAAGACCTACAATAGCCCCAGAGCGAATATGGAACTGCGACAAAACAGGAATTACCACCGTTCACGTCCCACCCAAAGTGTTAGCACCAAAAGGTGTGAAGCAAATTGGTAGTATTACATCTGATGAGAGGGGGACCCTTGTAACCATCATTGCTGCAATCAGTTCCTTTGGCAACAGTGTGTCTCCTATGCTCATTTTTCCAAGGGTGAAGTTTAAGGATTTTTATGTTGAAAGGGGGTCCCTCTGGTGCAATTGGAGCTGCGAATTCTTCAGGATGGTCAAATGAGCATCTTTTTCTCCAGTTCTTGGATCACTTCATTTGGCATTCTACTGATGACCCTGTGATTCTGATATTGGCAATCATGAGAGTCACGTTTCCATCCCTGAAATAATTAAATGCAAAGAGGCCGGTATAATTTTGCTCACATTTCATCCCCATACAAGCCATAAAATGCAACCGCTTGACTTAGGCGTCTTTGGCCCCTTTAAAACGTTTTATAACAATGCTGTAAATAAATGGATGTACAGAAAATTCCGAAAAACCTCTGACAATTTATGAAATCACCGAGATGGTAGGGAAGGTTTATCCTCTGAGTTTTGTTCCAAAGAATATTATTAGTCGATTCAGAATTTCTTGAATTGTTCCTTTAAATTAAGACATTTTTGGCGATGAGGACTTTCTTCCATCCAGTGTCACTATCGACCTATACCAGAAGACAACAACCTAAATCAACCACCTAAAGCCAACGCAGAGGTTGAAGCTGGACCGTCCACTTCATTTACTCGAACCCCTGCAGAACTTGACGTCGACGATAATTATTTAGCTTCTACCAGTTTTGTGTCCTCTGAAGCTGTAAAACCATTTCCCAAGGTCGTTGCTCAAAAATTCACGAAGAGGCTAAACGATTGAAGGATTTGAAAATAATAAAGAAAGTTGAGACAGTTAAGAGAAACTTTTTCAAGAAAAAACCTGCGCCAACATTGGCACAAAACGTAGACAGTACAGACGAATCAGATGAGATGAACTTGTCGTCCAAATCTGATGATGATATTAGTTTGACTGACGAAGTAAACGCCCAGCAACTGGAAAAGCAATTAGAAACTGAAACAATCAACGAAGGTGAAACCTATTGGTCAAAGCTCTGGATATTATATGGCCAATGTTTTGACAGTAAAACCCGAAATATGTATCACTAACCTAAAAAAAGCTGCTGAGGCAAACACATTTTTGTTGGATGATTCGGCCCGAAGTTACATGATTGATGAAAAAGACGTTATTTTAAAATTACTTCCTCCAATGACCACTGGAGGATCGGCTCGTCAGCAGTCATATTTCAAATTTGCCGTAGATCTTAGCTCTTATGCTTTAAAATAATCAAAACATTAAAGTTTTATTTTGTCATTGCTGTTTTTATATCTTGGCTCAAGGTAGATTGCCATATGGATCAAGGTACAACCCCATGTTGTACCTTGAGAGACTTTTCACTTTTTTTTTATTAATTCATAACATTTTTCCTCATTTTTTTTTTCAAGAACCATATCATCATAGTGAAGACAAAAAGTCAAAAGTTATGATAGCAACAATCATATTACCGAAATGTTATTTCAATTACATTTTAGGAACACTTGCTAAAGTGGTCGCAAGGTACGACACCTTCCCCTAAGTGTAGAAATGTCCCATCATTGGTATTAGCAAAACTGGGCGACAAAAAATGCTTTTAAATTGAGATTTTTATTGTTATATGGCAATTTTAAACAGAAAACTCAGTGCAGTTGATTTTATTTTTGGATATGTTTTTAGGGGCTACTTGAAAATGGTGGACAATTACAAAAAAAAGGTCGGGGATAGACCTGATCGAAAAAGTTTGTAGCTAACATTATTTCCCCACCAAATATTTATTTACACACATTTTGAAAAGAATTCGTAAAAATAAAAATAGATACGTACATCCGCCAGTTGAAGACATCGGACTGGTTGAAAAAAATAAAATTAAACAGAAGCTGACTATTACGAAAACCTTAAGAAGAAGCCAAATAAGATTTAAGGAAATTTTAAAAAAATAAGGCTTTCTACATTAGTTTTGATCTAACTTTAAGTTGGTTTTTGATCTGTTTATTGTATTAAGATGTTTGATTGTTTTTAAGTTTCAAATCGTCTATTTTATTTATTAAACTTCGTTTTGTATAAACAAATAAATATATTTTTCTTTTTAATTTTTAATTTCTACTTTCAAATAGCCTCTATAAACCTTTCGGTTTTTTGTCAGCAGAATAGTTTCCAATAAGTGTTATCAAGTAATTACTTTTTTAGTTAATTCTATCACTAATGATTAAATACGAACCAATTTATTTCAAAAATATTTTATAGTGTCATATAGATTAAAATTTTTCCGTTGGTATTTAATATTCATAATTTCTAAAACCGATAATACAGCTTCTATTAATCAACACATTTTTAACTAAAAAATATAGGCCCGTACTTACTTGACAATATTCAAATATTCCGAAATGTTAACTAATCACAATATTATGATCTATCAGAATAATATCAATATTCAAATAAAGAAGTTAATGGAGGTCCTGCATTTACGAAAAAAAAAAAAAAAAAAAAAAAAAAAATGCAATTCGATATCGTATGCGCAACTTAATATAAAACAAAAGACCTTGAACGAATTTTTTTTATATTTTTGAAAATAAATGTTATATAGTAGAATAAAGAAATGAAACTAATTTGTTTTTATCCCTGATATTTTTGTTTTTAACACGTCCTTAAATTGAGGTTCGAGATATACAACTTTTTCATACAGCAATACATTTCAATTAAAATGCATGTTTGTAGTGCGTGATGATCAGACGGCTAGATTGCTGTGCCGTACCGTAACGTGTATGTCAACCTTTAGGACCGCTTTTAAACAGAAAACATTTAAATTTTAATAATCAGAAAGTATTTATAATTAACGTTTGGACAAACCTCTGGAAGAGACCTTGAACAAAGCTCTAAAATATTAATTACTGAAAAATATTGTAAAGTAATTGAATATTTATTTCTATTCAAATATGATACTTATATTTATATTAGACAATAAAAAAATAAATATCGAACGAAACTACTCCTAGTCGTCGTCTAAAAATACATATAAATATAATTTAATTATCAACAACTTCAGTATTATTGGTATTATTATTATTAGAAGTATTATTACTAGAAGTATTATTACTGCAACTGGCAGCCATCGAAATTGTACATTCTCCTATCTTAGCTATAGCAGCCGAATTATTTTCAAACAAGCCAATTCTTTGGAAAAAGTTTGCGTCGTCGTTTTGTTGCTGCTCCTCTTCCTCTTGGTCGGTTAGTTTCTCGGCTAATTCCGTTTTTATTTCGACCAGCGGCTCCATAAATCCCTGTTCGTGCAGATCCGATGAATCGTTTTCTAATTCTGAGTTATCTGTCATGTCTTGAGAATTAAAGTTGGAGGTATTATCATATTTATAGTGGTAATTCATTTCGCCAAACGAATCTCTTTGGAAGGATTGATAACCATGGCCGTGTCCAAAAGAACCTGTTAAAAATAAAATTGAATGAAATATTGTTTTAAAGTTAAAAACTTCTTTCTAGTAGGTACATTAAATATTTTTTATTTTGATTCAATATAAAATGATTTCTTTTGTAATTTCGATTGAACATAATTCCAAATAGAATGTAGTGTTAATCTAACATAAAATATTATTCAAAAAAGACGCAAAGATAACTTGTGTGGAAAAAGTAAAAATTGTAGAACATGTAATTACTTTTAGTTATGGCACAGAACATATACAAAGTTTGAATAATGTTGCCTGTATCTATTTTCAATTAAAATACGCGTCTTTTGAAGTGGATAATTTTAGATTTGGTCCATTTGATTTTAGTGTTGGAAAAGTGCTACTATAGCATCAAAATTATTACATGGAACTCTTCTTTGAGGCATAGTATCTATAAAACTAATAAACACAAGATAAGGTAAAGGATGTTTATTTCATTATGCCAGTTGGGGGTGGGCCGCTACAGGCTTTCCTAGTCTCTTCAACCGCACTGGAAGGATCGGGTCTGAGGGGATGGGGTGGAAAGAATGGTGGTAGGTATCCGAGAGAATCTTACCGACACAGGAATTACCTATTACTATGAGAAAACCTCTGAAAAACTCATAACAAGCGAGGCCGCGGCGGTGGGGTTCGAACGACCACCTCCGTCGGTAAGTACACACAAGTGCAGAAATCCACATATAGTCGATCTCATTGATTTATATGCAATAATACGGGACATATTTTCAGAGTGATGACGTATACGCCATAATTTGAGGAGATATTTCTTATATCTTCATAAACATGGAATACCAAGATACTTTGAATTTGTTTTATGTGCAAATAATCTTTAAACTTTACAAAGATTTAACTAATAATAAATATTATTTGCACATAAAACAAATTCAATACGGAAATTGCAATGACAAAAATGACGCATGTTTTAGAGATTTTAGCGGTTTGAAAGTAAGGGGACAGAAGAGAGTCATAGTCATAAGGATCCGTACATAAGCTGGATGAGGCCACCGTTTCAGTCTACGAACATCTCCTTCATGGAATGGAACGAAAGTCCGTCTCTAATAGGCACAAGTGTTTACCAATGAAATCAAAATTGGACTGGTTAGTGATGACAATCGGCAAATAGCGACTTAATTTTCCCCGCGAAGTTGTTCCTTTTCGAGTGGGTACCGAAATGTTTTGGGGAGGAGGAATAATGTTTAACCGCCGTACCCCATTAATTGGCATACCACAGAATATGACCAGTTAAATTTACATCGAACAAGTTATTATGCCCATTATCTATCCCATACGTAACCATTTAAGCGAAAATTTGTTGTTTGGCGACAACGCCCGACCACATTGCGCAAGAAGGGTTCAATCAGTGTTACCAGATCTCCTGTTTTCACTCTTAATCTCCTGTTCTACTGTTTTCACTATGAAATCTACTGTTTTTAGCCTCAGTGTGTATTTTTTTTTTATAAAATCTTGTTGATTTCAGTAATATTCACTAGAATATTTTTCTATGACACTGTGTTTCGACGACGATTGTCGATTGCGATTTCGACCGCATTTCTGCCCGCTCCTCCTTCCTCCATGGCCCGCTCAGAGCCAGAATAGTTTTGTAATTTTATTTTATTATTAAAACATTTGCATTTGTTTCCTTTATATGTGTTTATGATTTTTTTTTAATATGTTATGCCTACATCTTACGTGAAATTTATAATTTATTTGTTTGACCTGTTATACTAACCGACTAGAAGGCGATTTGGTTTTTTCAGCTTCGGCGGGATTTATCATTTTGACAATTGACAGTTGCTAAATTACGTGACGTTCCGATGAAAATGAAAAATATTTATATAACTATTCGTAATTTCTTATACTCGTACTAGGATCCTCTATTAAAAAATAGATTTATTAAAATCTTCTGTTGAAAAAAGCAGTCTCCTGTTTTTTGACTACATTCCTATTGTTTACAGAAATTTCCATCTGGCAACACTGGGTTCAATACACTTGAAACAGGACATATCATTAGACTGAATTGGTCAACCAACTCGCCTGATATGAATTCGATCGAAAACATGTGGAATTACATTGTTACGAGTCATTTGTTAGTTTTTAATTTTCTAAGTATCCCAGTTTGTGGAAAATACTCAGATTCAGAAAACTATATACTTTACAAATATATTTTGTTTTTCTAACAAACATTATCCAAGACTGATTATTTTGATATAATCGAGTAATTAATTATTAAAGAGATCAATCATTTCTTATTTAATTTATTATATTTTTTCTTTGGCCATAAAATTAATTTTATTTAAATTTGGCGTTAAAATATTTAAAAACGCGAGGTTGCCATATAGCCAAGTAGTGTTAGGTGACGTCACTGTGCACTATTTTATTTTTTCTCCACTTAATAATGGCAAGAAAATTAGCAAGTACAATTTACCTGCCTCTTTTTAAATTTATTATTTTTTTTAAATCATATTGATCCCTGTGTAATTTAATTTACGTACATCTTATCCACTTCAAAAGATACAACACCTTCGAAAAACAGCTAAATATGCAAAGTTTCTGACGTATTTGCAATTTAAATGCTTCTAATAGTGTTTAATAAGATGGTTTTATTTAAAGGGATGGTAATTTTCCTAAAAGCGTCCGAGAGTTAAAATAATAATAATAATAATAATAATAATAATAATAATAATAATAATAATAATAATAATAATAATAATAATAATAATAATAATAATAATAATAATAATAATAATAATAATAATAATAATAATAATAATAATAATAATAATAATAATAATAATAATAATAATAATAATAATAATAATAATAATAATAATAATAATAATAATAATAATAATAATAATAATAATAATAATAATAATAATAATAATAATAATAATAATAATAATAATAATAATAATAATAATAATAATAATAATAATAATAATAATAATAATAATAATAATAATAATAATAATAATAATAATAATAATAATAATAATAATAATAATAAAAAGAGAATATAGAAGTATTCCGTCTAAATTATAATCTTTAGCTCCCAAACTTTTGTTTAGGTTCAACTATATACTGAGAATTAAGAACATAATTGCTGGAAGCGGGGTATTCAATATGCGATAAATATTAATTCCTTGCATATAAAACAATATTTTCATTGATACAAAATTAATATATTTTCTAAAACTTAATTTAAAATATCCCAGTCTTGGTTAAAATATTTAACGGCTCATATTTAATAGTTCAACCAGTTCACTTATTCAATCAGACTATTTTAAATAAATCATTACATCTCCTACAACTGTGACGCATTTCTACAAAATGGTTCTGATTACAAAATATTGACTACAAAACCTACAGAAATATCCGAATATCCTCAAATTAGCGGTAAGACTCCAAAATTTGCTCAATGCTCTAAAATTTGCTAAAAAAAGTTTAGTTCTGAAACTAGGATCCAATCAGCACCAAGTACCTTATCTTGAAGTCTCAGAAACCACCTTTCCAGGGTAGTCAGGAGTTTCTCAGGACAGGGCTCTAGGCACAATGCTCTATAAAACACAGTGACTGGGACGACAATTATTATAATATCGAGTCATGAAGCTTAAGATCAGCTATAAGAAACCTTAAATCTAATTCAAGATTATGCAATAAAAATAAAAAATAAATATATTAATGCAACGTTTATTTACACTTAAAAAAAACAATACTCACAACTTCTCCTAAATAACACATTATTACAACCAATCTGTGCGTTAATTTAGATACACACCTTGACAAAAAATTAATTTGGAAAACCTACATTATGAAAAAGAGAAAACAGTACAATTTTAAAATTACACTGCATGGCTACTGAGAAGTGCCAAGTCAAAAATTGTTTTGTAGATATGTGTCACAATTTGTGGGGTCTATTCATCTAATTGAAAATGTCAGCTGTCCTAATAGACTATGGGTCGGATAGGGAAAATTTAGGGAATGATTTTCTCATCGAGATTTTACCCACCATCAAACTGTAATTTAAATATTACTATTACAAGCGTAATTTTAAACAATATGTCGCCTATTTTCCATGGCAGATGGGGCCTCAATTTAAAATTGAAATTTACGACCCAGGACCAGTTTTTTATCAAAAAGTTATTGAAATACTTTTAGTGAAACACCTTCTGTCGTCCAAAAATAATGGTGTCAGAGGGTATAACTAAAAATTACCATTACCATAAAAGTAATTAAACACTCTAAGCTTGTGTGAAGTTAAATTTAGCAATATACATTGACCAAATATTTATCTAAACTGTACATATTGGCTGGCTATGCCCTTATTATTGCAAAAAGAAACGACACCAATTTCAATATACATTATTTATAATCTAAAATGGTAAAAACCAAGTGAATCCCTTACAAATGTGGATAAATAATATATTTTTTCTCAGACTGACATTAAATATCACTGCCTAGGCATTAAAAATCATTTTTACTGCCTCAGCATTAAAAAATTACTTTTTCTTCTTGTTTTTTTTTTGAAGCCTTCATCTGCATCTACATCTACAGAGTTACTATAGGTATATTTTAATTTAATAATTCACAAAATGGTTAATAGTAACGGAACTGATAATGCGATTCATAATCTTTACTGTGCACGCAATTGTGGTGCATATTTAACATTATATTATCATCCTTCGGTAGATATATGTAATCTAATCGAAAATTATAAAATACGATTAGAATACTAAAAATGCGTGGAGTTATATCCATTATACTATAAAAGTCTTTCCACTGCTAGAAGGTGTAAAATCCGCTGAGGTGGGTAGCGAAATTCTGCTATTGTTGGCAACATTGGAAAAAGTCCTGCATCCAGGCACATTTTACAAATATCCTCCAGAAGGCGTATCGCTTAGCTTGAATCGTGGATTAAGGCGCGTTCTCAAGATTCGATTTTAGTTGAACGATTTTTATTGATCAACTAAAATTGAATCAATTTTTGTTCACATGATCCAATGAATGTTGAACCGATAGTTAAAAGCGAAATGGCGACTAACGTGGTTGTTCGAGCGGCTTCCGCGTCATTTATGAATTAATAAATACGGAAATGAGAAATATTTTATCAGAATGTAAGAAGAAACGAGCAAAACGCAGTATTTGGGTTCGGAAACGGATTTTGAGAAGGCATACGTTAAGGTACCATTTCGGTAGGCGCGACAGACGACCGCCGACGCGACATACGACCGCCGACGCGACCGAGAAGTGTCGCGTCACATCTAAAATACATACAATTATATGAAACACATTTTGCACGGTGAGACACTTCCTGGAGACACTTCTGAATCTGACTCGGGGCAAAGGTTTGCTGCCTGTTGCACTCGAGGTCAGTCCTCGAGCATCGCTTCATCGCTTGGAGGTGAATAGGTTGAAAATTTCTTTCGATCTAGGCAGTGTTGCCAGATTTTGGAACAGTATGGATGAAAAAAAAACCGTAGATCTGAACAGTAGATTTTAATACAGGAGGAAATAATTGAAATTTGCATTGTAGTAAATAAAAAAACAAGTATATAAGAAACGAAAAATAAACTTTTACGACCCAAATTAGAAGGTAAACAAAGAATAAACACAAATAATATTATTTTTAATATATACTTAACGTACGGAAACAAAAAAAAAAACAATGAAAAATAATAGGTACCTACTTCTTTTAGATCAGTCTGAATCAGATAATTCAAAATCGTAGTGTACATGTTCTTTTTATGATGCCCTATTAATTCTTTGTTTCATTTTAAATAAAAACAATGATTATCTTGATGTTTTTTTTTTATGGAGCCAACCTAGAGTAGTGGATGCTTATTACGCTGCTTTTACTGCAAGAAAATTTACTAGAGAAAATATTCTTTAACCATTTGCTGAAGAATGAGGCAACCTTAATAAATTAAGAACAAAATTTGCTAGAGACAAAAACAGTGGATCTACGTGAAAACAGTAGGTCTGGCAACGCTGATCGTTCCCTCGAATGGTTATCCTGTAAGTGTCGCGCGACACTTCTCAAGCTTGCGAAATGTACCAAGCGTAACATTTATTCATCTGTCGTCCTACTCGACCTTGGGGTCGCATCAGTGGTCGCTTGTCTCTTGACGCGCCTACCCAAATGGTACCTTTAGGCGTTTCACGAACGCATTTGTACGAGAACTTGCCGCAAATGTTGAAGGATACAGGAATCAAGATTGACAGAGAAAAATTTAAAGCACTTCTTTCTTAAAGTTAAGTTGAAAATTGTTAAAAAAGATACAACTTATGCGTAGAGCACTCCCAGCAGCTATAAAATTACAAATTGTAATGAGATATTTAGTAACAGGAGATTTATTCAGTACTTTTATAATTGAGTACCAGAAACATTAATTCAAATTTCGAATTATGCATAAAAATCGTAAAGTTGGAATGGGTCAAACTTTTGTTGGAGCGAGTTTTCTCGTTCTCACAGTCTTTTTTATTCGATTTTAGTGGGTCAATAAAAATCGTTCAACTAAAATCGACTCGTGAGAACGAGTCAGGGCCGTCTTTATTTTTGTTGGATTCAGATATAGAAATAGCTATTTGTATTACTAGGGAGGAAAGTGCCACTTTTCCACCAGCAGGATGAAGTTTACTGCCCGACGCGAAGCGGAGGGCAGTAAACATCCAAGGGAGGAAAAGGCACTTTACTCCCAAGTAATACATATGATTTTTCCGCCTCCCTCAAATAACAAGTCATTTTTAAATAATTTTCCTCGGCGCATTGCTTGAAATGTAAATACTGTTTTTCGTATTTTTCTTTAGATTTTTGGGGTAATAGAGATTGTACTGTTGCATTAACCTGTTCCAAAATATCCGGTGGTGTATTAATTATATCTTCAAATTCGCTTAAATCACTCATTTTTTAAATATTATTTTATATTTTGTAGATATATTATAGCGTAACACACTTTGAAACTGATCTGTCAATCGACCATAGCATGCTATAATATTTCTGTCCTAAATTCGAAAATCGGATGAATCTATGAATTGAAGTCAAATTATTAATGTAAAAATCGTTAAATTAAAATAACAATTTACTGGTTTTTACTATTTTGCAAAATACAGGGTGTATAAATAAACGGTAACATTTATACTTATATAATAGAATATAGTTTAGGTCGTCAATGCCGTATAAGCTATTTCATTTATGACATACCATGACGTCACTTTTACTTTTCCTCCCTAGGGAGTAAAAGTACTTTTCCTCCCTAGGGAGGAAAAGTACGACTTTGCTCCCTGCAATGAGGCCAGAAAATGTATACTTTGGATAGAGGTAGGCGGTAAAATATTTTTTCTTCGATTGATATTAAATGTCACATTTACTTTTTCTTCTTTTCTCTTTTGAAGTCATTTCAGTTCTATTTTTTTTTTCAACACTGTATAAACAATTGGAGAAAAAATTATGTGTTTCACACGGCAGAGAAACAGATTTACTGCCTTGGCTAGATTTATTGCCTCGGCTTCGTCTCGGCAATGTAATGCTAGCTGCAGCAGTAAGTCTGTTAATTATCTGCTTAGTTAAACAAATAACTATTGTTTTTTTATCTGTTTTATAACAACTTTTATTTAAATCCATATTGTGTTTTTTTTTTATTTTGCTGTTGTCAATTAGTTTATTGTTCTAATGATTTTAAAATTAGTATATTCAGTATTATTTTATAAAAACATATTTTATTTGTGGAGATATGAAAACATTAAACGTCTGATATTTTTAAAACGGTACAGTAAATTCATAAATAGAAAAAGGTTTTAGTATTATTATCCTTCAGAGTTAATTGTATATATTTTATTTATTTTTTTCACGTTTTTTAAAGATAATTAAAATTCTCAAATATAGAGCCTATACAAAAACTAATAAGAAAACCATTGAAACCTAAAAGTCAGTAGTATGTCAGTAGTCACTTATTGTTTCTTCTTTTTTAACACTCTATTTTGCCTTTGTTTGTAAGACCTTCAGCCAAATTATTTAATATAACATTTTTTTGACTTTTGAAAAGTTTCTTTGTCCACTTTTCAGACATGTGCTTCGGATCAATCCATTACTATTCACTATAATATTTTTATTAAATAATTACGAGTGGTTAAGTAAAATACGTTTTGCTGGTAAAAAGATCATTTAAACTCCTGTACGGCATGAGAAAGAGAAATTTCACTCTTTATAACCATTGTACTGGGTGGCAATGAGACCAGGGTCACGTTAATATTTCTTATTTATAAAGCAATTTTGATCAAATTTAAGACAAACCTAGTAGACATAATTGCAAATCGACACGTATACATAAACAAAATGGCAGAGCTTTGGTTTTAAGGAAAATGCCATTTTGTTTTATTTTTAAATTTATCTATTTTTTGTTTTTGAATCTTCGTTTCAAATTACATATGACAGTGTTGCCAAATTAAAATTTTTATCACACACATTTCATGTAGAAGGCCATGAACTGGAAAATAATATTCTAAATGGTGCATGATGCATATTTAAAAAACTCTCTCAAAAGACACATACCGAAGCATTGGCGCTAATCAAAGAGGATGGCACGAAAACTGCCAACCTCAAAGATAGCTTCAAGCTTCTGCTGTCAACACACTTCCCTGACTCGGTCATCACAGACATGGCGGACTGGGCAGAGGAAGAATACAATCCATCTGTCTATGATTGGCAAACTGCCAAACACATTGTGGTACATACCATTATGGTAGAAGGTTTATCACTGCAAGTATTTCAATAAATATCTATAGTGTGTCCCAAAATTTTTTAAAGACATGGGAAAAAAGTGTATCTTACATTTCCCCAAAACAATATTGATAACAATTGTAAAGAAAAAAAAGTTCAGTAATATTTTATTTTAAATATAAGATGGAACTTTTTTCTTATTTGTATAAAACGTTTTGGGACACCCTGTATACGTAAGAAATGCCATTTAGTTGTATATGATAAAAAAAACCTAAAAGTTCAGTTTTTCACTGAGGCCCTATGTGCCATGTAAAAAATATACTGCATAGTATATAAAGTAGTATTTAAATTAAATAGTTTGTTAGTGGATAAAATCAACCCCTAAATTTACTCTATCCAGCTTGTAGTCTGTAACTATTCTGAGCCCGATTTTTTTTTCAGCATAATAATAGAAATAAATTTACAATCTACATAAATGAAATCTAAAATAAATATAAAATCTATCAACATTTCAACCAAAATATAAAATCTATCAACATTTTAACTAAAATATAAAAATCATATAAAAAACGCTACACAAAACTAAAAAACACTTACCCGTAAGAGTCATCCGGGGCCTACCTCTCTGACGTTTAAGTGGCCGTGCAACTACAAAAGTAATAAAAACTTGGAATATTCCAAATAATTGGACTGAAGCAAGTCCACCACATCTAGTAGCAATGTGTAGCATTCAGGTTAGATAAGCCAATATTATGTTATTACCTTTGTTTTTGCAATAAAGAAATACACATTTAGTTTCTAAATAATGCTTTTATCATATAAACACTAGATACGTAATGCCAAATATGTTTTGTTCCTCGAGGATATTTCATTGTCATTGTTTTTCCAATCTTAAATTATGAAATTACCGCTGCACTAGTTTTTAACTGCTGTAAACTTTGGAAGATTAAAGGTCTGTTTCAACAAAGATTAGTCACTGACCCCAGGATTCTGCGCATTATATAATTAAGTTGTACAAATAATCTAGTGCGCAGAATCCTGAGGTCAGTAACTGGTTTCTAATCGTTGGAACATACCTTATAACACCTGTTTATTCATCGAATAAAGGCGGTACAGTTGAACTGTAATCTTACCCCTTGGAACAAACCTTTTGTCCCTAAAATCAAAGGCTGTTGAACGGTACTTATTTGAATACAAAACGATTGCACAATAATTATGTACAATATTTACACTACTTTTAAATTAACGATTTACTTGCTTGTAAGAAATGTAAAACTCCATTTTGGTAGTTAGGATTTGTACTGCTGGCTCGATATAAAACAGAATCACACCGTATAATTACATTTTTTATTCTATGCTAGACGAAGTGAGTTTGTTGAAAGGTCGAAACAAGAATGATTGACGAGAACGGTATCGGCTGACAGTTCAAAGTTCGAAATTGGAGTGAAGAAAATATGAATAAAATTAATCTAAATCGATACCACAAAATGTATGCATGCAACTAGTTTCGGCCTATCTGTCATTATCAGACCTGAGATACAAAAACACATTGTTTTTTTTTAAGTTGAAGTGACAGCAGAGATATACAGGGTGCTAGAATATAGAGCTACCACGTATTGTAGAAGTCAAAATAAGTCGATTGGACCAAAATGTACAGTTTATCCTTGAGAAAAGTTCAAAGTTTACTTAAAAAATCCTATTTTTGTACACTTTTTAGAAATACGTGAAAAACATTTAATGAAATTTGGCAACAGTACATTTTAGAGGATTAACCAGCCCCATCCACTGGTATTTTTTTATTTTCTTAGGGGAAGTAATACGGCTCTTCATTTTTTGACTCTTGTGCTCAAATTGTGACATTCGACATGAAAAATTAAAATGCACCCACCTTAAAACATCATCGTATTCTCGTAGTTCATTTATGTTATTATTTTCCACAGTTGTTCGGAATTACTTTCAAAGTAATTTGAACCTCGCACACTTTAACGCCCCCCCAGATGAAGAAGTCACAGATTTAAATCTGAAGACCCCGGAGGCCATTGAACGGGTGCTCCTTATCTCCTACCATTAAATTGCTCATTTAAAGATATTCTCTCATGGTGCGTGCAAAATGAGGTGGTGGACCGTCGTGCAAATTAAGGGGAAAGTCTTCTACTAATTCTGGTTAAATTTCTTGAAGGAAAGAAAGTTAACTTGCGCCATCCAGACTATGAGGCAATTGGAGAGTGTTGTATATTTTCCCCAGGATTAGTACTCAAACACCATAGCTTTTATGAACACTTTATTGAACATCTTACAGATACAAAGAAAGCCTCTATTCAATGACGCGCCAAGACTCGCCTTTTTTTATCATACCTAACAGAGATAAGACAGCAGATGGTTTCAATCATATACAAAACTTGTCTACGCGTTTTGGACCGATTTTTGGCACTCGCTGCGCATCGCGCATGGTGGTTCAACATTGAACTATAAACGACTGACAATAGTGACAATTACGTGAAGGTAGTTCTTACTCAACGACCATAAACTATGACAGTCAGTTATTATTGGTCATTAACATATTTCAATCGTTCATGTTACATTTCAACCAATAGCGTAATCAGTGTGTAATGTCTTATAAATACTATTTGTTTGTACCTTGTTCCATAATTTCAACAATGAACATAACCTATAACTAAATAAAATACTGGAAATTTATTTAATCGTGTTTACTACATGAATTGAATATATTAAGGTAGGAAATAAATATATTTCTACTACAAATTTTTAATAAAGTAGTTTTTTGTTATACTTAGAAGTTCACACTATGTGTAAATCCTTATTATCTATATATCAGTCCATGAAACGTGGCCTAACCAATTTCTGTATTTATTTCAGTTTAATCATGTCCAAACCCAATACAAGAGGGGATGCCATGATAAAAGGAATTCAGAATGAATAGATCAGAACATGGATTCTTATATGTGCGAACTTAACACGTTACGTGTTGAATAGATAAAGACATTACATAAGAATGGCAGTCTGTCGATGAAGATAGGTGTCTCAACATAATATGCTGTCTTGAAAGATGAGAATCCACTGCAGGTCAGGATACTACGGCAATTTTATGTGCTGGCGACTAAAAATTGGAGTTACTTTTTAGGTACTACATAAAGAGATGAATATTATAATATTAAAGTTATCATAGTTTTAAATAGCAGTCTCATATTCATATATTCTCTTTTGGCGTTTTCTGAATGTTTTCTTTTTTAAAGCTTGAAATACTTCCTTATATTTATGAATATTAAATGGTACTAAAATATCCAACAGTTTAAAATTATGGGACAAAATATTCTTGACAAATAAAGTGAAAGCAATTGTCTTTTAACTTACTGTGAGTGACTTAAGTGATATTTTTACTATTTTGTGAAACCATAGAATTTTTCTTTTTATTTCAGTGATTTTAATAATCATTTTTTAGATTTTTTGTGTCACTGCTGTAATAAAAAATGTGTTCTTTATGTACATTTACTTAATACCTTCTGTTTAATGACATTACCTTTACAAAATATAAATTTGTAGTAAATGAGTTTGTAACATTGTACCTAAATCGATATTTTTCGCAATTTTGCAAAAAATATCGAGTTTGTGTACAAAGTTACAAATTTTTATTGCTAAGTTTTTCAATGATGCCGCCTAAATTTAAATTAAAGAAAATCTGCATTACCGGTAAATATCTAGTTCGCGCTCGTTGCCAAGCGCGTCGCCACAGTCAACGCGCATGGATCATGCTTCCAGAAATTTGTATTAGAATTGTCACTCTGTTAATGTCTTCTCTCTGATACCTAACCTCCAACATCAATGTTGCCAATTGACATTTTTGGTGCGTTCGGTTGTTGCACAATATTTGTTCGTTTATACAACAGAGAGTAGGTTCATCATGCCACGACGTGTAAAAGAAGGATCATCAGTACATAAGAAATTGGTTTGGAACCCGTTGTCGACTAATCTGCGCCCTTGAATAATTTGTGAAACATTTAAAGATCCGTGGTCAAAAGGCAATAATTTTTACACTAGCTGGATGTGAAATGAACGAATTAATTCATCACTAAAGATCCGACTTGTTATGTTTTTTGGAATATCAGTCTCTATTTGCAAAGTTATGGTACTGGTTATCAATCAACTGAGAACAGCTTCTTCCACAATGGGTGTTCGGGCTTGTCGAGGTATTCCAGCGTTAATTCTAACTGGCTTCAACCTTCCTGTTTCTCAAAGACGTCTTTCGATTCGTGCAAAACTTTTGTAATTTGTAATTCTCCGATTTAGATGCCTCTCTTAATACACGCGGAGGCTTTCGTGGCATTTACCTTGACAATATCCAGGAACTAATAGCATTCCGATGTGCTCCATAAAAAGGATATCTATATTTGCTAGCTGCCAAAGTAACAACAACAACAACAACAGCAATAGCTGTGTTCGCGATAAAAAAAGATTAATACAAAAGCAACTAAAAGTGAACAACTTATTGAAATTTGTTTCCTGTCAAAATCACGACTTTTGTTTTGTTGATGTGTACATGGTCAACTTCATTTTTTACTACAATTAAACTTGTACTAAGAATATCAGTTATCATTGTTTGAGGAAATACTTGTATTTTGTTTCTTTTGAAACTATGCGAAATTGGAATTTTTACGAGAGTCAAAAATAAAGATGATAAATAAGCCTTTCCATTAAAAGTCTTAGAACCCTATTACCACCCCTTAGAAAAAAATTACCGGGGAATGAGGGTGTTTTTAACCCTTCTACAATTTTCTTTGATTATTTAAAGTAGGATAATCATCTAAAATGTACTTTTGCTAAATTTCAATAAATTTGTTTTATTTATTTCTGAACAGCGTACAAAAATGTGATTTTTTATGTAAACTGAACTTTTCTCACAAACGGTACATTTTAGTATATAAGTTGGGTCCAATTGACTTATTTTGACCTCTACAATACGTTTTAGCTCTATGGACCAGCAATTTTGGGACACCCTGTATTGTTTTAATAAATTAAAACAAAAATGGGTTGTGACTATTTTAAAATTTGTACTAAAAATCCTGATATACAGTACTTATTATTTTGTATTAGACATAGCCGTGATTTCACAGCCAACATGTGGCAACTACGATATCACTCCTATTGCTATGCTCTCTGGCTTTGTGACCATCATTCGGTTTGGCTAATATCCCACAACCATACCTACTAATTCTACTCGATGACTGGCTGTTGCCCTGTCGCCATTTTATTAACTTATATACTAGTCGCATGCCTAACACGAAACAATAAGTACTATATATGCAAAAATGTATTCACAATGATTATAGATGTCCTATTTGCTGGAAACTTAAAATATTCACTCGACTCTAATACATTTCCTTAATTTTGCACTTGAACAAATGAGGATTGTACATGAATTTAGATCACTAAAATTTGCATGTTGACTGCCCTTGAGTTGGGAGGTAAATTAAGAACTTTTTATAGATACGTTGAAGTTAACAACTTCTATTTTGTACTTCTTTTATAGTGGTATTTAGAAGATGTAGATTAAATATATTAGGTAAATATTTTAACAAAATTGGAAGTGCCTTCATCATTTCCAAAACATTCTAATCTTATAAAATAATTCACAAACAAAAAGCATCTGCTACGCTGTTACTAAATTTCACATTCATTTTTTATTTCATTCATAACAAATGCCTTTTTGTCAATTTTGTTCCAGCTCTTAAATCCTCGACTGTATCCTGTTTTTCTATCAATTTTCAAACTAGTGACTACAGTTGGATACATCCACCAATAAATAAAAGTATAGGCACAGGTCGTATTTCCGAACAACTGAAATAAAAAACGTACCAATATCGAATGTTCGAATCCATCATCTCTTCCTAAAGGACTGTTCCGAGTTTCTTGTTGCAGACAAAAAATAGGCAAAATTATGTATCTAGTGTTTATATGATGAAAGAAATAAATAATGTGTACCTATACCATATGGAATACTTCTTACTATCCATTTCTCAAAAATGTGTAAGATTTAAAACAATTTTTTTTTATAAATTAAGCTTGGATATGAAATTTAACACATTTAACAGCATATGTCATTGTGTATATGCCATTTATATGATATTTTGTACATGATGATCTTTAAATAATTTATTTTTCTCAATAACAACGTTTTAGGAGACATATAATAAAAATTTTGAAATAAGCGCCATATAAGTCACATTTGCAACATAAATATACATTAAACTTTTTGTTATTTAAGTTAGCTCCATTTTTATTAAAAAATATTAAAGATACGTCAATTTAACAAAAAAAAAGGTTATACTTGTTATTAACCCCAAAAGTTAACAGTTTTCGATATAAATGCATTTAAGAAATCAGAAATGAACTTGGAAACGACATTTGGATTATTTTTTTATAAAAAGAAACAGTTTCCAACTTAAATTTAGCAATTTAGTTTGTTTCTCTAGCAATTATAGTTACTTCACAATTAATTATTAAAGTTCGAATAAGTAGGCCTCCGTTTTTCTTGTAGCGGCGAGGCCGGTACGCTACGTCATCGGCGCCGATCGTCTGCTAGAGAGTTATGGTGGCCCTCCGATATGGTCTCCAGGCCAAAACGCACAGTTCTAATCTAAAGGCAAGATTTAATTTCACTCTTCAGCTTCACATTAGACAAAAGAGGAGAGACAGATGTGAGTGTCAGATCGAGCATTTCACGTTGAGTTATGGACTGAATCGATGGACTGTAGAGTTTTAATCTCACAAAAATTGCAGCGTGGCCTCCTTTAGGTTTATGTAGTAAATATTACGCCTTTGCTGTTATTTGTGTTTTTCGAAATGTCTTCTCAAAATATCCGGTATAAATATTGTATTGTGCCGAAATGTACAAATACGATAATAACTACACCAAATAAAGTATTCATTATAATGTGCCAAAAGTAGAGAAAATACAGAAACAGTGGTGTAATGCAATGGAGACAATAAAATAAACAAAGTTCTAAATAGCTCATACTTTAAGATGTTCCCAAACATATGGATTTATTAGTGTATCAATAAGGAAATAGAGATTTTTATTAATATTTGATATACTGAGTCTTGCAAAAAACATTTACAAAATGTTTAAAACAGATAAAGTAAGATGGAAGGGAACGTATTAGTATTCTGTGGGTTTGTTTTTTATTCCGGCTTGAAACTGATATGGAAAACTATATGGAGTGGAAGATGATGGGCGGGAACGTAAGGCTCAGAAAGGTTTCTTTACCACATATTTTTTAGTGTTAGCAGTCAGGTTCTAAGTCTATCAAATCTGAAAGAGGTGCTGCAGAGAAAAGTAATCGCGTTGAAATCCTCCAAAATATAGTCATCAATCTCACACACTTCAAAATCAATGGAGTGGGTTGAATGTAGTATTGTTAATGGTGCTGTTGAAGACGACCCACTGGAGCTCTTTGATGTCGGACCTATTCTTGTTCCCAACAACAATCACACGAGGCATAAAAAAATCCAAGTGAGAAGAAAATATTTCTCTCGATCTAAACTAATAATAAAGGGTCTTTCAATATAAGTGATAGTTTTTCAAAAAGATTTCTCGGTTTCTAATATATAGATATTTCTAGGGCCCACGTTTGTCAGATTTGTACGGCGTCGTTTATCTACCAAGCGATGGAAAGCGACGGGCCTGCCACTGGCCGGACCAAATAGGATCAAAGTAGGCCCGTTTGCTTTCCATCGCGCGGTAGATATACGATACCGTACAAATCTAACGAATCTGGGCCCGTTATTGGCCCAGGCTCGGTCCGGGCTCAATCCGTTATATCTATACGCACCTTTATACGTCGCACTGTGGAAAAGTTTGAACGTGAGTTAACTGTACAATATGCCACCAAAAAGACCAGGAAACGTGAGAAGTTAGGAGAAAATTGCAGCAACAACTGGGGCTTTCTCAGACGACAATTTGGAGAATATTGCATAAGGATGTGGGTAAGAGTTTGCTGACTGGACCGATGTGCACTTGGAATAAGATCCTGACTTTGGCCAAAAAATCATCTTCCCAGACGAAGCACATTTTTGGTTGAATTACTTTATTAATAAGCAAAATTGTCGTTATTGGTGCGAGAACAACCCAAAAGTGTTACATGAAGTTCCGTTGCATTCCGAAAAACTCACTGTGTGTTGCGATGATTTATGGCATGGCGGCGTCATAGGACATTATTTCTTCCGAAATGAGAAATGGAATGGCGACCGCATTAGGACCATGTTACTCGAATTTTTATGGCCATAACTTGAGAACATCAATATTGAAGAGATGTGGTTCCAACAAGATGGCGCTTCGTGCCATACAGCTGTCCTACGCTCGTTTTGCTAAGGGAAATGTTAGCGATTGGATCATCTCACGGAGATGGATAGTAACAAATCCGTAAATGTACGTAATAGTTACAAATTTGCTGGTGTCCATCTCTAAATTCAAGTACAACACCGGAACCACCTGAAAATCTAGAGAAGTTATAACCGAATTTCGATGTTCGTACAAGGACGTCTCAGCCAAAACTGACTCAGCAGAGATCCGTTTATAAATACGGGCCTGAGTTTTCAAAGCGAGGCATGGGCGATCATTTTAAAAGGAATAAGGGATAACTAAATACTATATTTACAATGCATCATATAATCGAACTGCTGTAAAAAAGTTATCAAATATGCCTACTACGATAATATTTTACGCAATGAATTAAATGAGGTTTATGTAGTTGATTTCTAAAATGCGATTATATCGAAAACTGTCAACTTCTTTTTTGTTAAATTGACCCGTCTTTAATATTTAAAAAATGCGCTAACTTAAAATAACAAAAAAATTTTACGTATATTTATATCACAAATGTAAATAGGAAATGTTCATTCCCAAAAAAAAACTAATTTTAAATTTTTTATTATAAATCAATCAAAACCTTGAAATTATTGGGAAAATATATTTTAAAATTTTACCTTTAACACCTCGTAATATTTTGAAGTCAAAAATCTACTATACTTCGAGATACAATTTTTTAAGGACCACCCTGTATGATTAAAATATTAAACACTGTGTAACCATCACAGTGGATACAAAGAAATCTAGGAAAATGTAATTGAAAAGATTGATCGTTTCAATGATTTAAATGACTCATGATTATTGGATGGCAACAGTACTTACTAATCCTCTGAGCTGATGTCAAAAATTTACTATACAATGTGCACGTGGACCTTTGAATACAATTCAAAGACGTGGACGATAGTTAACATTGACAGCCAACCCCAATTAAATACAAAAATTAAAATATACTTAATATGCATTTATACAGAATGATCCACAAAACAAATGTTTTAATGTATGCCTATTTTATTCTAAATACTTAAGAATACAACTAATTTATTGAGAAATGGATGGGCTATGTTAAAGTTTCCTATGTGGTCCACATTTTCCGAAACTCCGTGCCAATGTCACATTGAGAAACGTTACATTATTTAGCTTTGTCTAAATTTACCAATTTTTAATTCAAAATACAGGGATGGGATGATTAATTTCCAGTCTTGCCTATTAGCGATTCAAGCTAAGCGATACACCCTCATATTTTATAACATGTATAAGTAGTTTTAGTTTTGCAGCTATCATTAAAATTGTAACAAATCTATTACTATTTTATTTAGGTGGAATTCCGAATTTCATAATTTCAGTGATAAAAGTGATAAAAATAGAAAAAAATAAAAGCCAAAAGAATCCTCTTAGTACTGTTATTCTTTAAGCTTGTTAAAAAGGGGCTATTTTCAAACTCGAGAGAAATGATTTGTATCAAGATTTTCATTAACTAATAGCCATACAACACTGTGCAAGAGAAATACTAAATCAGCAAGTATCAGGCAAAACTATCGCTATATACTCTCATATCCAAGTAGCTCTAAAGGCAATTCCCTCACCAGAAATCAAATCACGACTGGTGAAAAACTGCCTAGAAGACCTGGTAGAGCTACATAGTCAAAACAAGGTGACTCTAGCCTGGGTGCCAGGTCACGAGGGATATCAGGGCAACGAAAAGGCCGGCAAATTAGCCCGAGAAGGCTCAGATAAGGCCATGTCAGGTTGCGAACCCTTCTATGGAGTTGCTAAGGCATTGTACATCAAAGAATGGATGCAGAGAGTTTTAGGAATGGTGGATCAACATTTCAAGATTAAGACAGGCCAAACAGTTGATCAAAGAACCATCGGCCAAGTTCACAAAAGACCTACTGGATCAAAAACGTCAAATCGTTAGGATAACAACAGGTTTTCTTACCGTACACTGTCGCCTAAAAAGGCACATGAATGTCATCAATCCAGCACAAGAAGCAACATTGTGCAGGTTCTGTGAAGAAGAGGAAACATTACTTCACGTCCTGTGTCAATGTGAAGGCCTGGCTGGATTTAGGTTTCTAACATTAGGCGAAGAAAATCCATAGCTTGGAACTACATACGAGAGCCACTGTCGAAGCTACTAAGTCTAATAAAAAAGACCAAGCTAGATGACACTCTAAAAAACGAAGTCTCACAATAGATATGTTACGATCTCCTTTCAAATCTAATCTTAGCATAGTTATGCTATATTTTTTTATGGGTATCAACCTTAGTCTACTGGAAATTGTATGCATCCAAAAAAATCATTAAATAATTTTGAGCGGTTTCATCATACAAATACTCCTATGTGCAACGGTAACAGCGGTAACCACTAGTACGGAAACCTTGACTTGACCTAGGAATAACATCTTTAAGTTGAACGTTATTGGTTTAAAATTCTATTACAAATAAATTATTTAATTTAACAACGCTGTAATGTGTTTTGACTACTTGCATAGTGCGGGAAAATTAATTTCAATCGCAAATAGTGGGCTATGATTTTGATCATTGGTTTATTGTTTTACTTAATGTCATATGTCATTAGTTTTTCTGTGAAATATTAGGCAATCCAACGACCTTTTAAAATTGCTGCCTGTGGGCTTTGAAAGGGTCAATATTATAGCGAGTCGCATTACAAGCGGCCATATTGCCTCGCAAGTGATCATTAATCAAAATCAGTTTAACAAAATTGTGTTTTAAAACCAATTTTCAGTCTTTGAATATAGTAGAAAAAGAATTACCTATATTTTAAATTTGAAAAACACGAATGATCAATGTACTCACTGTCAAATCCACCAGGTCCCACCGGGTTATCAATGCCCACGGGCAACTATTTCAAGTTCTAAATTTGTTGAATAATGGAGAAACTCGAAGTACAAGCTGTTATAAAATAATTTCATATTAAGTGTTTAAGTTCCACGGAAATTAAAGCCGAGCTGGATTCTACTCTAGGCGAGTCTTTTCCATCATTTTCAATGGTCAATAATCGGCCACAACGGTCCTAAAAGTCCACAAAATTGTTCTATCGGCTGGAAAGGTTATGGGGTCGGTATTTTGGGATGCAAAGGCATTATTTTTATTGATTGCCTTGAAAAGTATAAAACAATAAATGGATAATATTACGCTAACTTGATTTGATCAGCCGCAACAGAAAATTCTGGAGAAAAGATTTGGATTATTGAAAAACAAAGTTTTCTTCCATCAGTACATTATTACGATGGCTTAAATTAATGAACTGGGCTTTGAATTAGTGTCTCCATGCACCTTACTCGCAAAACTTTAGTTTTTTTCCAAACTTTGTTTTTTTTCTCTTAGTCTAGAAATTATTCATCCCATCAACAGATATAAATGAGTATTGTATTTTCTTAGTGTTATAATATTAAAAATAGTTATGTAGATACCTTCACCAGTTAATGTTAACCCTTAACCCATAAGCATACTTACTATACCCTATTACGAGTGTGGAAAGTGACATTTTCACACGAGTGTAAAAATCCCTTCTGCACAAGTGATGTACATTATTTTTCCTACGACTACAAAATCATTTCCTCAAAAAAATATAAAACCATTTTTATTACCCTGTTGGTTTTGAATAATTTTGATTTTTTTTGCAAATGGTGTTTTGTTGAAATTAAAAAAATTGCGATTCCATTTACACACGCTTTCATAGAATGGTAAAGATAAATGTTATTAAAATTAGGTTCAAAAATTATCGGAATACAATACCTAATGATTTTCATTAGTATATTTTTAATAAACGAGTAGTTTTTTTATTAATAAAGATCATACACCTTATATTCAGTTTTTTCTTAACCGTTATCAAAATAAAAGGTAGTACGTAGTTTCTTTTTTTGTTCATGTTTTCTTTCCCAAACTAAAAAGAGATTGCTTTTATCTGAAATTGAAACTCAGTCGCTCTAATTTTAAGTGAATCATATCTAATCGAATACGTGTATTAACCAGAAAACCGTAAAGATATCAAATTATTCTATAATAGTTATTTTTAAATTATTGTAATAATAATTATTGTTATAAACAAAAATATCTAGAATTAAGCAAGATTAATTATAAAAATCAGTAGGTAAACAATTTAATCATCAAATCAATTTTACCTTTCGATATAATTATTACACAAATCAAAATAGAAATGATGCATCTGGCATATTTAACATCTGAAGCGGAAAGAGAATTCACATTCATACACGTGTCATATTTAATCCAGATACCTTGTATGTAAATGCTGAACAACCCTGACCAACTCTTCAAAAATAATGATATCTCTGATATTTAATTTTGGCTCTTCAGAGCAGAAGTCCTTGATATGGCGTGGCTTCAAAAATAAAAATGTGTCTACGTATATTTTATTGTCTAAAAAAAATAATTATATGGTATAAATTAAGTTAAACAATGACTCAAAAAATAGTAGCTAATTATATATCGTAGTATAGGATGTATTACCATATTACCCTTTATATTATAAAAAAATAGGAAGGTAGAAGCTATCTACAATACATGGTTGGGATTTGGCTCTTGGGGCTAGGGCAATTATTCTTGTCGGGATATTAAGACCAAATTTGGTATATAGATGTATTACCCCATAAATATGAAAATCGCTTATAAAATATTTATTTTCACCTGTTTCATTTAAAAAGTTCTAACTGCCTTTTTGTCATTTCCATTTCCCTTTAGGGGATGTTGGGTGTAAGATTTTTATATAAAAACGTTGTAAATCAGGTCTATTGTAAATGTGTCCAAAAAATTATATCTTCTGTAACTATTTTTAAATGCCAACCCCACATCCGAAGTATGTCCAAAATACTTTTTGGAAAAATTTTACAAAAAATATTGAAATTTTGGGTATATACAGGGTGTCCCGACGAGAAAATGTCGAATACAAAAGTTTTACGGTCTACGGAGGCACCTATATTACAAAAATATTCACCAATATACAGGGTGCTCCCAAAAAGCAAGGCGACATAAAAAAATATTTTTTCAAATTTTTGAGTTCTTTTTAAAAAAACAAGTAGTTTTGTCCAAAACACCATATTTTAAAATTCGATTGTTTTTAAGCTTTTGATTTTCGAAATTTGACTTTTTCACAATTTGACAAGCTGAAGCACCCAAACGCTTGAAGTTAGGGAAAAATAGAGTACATGTCCCTATATTGTTTTTTCATATTCTATCCACATTTGCAAACTTTTGGATTAACTGAATCTAAAAAAATCCTACTTCCGGTTAAGCCGCATAATTGTATAAAGCATAAAAAATTAAGATAGGGACATGTAAGCCCTTTTACTCTAATTTTAACCGTTTTAGAGCTATAGCTTGTCAAAGTGTGAAAAAGTCAATTTTCGAATGTCCAAAGCTTGAAAACAATTGAATTTAGACATATGGTGTTTTTGACACAAATACTTAAATTTTTTAGCAGAATTAAAATACAAAATAAAATATAGGGTGTTTCATTTGAAATAAATAATTTTAATGTTACTTTGCTTGTTGGGGGCACCCTGTATATTATAAAATATTTTCACAATAGGTGCCTCTGCAAACCATAAAACTGTTGTATCTGACTTTTAATCGTTTCAAAAACAAGAGATATTGGACTTCTACACACTAATGGGACATCCTGTATATATGAGATAATACCCTCTCCATTTTCACTTAGGGGATGTTGGGGTTAAGATTTGAAAATTAGGAATATTGTAAATGAGCTAAAAACTGTATATAAGAATAAATACGTGTTATCGAATTTTTAGTCTTATGGAAAGTGCCCTATATTCTATTTTGATCTATGTAATTTTTATATTAATAGTAAAATCAATTTGATAATAAAATTGTTAAAGTTGATTTTTATACCTAGATCCTAGATATTCATTCTTGTCAATTATTAAAATAATTTAAAAGTAGCTACATTATTTTTATGATTTTTTTTTCTAGTTAATATACATATTTGATTAAATAATTCGTTTGACATAAGCCCGATGGTTCAGTTAGTGTTTACTTTTATCAACTTTATATTTCAAGGGTTCAATTCCCGATAGAAGCTTTCTTTTTTTCATTTATTTTAGAAAACATGAAAATTGGCAAAATATGTCTATTACTGTTTATTTATAATAAATACATTTTTTTTATCATAATATAACCCATAGTGTTAGGCAATTCGTTAATCTATTCACTATTTATTTTGTACTATTTTAATAACTGTGCAGAAAAAAATTGTAAGTAGATAGTTAATCATCTTTAACAATAGAAAAAAAACTTGTTTATGGTTGTTCATCTAATTAGTTATTCGCTTAATTAAAAAAATAAACTAGTTAAAAACATTATTTTCTAATATTTTCAGTAGGTACCTAATGTTGTTTTACTTTATTATCCTATGAAAGAGTTTGTAAATGGAATCACAATGTTTTTAATTTCGACAAAACACCAACCGTGAAAAACTTAAAGAAATATTTAATAAGGCAAATCTAAAAGTAGCTATATCTTTTATGAAATTGTTTTGTGGTCCTATGAAAAATATTGTACATAACTTGTGTAAAAGTGATTTTTCATACATATGAAAAATGTCAGTTTCCATACTCGTAACGCTATATACTATTGAAATAGGTATATAAAAGGTAAATCAAACTACATTTTATAGCGTACCTTCTACCTACTTCACATTGTGTTAAAATATAGCAAGCAAGGCGTGTATCTTCAGTCAAACCTATATTAGTTACTGACTCTGTTAAAAAATAAGAGACAACCTTACAGACCTACTAGTGTCCAAAACAATCCTCACACACATAATGATAATTAATTAATTAAATTACGCTTGTATCCAAATAATAAAAAGGAAACACCCAAAACAGGACAAGTGTTATATTTTTTATAACATAATTAAACATTTGTCAGAGTTATATTTTAAAGTTACGCATACGAATACGTTAACGTTCAGAATTCATGGTCGCAAGCCATTCGAATTGTACCGAGAATATCGAAATATTTACGAAAAATAACTTTTGTAAATGTGAAGAAGAAAAAGAAAATTAAGTTTATGTTGGTATAACTCAGTGTGAATAATTTCAGTGCGAATAACAGCATTTTATTTAGTGGTGTTCGCTTGATTTTATTAAAATAATATCTAGGTTTCGCTCGCGGCCAAAGAAACTTATATTTTGGGAAAAGCGTAAACGTGAAGTATACAGGTTGGCCCATTAGTGCGTGTAAGTCCAATGTTTCTTTTATCTCTATTATTTGTAATTTGTCAATAAAAATAAAATGTGTCCAATACATGACTTTCCTGTAAATTTATCAAATATGTTCAAATATGTACAAGTATGTTCAGCCTCTCTAATCAAAAAGTATTAAATTATTATGAATTAAAGTTAAAAATTATTAATTTTTTTATACCTTCATTGTCAAAATTTTCATCAAATTTCTTCATTGCGGTTCATTTTAGAGAAATCATGCATAAAGCAAAACTTATAAAAAAACTAGCTGACCCGACCCCGCTTCGCTGGTACTTTTATTTTATTAAAAGTTTTCGTGATTCTAGAGAAAATTTTTTAATGCGATACCTTGAAAAACTTTATCAAATAAAAAAGAATTATATATCGTATTCTTATAATCGTTCCTTTCATGAAGAGCCTAGGCATTTGGTACCATTTGAGAAGGCGAGACCGAGTAAAGCGACAGCGAAGGAGACTGAAAACGGCCTCTTTACGTCTGAACATATGTAGTGTCGAACGTAATCACTATGACTGTCAAATGTCAAAGTCAACTGTCATCGGTAACATCCTCATCCGGGCAATGGTCGAGAGGAGGAACCGAAAGCACGAGCTAGAGGTGAATCCAAACAGTGCGACCGACGACAGCACTTTTAACCCGGCAGTATTTGCTGCTTGCTTCCTGTCGTCTTACTCAGTCTCGCCTTCCCAAATGTTACCTTTAAGCTATATGCCGAGACTTTTCACGAAATGACTAACACCTTTAGTCACATTGTGAAATAATAATCTCTTTACATCTGCCTTATTTGAGAAATTAGCGTTTCGTGAAAAAACTACACATTTTTGTTTCTTTTATTCAGAGGATAAATAAATTATATTAAAAAAAAAAAACATAATTATATGAAAAATATAATATTAACTAAAAGCAAAACAAGCAGTCTGGTTTAAAAAATAAATAAAATAATACAAAACATTTACTACATTTGTAATACATTATTGTTAGGTATAATATCTACTTATATTGCTTGTACATTGCATCTTAGAAGATTGAAATAGGCTTTTATAGTATCCCTGACCTTTAAGTAAGGATTGAAGAGAAACAGCTTCCCTTAATGAAACACATTTGGTTTCACATATTTGTTCCAATGTAGCTTTCTTTAGATCTCTCCTGCTGAACCAAGATTTTTTAATATAATTTACAACAGAACTAACGTACGGTGGGACAGCTCTTTCTCAATGTTAACTAAAAGACAATCTCCTATTTTTAAATCAAGTAACTTTAATCTACATGATTTAAGAGGAAGATATTTATAATAATCTACGATAAATTCATATTAGTTGTGGTCATGGGTCCAGCCACAAATAAAATGATTATCTTCATTTGGCAAAACTGTTTTATTCCTAGACCATGTGTTGAGTTATTTTTAAAATCTTGCAAGGCAAAAATTCATGACTTCTCTACTTTCCTTACTGGATTACATGAAATTACAAATTATCAAAAACTATCGCTTTTAGAGTCAATATAATAACAAATAATAAATAATCAAATAATATACTGGGTTTTCAATCTGAAAAAACGCAGTTATAGTTTAAGATTAGCAAGTTGGTGTCCCTAAATAAAATCGCCTATTCCTAAACATAAACTTCGGCTCCTCTTCGACGCACACTGGGGCAAGAAGCCCTCAAATTTGGCAATAAATAAAAAAATTAAATAGCATATACACTCTACCTCATATTTTTTTCTGATATATTACTGTCCACTACATAATAAAACGAACAAGTGCGATCTTCTATCTCACGCGTTTCATCACCACCCTCAGTCGAAGTTACTTATCTGAGGCGAGTATATATTCATTGTTATTTCGTAGTTTTTAACTTGTTTTTGTGCTGTGTTTAGGCTGTATTTTGATTTTTTATTTTCAAATTTCCGTCATCGAGCCTTTAAGTTCAGCTATGTATTATTATTTTAATAAGTAAAAAGTTGTAGAAAAATAAACGTAATCTTATAATATTGGGGTTAAGTAAAATGAAGGTTAAACTTTAAAATTTTAAAATATTCTTAAATACATGAAGGCTATTTGTTATGTTCCAAAGCAGTCCAAGCTTTAAATTTCGACTTTTCATAATGAATATTGTTTGTACTTTTCGAAATCGTTTAGTTTCTGTGCACTTATTTGCACTTTTCTTCACTATTTGGGTTTTTCAAAGTATATAAATATATGGCGGGACGATCGTCAAAAACGAATTCTGTCTTTTTTAATATATAACACCTCTACAAAGCAATATTAAACTTACAAATTCATAAAGAGAGTCTGTGATTTATTGCCAACTTTGATGGCTTGTTGCCCCAGTGTGCGACATTTCAATAATTAAGTCTTATCTTTGTATTTACCAAATATTTTAGTGTACTATCTATAACAAAAAAAAATTAACTATATTTGTCATGAACATTTTTTCATATTTTTTGCCACAGACTGACAACGTCGCAGAAATGAAAAATCAGTTTTTGAAACGTAAAATTTAACGCTAAAATCATTGTTGAAAAAATATACAAGACGAGTCATTTAGAAACATCGAGGTTTAAGCTGTCCCGACATAACGAAATACCATGTATATTATGACGAACTTCACATTATTTTGATATACAGCCACCCACATGCTTCAACCGACGATTCTACCTTCAGAATGGCAGGAAGATTCAAATATGTTGTGCTAATCGGTGACTTCAACCACCGCTCTCCAGGCAAATTAAAACAGATTCAAACTTTTATGCATAACACAAACTTTATTAAAGCGGATACTCCCCCTACTTTTTTGATGCCCAACAATGAGGACTCCACCCCAGATTTGTTAATGTACACTGACAATCTTAGCAACGCAATCAAGAATATAGAAGTAATCCCCGACATTGGGGCAGACCACCACTCTATAATGTTTACTATCGAGCAAGGAATGCCCTCTCCTTTTGCAGACCCATCTCTTAAATATCATTTCAATAAATCAAACATTGAAAAAATAAATAAAGAAGTAAACCAACTAATTTCAAACAACACTATATTACATCAATGATGTCAATAACTTTCACACAAAGGTCTCCGAGATAATCACAAACAACACACCAAAAACTGCAAACAAATATTTTACTTATGAACTTCCTAGATACATCGTGAAACTCATCAAAACAAAACGTAAAATGCTTAGAGAATACAGGCAAAACCCTAGTCGGGAAGTCAAAATAAACCAACAACTGTAACAAAGACATTCAAAAATTCGTAAAACAATTTCAGCAACACACATGGCTACAGACCTGCCAAGAAATCAATCGAGAACAGCGAAGAAACTTCGATCATAAAATAAATAAACTGTCAAAATATAAAACAAGGAATAAAATTCCAAATATTACAGAAGAAAAGGCCGATGCATTCAAAACGAACTTCATTAAAACATATAACGGAACGAAAGACCCATCTTTTGAACAAGAAAACTGGAATAATGTAAACTCACGTTGCAAACAATATTTTAGAAACAACTCAATCAATGAGGAAGATAACATAGAATTTGAGGAGGAAAAATACTTTCAAATACTATCAGAAAAACTCCGCTCCAGGATCGGACGTGATCCCATGGCAAATTGTGAAAAAACTAGAATATAATATACATATCTATAAAAATATTTGTATTCTGTCATAAAAACTCGTACTTTCCAGATCAACAGAAAAAAGGCACCATTATAGTTATCCCAAAACCAGGCACAGACCACAAAAGAATTGATAATTACAGACCAATCATCCTTCCAGTTTTGGGAAAACTATTCGAAAAACTTATTAAGGTCAAACTATCAGCATTAGTAAACGAACGAATTCCGCAATTCCAATTTGGGTTTAGAGAACAAATCTCCGCTCTGGTACCAACCACTCTGCTGGTGTCCAATGTGCAAACAATAAAATTGAACAATAAAAAATCTGCCATTCTCATGTTGGACATTAAAAAAGCCTTTGACTGTGTCTGGCACAATGGCCTCCTATTTAAACTAAAACTTCTTAATGTGCCTAATGGTCTTATAATCCTTATCAAAACCTTCCTTCAAAACAGAACTCTAAGAGTTAAAATAAATAGCCACACATCTTCAAGTTTCATAGCAAATCAAGGTGTACCGCAAGGGTCGCCACTATCTCCGCCTCTTTACAACATATATTGCTTTGATTTTCCTTCAGGTCAGATACACCTCAATGCAATACGCAGATGACACGGCCTTGATATTGCATGGAAATACGCTGAATTGAACCATTACAGCACTACAAAATCAATATAACGAAGTTGTTCAGTGGCTCAATAAATGGAGATTACAAGTTAACCCACAAAAATGTCAATTAATGATACCCTATAATGATCTAAGGCCGACATCACCTACACTCATCATATCTAACAAACCAATCTATCCCGTATCCTCAGTGAAATACCTAGGCCTTATTATTGATAATAAGCTGAACTTCAATAAACACACCCGCAGACAAAAAAATTAAAACCAGAGCCAAACATTTCCGCTCTTTAACATACAAAAAAGAAGGCATCAACATCTACACGGCCACTAAAATCTACAAAACAATTTGCAGACCTCTCCTGGAATACGGTCACACTACATATTTAAACTGCCGAAACCCTGAATTAAAAAACATTCAAGTGGCCGAAACTTCTACACTAAGAATCATTACCAAGATGCGACATCCTGAAAACCCCACTCACCATCCAGCGAATGAATATCTTTACGAAAAAACTAAGATTCAGACTATCCTGGAAAGAGTTAGGAAACTATCAAAACATTTCTCGAAGAAACGAAACAATCACATGCTAATAAACATTTTTTTCGATGCAACGACAAATTGGTCAAGCAAAGTTTAAAAAATCTTAAACGAATTTGCCGATGAACAATAATTAGTAACACATATTGTTTTTTTGTATTCATCTTACACATATAGCTTGTAAATCCTCATACATACTATACAAATTGTACGCTGAAGGACCTAGGTCGATGGCCATTTGGTTGTAATATTCATAACCAATAAAGTGATTTTATTATTTTTTTTTTAATTTTTTATTATTATTCCATGTATATTTCGCAGAATTTTAGAGGTATACAAAAAAGTAAACCCTATAACTTTTATTTAAAACATTTTCTCATATTTCTTATAATAATAGAGACTTTCTCGCACTAATGAGCCACCCTATATGACGTTAATTTAATTTATATTCACATTAGATGGAAAAACTAACAGAAGAGATTTTTACCCTTCGGAGGCCAGATAGGACTCCACCATGGCGGTACAGGAGCCTTTAAGACTGATTGTGCCGCCATTTGAGGATTCTACTGCCATCATTCACTAAACGTCTTATATGATTAAATAAATAACAATAAAGCATTAAACCATTGATAGAAAAAATTAATACAAATTGTTCATGTTAGTAGTTCCTTGTTCATAACAAAACATTTTTAACCAAAATTATTACCAAAATCCCACAGTAATATACCCATAAAAAATGTACCACTTACCAGCTGGATTAATTCTCGGTCGTCCTCTCGGTCTTTTGATCAACGGTTTTGGAACTAGAAATACAGATTTTAATCAAATAATGTGAAAGTAAAAATAAATGCTGCAGTTATTTAAATAAATTTCATATTCCAGGTTTAAATATATTTCATGCTGTTTGAACTAAACAATGACGTCACGTTGAATTAGCTTTAAATCATGATACTTAGGGCGAACAGATAAAGCTCACTTGAGGTACAAATTTTGAATCGAGCCGCGCATGACGTCATCGCGTGACAAAGGTACTGAGTATGAAGACTAGAGAGGAGGCGAATCGGCTATGGTCAAATTTCCGTCCTTCTTTTTATAAAGTTCGCGAAATTGACTATAGTTGGCATATTTAATGACAGCGGTGTCAATTTTCTATGTAAGTAAATGTAAAATAAAGTGATTTTTTTAAAAAATTGGTGAAAAGAATCAAAATCATGTGAAAACAAGTACCTGAGTACAAGTAACATGACTGCCAAAAAACATCAAAACAAAATTTACGTCGTTCTAGATTGTAAAACAGGATAAAAATCAAATGTAAAACTAAAGAAAACACAAGAAGAAATCAATTCAATGTTTTTTAAAGCTTCTAATGTTAGTAAAATAAAGTATTCATGTCTAAATATAATATTTATTGTAAACTAGTCACAATATGTATCTTACGGAGTGTAGTTTATTTTATTACAAGTTTTTGTAATATAACATTTACAGTTATAGATGCTGACTTACAAACAACAATAATTATGCACTAAATTTAACTCACTAGAAAAGAAAGTTTATTTTTTATTGAGTTTTAATGTTAGATAAAAAGTTGCTACTGTTATTTTTTTTTGACCCCCATTGTGTCATTGTAAATGTTTTTTATAGGATACTAAACGTTTAGAACAGTGGCAGAATATATATTGTTCAGTGTGCGGATAAAGCACTTTCTAGAGATGATGCTGTTCTATACTTTTTAGAAGCTATTATCAAATATTATGAGACTATTTTTACTGATGATACTGTTAGCAGAATAAAAAGGGGAGAGCTGAAATTAAAGGATGAGGTAATACCATATACATTCCCAAATCTCCCTTTATACTTGTATTACAACAATAAAAAATGTGTTAACTGTGTTTTATTTTACTCTTAAAACTATATATTGGTTCAATTAAAAAAAAAAATTTGCCACAAAATTGTACAAATTGCACAAATTTCAGCATTAAGGAAACGTTTTCGAATTTGGTCATTCATACATACATAATTTTTATTTTATATAGATAAAATTAAATAATTTAGCAATTAAGGTAGTTCACTCGCGACAGTTGTACATAAAAATATCGCTTAATGGTCAATACCAATAGTTCGAGATTCTCAATGCTAATCAATTTTATTTTTGTAAGAGACTGTACAAAACACATGTAAGCTTATATCATCTTATATATATGGATTTTAATAAAATCCATCCGGCAACCTCATAAATACATGAATGGTTTGCTATAGAAATTTGTGACTTCCTCATATTAATTTTAAGGGTTTGTTTTGGTTCAAACAGAACCGCTGATTCCAGTTCTCAAATACAGTAGACGAATTAATTTTTCAAGAAAACGTCGCGAGGTTATACCATCCTCTTAGCTGATCGAGTGTTATGTTGGTACAACGCGTTGATTGCAGCGTATACAACGTTGCCAAGTTGTAATAATTTTACGGAACTACGCGTCGATTGCTTTAAAAATATTTTTATTTTAAAAATCTATATCTTTTTACTAAGACGGTCAAAAAATTTAACGTTTCTTTAGAAAATTTTATAACTTCTTGATTTACATTACATTAGTTTTTAAAAAATATGGTAAGAACCGTTTTCCAGATATCTTGAAATAAATGCATTACTTGTGTACATGAGAGGCTTCAAGAGTGTTAATTATGCACATTTTGATTGTTAGTATCTCGTTTCACAGACGGTCAAAAAATTTAATTTTTTTTTATTTACATAAAAGACACTCTCATTAACCTTATATTTCAATTTTATTGAATTCTTAAGAAAAGCCGGTTTACGAGTGAACTACCTTAAAACATGCAAGAATTATTTAGAAATAAATACAATAGTATGTGCTTTATTTAGCTATAAACAAGTTTATTTTTATTATTTTCACAAAAATATGTATAATTCCCATAAGAAGCCATGTATTTTGAACACCTTATGCAGTACCAGCGCCCATGCGGTTAATTATAGAAGCTCAATTAGCATGCGTTTTTTGGGACCGTATTTTGAGTATGCTGATTCGCCTCCTTAAGTCTTCATAGTACTGGGGACGCCATTGTATTTTTGTTTGAAAATTGCTGAAATATTCGTTATGACTGCTTTACATTAAATTATTTAAATAGATAAAATAAAAACAAGTCAAAGTATAAAATATAATACATTTATTTATTAGAAGAAATAAATGTAGTTCAAAAATGGGGGAAATTCTCAATTTTTTGGAATATTTTAATTTATTTACATTTTAAGATATTCTTGTGTACTTAAAAATCTTCACAATTGTAAACAAATAATTTATAATCACTATTATAATAAATCATTTTAGGCCTTTATAATAGTTTTGTTGCACAGTATAAAATAGCTAAAGAAATTATAGTTAAATATTTTTTTTTGTAATTCATTTTGGAAAATAGTTTTATGATTTATTATTTAAACATATAAGTAAGTAAAGGTTTTTCATATTGTATTTATGAAAGTGTTCTCTATATTTATTTGACTATTTTTGTATTTTGCGATTTCTCATTTCTTTCTAAAAAATTGGCTTTTCACCTCCTCTGGTAAATCCACATTTTTTGAATTTTCATTGATTAGATGTCTTGGTCTTTGGAGATTTTGGCAGATTAAGTAAGGGTACAGCATCATCTTCCAGTTTTCACTTATCCTTCGGCATTCCAATATTTTTTCTTTATTATAAAAATCCTTATCTGAAAAATGATTCGAACCTATTCTCGCAATTTTAATATTGTTACGTTTTTTAATTTATTTAAAACACACTATTTACAATTTATTTATGACGTACTAATTAATTTATATAATACTTAGACACACTATTATAACTCACAATTCTAATTTATTTAACAAACATTAAATTTTCTGTTCAACACTTAAATTTAATCTTCTCTTCGTCCGTCGACCACTCGCGCTATTTATATAAAGTCCAACTCTGTGCGAGAATACTCTCGGGTTTTACCATAATCGAGAACTGCCTCTCTATGACAGATACGCCGCAAAGGGATCACTCCGCTAGTTTCTCGAAGCGTCAGCAGCATACCTAGAACATTCCGGTGTTTCGACCATGAGTCGGGTGGCAGGCTCCGCGTCACAATAATAAAATTATGATAGCATTTTTTCACCCATATATTTTGAGTCTCCTTAGCAGCTGGAAAAGTAAAGTACTGGCAGTCAGGCGAATAGTTTTTGCTGGTTTATTATTGTTACTGGTACAACCAGTCACTGCACAGCAAACCATTATTTCTTAACGTAATAAAAAATCAAAACTCAATTACAAATGGACAAAACAACTACAATCTCGTATTGACACGAAACACAAACTGAGAAAAGTGAACAAAAATGTATGCATTTAATAGGCCAAAAATTTGTCACGCGTTGGTGTCAGCTGAGGAAGAGAGAGAGATTATCATGCGCGTGATCTTATCTGTTCATCCTAGTATCATGGGTTTAAATCAACTGCATCTGTTGCGTGCTGGTTAATAGGGATTCGCAAAATATTAAGGCAGGTACAAATCTGAGCACGTACGCATATGAGGTAAGCCGAGGACGCATGAGCATGCAGGTGTGGACGGGCTTCCGAGGCGCGGCAAATTGCCTCGTTGTGTGTACCGTACGGCCTCGCCCCGATCAGTTTGTTGGCGGTACATCAAAGGGAGGCAATGCACAGTACGTGCTCAGTCTGGAAGGAGAATGTGTACCATACAGCCGTACAGATTATAGCGAGTTTTCAAGATTTATTTTGCATGGAGTGAAACCGAGAAAACGCTTTGCTTCTCCTGGATTTAAATAATCAGCGTGATATCTTAAGAGAGCAAAACGCCAGTTCTAATACAAAACCATAAAAAAGAATATCCGTGGCAGGGAATCGGCCATCGATTCCTTTCTCTTCTTTTTTTCTTTAATGTGTCGGTTAAAATAATAAAACATGCACTCAACTCCGCGACCTCATCGTCATCCTTCATTTTTGTTTTAATTTTACGAATTTTCTGGGTATACGGTTGCGTGCTCGCGAATTTACTGGATTAGTGACGAACAGCGCCTCGTGCGTCCACCATTCGTGTACACAAAATGCGTCGCACGAGGTATTTGGCTCGGCCTCGGCTTGTATCATACGCGTACGTGCTCAGATCTGTTCCCGCCTTAAAGGAAAATAATACACGAGCCACGTACCGCGGTGAATGGAGGTCGCGCGAATCTTAAGGCGGGTACAGATCTGAGCACGTACGCTCATGAGGCTAGCCAAGGACGCATGAGCATGCCGATGTGGACGGGCAAATTGCCTCGTTGTTAAAGGGAGGCAATGCGCAGTACGTGCTCAGTCTGGACGGGGAATTTGAACTATACAGTACAGAACAGATTATAGCAAGTATTAAAGGTTTATTTTGCATGAAGTGGGGTCAAAAAAACGTTTTGCTTCTCCTGGATTTATATAGTCAGCTAGATATCTTATGGAGAGCAAGACAAAATAATAAAACAGGCACTCAACTCTCAGACATCATCCACATCCCCCATTTTTGATTTAATTATACAAGTGTTCTGGATGTACGGTTCCGTGCTCGCGAATTTACTGGATCAGTAGCGAACAGTGCCTCGTACGTCTACCATTCGTGTGAAAAAAATGCTCTGTACGAGGCATTCGGTTCGGCCTCGGCTTGCCTCATACGCGTACATGCTCACATCTGTACCCGCCTTTATTCGAAATAGTCGCTAAGCCTGCCAATTAATGAAAAATGTATAAGCGGTTTTTTAAAAATAATATTTTCATTGTGTGCGACATACAATATTTAAAATCAATCCATTATTCATGATTTCACGTGTTGTAGATAGAATACATCGTATATTATAACCCCTTAGATATACCAACGTTAATTACAAGGCAAACATTTATAAGATACTTGAGGTCGATTCCTACGGGAATTTTTGATTTTTCTATACATAGGAAATTTTCCCACATAATTATGAAAAATGTATGTAGGAAAAGGTTCCCATAAGTCGAAAATCAACACCTTGGGGAAAATGTAGATGTAAGAATGCTCGATATAATAGAACCATATCAAGCTGTCTTGATGAAAACGTATTTGATGACTGGTTTGAGACAATAAAATTAATATTTAAAAACTTTGGGACCAGAGCCCAAAGCCATGATTGGCGAAAACTTTTCCAGCCACCTCGTTCCAAATGTTATTAAAAAATGTCAAGAACACTCTTACCTGCTGGATATTTCCTCGGTCTCCCCCTCGCCTTCTTTTGAAGCGGTTCCCCAAAATCCATACTCGATACAGAAGCAGATGAAAGTGTCGACACATTCTGTTTGGAGTGTTCTTGAGTTAAGAAGGAGATGCTTGAAGACTCCACCATATTGGTTTCCGGCGTAAGAATATCAACATGGTCAATGGTCTAAAAACAGGTAAAAAAAGTGAATACCAAGAAGGCGTAGCAACCAACGGAAAATAAAGAAGTTACTAATGATGAAGAAAAACGTGTGATTTTTTAGTATGTGTTTCATCAAAACGTTGAATGCATAGCTAGTAGTATCAATCAATTAAATGTGTATTTTAGTGAACTACAACCCCATTTCGTAGCAGTCAGTGAACATTGGAAAACTGTTCATAGTTTTGAGGCATATCCACTGGAAGATTACAAAATTGTATCGTATTTTTGTCAGTCAAATGAAGCTGCTCACGGTAGCGTAGTGTTAAATGCTCGATGTGATCTCATGCCCATTATAAGAAGTGGGATCAATGTTCTGACAAAAGAGTATATCTCTGAATGTTGTGCTGTTGGATTTGTATTGAATTATCGGCAATATGTATTATGTATCGTTTACAAGCCCCCTTCAACTAGCTTAGATATTTTCCTAAATTCATTGGACCAAATGTTGGAAATTTCCGCACAAGGAAAATTTAACATAGATATGCTAAGTAAATTAAATTTGAAACACCAGACCATGTTAAAAACGTACTAAACATTTATGATATGCAAGTTAGTATCTATGAACCAACTAGAATTACACCTACATCATCTACTTGTATTGATAACATTTATATATCGCAAACTTTAGAATACAGTGTGAATGTCTTAAAATACAAATCTTACAAATCATAAAGGTCAGCTGTTATGTGTATTGACTGAGAAACTAATGCCGGAGGATGTAACTGAGGTAAAGGGTTTTTTCAGTAAACATAAATATGACAAATTTTATGAGTTACTACAAAAAGAAACTTGGCTGTGTGTGTATGAAGTAATCACTGTAGATAGATTGTATAACTTTTATTGAAACTTTACTCAAACACTTCAACGAGGCCTTTCCATTGAAGAGGGCAAACTAAGCAAAAACAAATAAAGTAAATGGCTGTCTAATTCCATTCGTGAGGCAAAAAATACTTTATTTTCAGAAATGTACTTATAACGTCTTATTAGCAGGGAATATATTAACGCATATAAACGATATTACTCTAAACTGCTGCTATCTGAGAAAAACTATTTTACACCAAAAAAATTAATGAATTAGATATTAAAATAAAAAAGGCTATTTAGAACGTTATTATTACGAAAATGGGCAGGTCTAATAGACTTAAATACTTTTAATTGAATTAAAGTTGAAGACTAGATTGTAACTACCCCAGAACCAGCCTGCAATAAATTTAATAATTACTTTAAAACAGCTGCTTCGCAAATTCTAGAAGACCTAGATATGGACAATGTAGCTATAAAGAATCCACATTCTATATATCTAGCAGATGTTACAATAGAAGAGCTATTGCAAATAATAAAAAAACTTAAAAAACAAACTGTCTGCAGGTGAAGATGATATTTATAATTTGGTTATTAAAAATGTTGCTTCATATATTCTTATGCCGTTATGTTACATAATAAATAATTCCTTTAGGAATGGTGATTTCCCATCAAAACTAAAATCTGCAGTGGTGAGACCTATTCTAAAAAAAAGGAGATCCATTCTTAATAAAAAACTAGAGACCTATAAGCCTACTAACCGGCTTGACAAAAGTTTTTTAAATTGCAAGGTGTAAACGCCTTACTAAGTTTCTTGCTACAAATGGAATTATCACCTTTGTTGGGAATGGGGTGTTAATGCACTGCGACCTAAAATATCTATTGTGTCCCCTTCTGTTGCCAATGCACTAAGAAAATGTCTCAATACCTATAACGACCCTTCCAATCCTATTTTCTCAAGGAAGTGTAGGATTTGAAGTGTCTTCAAGTTAGGTAAATCTCCCTGTTCTATTTGATATCCTCCTAGATATAGTGACCTTGGATTCTGGAGTGCTACACATTTAGTTAGGATGTGAATGGAGGTTTCGTCTTCCTCCTCCTCACAGAATCTGCACTAACTATCCTCTACTACTCTCAGTTTACTTAGGTGTCCTTTCAGTCGGCAATGCCCGGTAAGGATTCCAGTTACAATACGTAGCCTGTTCTTGCTCAGGCAGATGCAGGCTTCTGGTTATATTCACCCAGAAGTATCTTGGCCTGTCTCAGCTCCAAGAGATTGTTCCAATTATCGGTTCTTCTACTGCCCAATTCTTTTTTAATCTCTCCTAATATTCTGTTACTGCTGATACCACAGAACGGCTCATGTCCTACAAAGGGTGTTTGAGCTCCTTTCCTCGCAAGACTGTCTGCAATCTCGTTACCCTGTACCCCGTTATGTCCCGGGACCCAAGTGAGAGTAACTCTATTTTTCTCGCCTAGCTCATTCAATTGTTCTAGGCATCTCCAGACCATTTTTGAGCCGATTACGTAAGAGCTCAGCGCTTTGATGGCTGCTTAACTATCGGACATGATGATAATCTCTTGTCTATGATAGTTTCTCTCGATGTTAAACTGGATACACTTCTCGATGGCGTGAATTTCCGCCTGGAAGATGCTTGGATATTTTCCCAAGCTTTCGGAGTGCTTGGTTTTCGGCCCATATACTCCTATTCCAGTTACTTCTATGGTTTTGGAACCATCCGTATACCACTGAATAGCACGTCTTTTGGCAAGCGCGATGGATTCTTGGCTCCATTCTTTCTTGCAGCCCAGCTCTATGGTTTTGAAGTTTTTCACAAAACTGTACTTCTTTAGTATTTCATCCCAGGTATCTTTAGTCCTAAATCAAGAAGACTTTCGTCTGATTACTCCGTTCCTGCTCATTCTATATCGTGTCCTTTTTGACACATTATCTATCATCAAATGTAGAGCAGCCGTAGGACAGGTTCTCATTGCACCAGTAATGCAAACATAGGCTAGTCTTTGTACTTTTGAGATATTAGCTCTCGCAGTAGCTAAACTAGTTCTGTTACTCCAGGCTATAGCCCCGTAAGTGCACTATTGCAGTATACATCCATCGCAGTATGTTTGGGTTACATCCCCATCGTTTACCTGCAATGTTTCTGTATACCATTAGGGCGTTTGTGGCATTATTTACTACTTCATTCTCATGTGTGTTCCAGAGAAGTTTGTTGTCCAGGGTTAGGCCTAGATATTTGACTTCATTTTTCCATTCTATATCTATCCCGTCTAATTTAACGGTTTTGAGATTAAGTTTTCTTTTCCTTGAAAAGGCTACTAGTGTTGTTTTTGTAGGGTTAATACTAAGGCCCACTTCACGGCACCATCTTTTAGTATGTTCTAGTCCTCGTTGGACTATATCACATAGGATATTACTAAACGTGCCACTAGCAAATATGACGACAGGGTCAATCTGCATAGAAGTTCGTCTACGGTTAGGCTTCACATTAGTAGGGATAGAACTCCTCCTTGTGGACATCCTCTGATTGTGCAGATGGAGATGGTGTCCTGCCCTATCTGTGTCTCTGCAGTTCTCGTAGATAACAGCTGAGCCATCCATCTGGATGTGATGTTATCTACTCCGCTGTATGCAAGTGTTCTTTTTACCAGATTCGTGTGGCGTGTTGTCAAAAGCTCCTTTTATGTCTAGGAAGGCACACACGACCGTTTCTTTGTTTGTCAGTGCATCCTGGATTACATCAGTCAACTGTACCAGGGCAGTTCCTGTAGATCGTTCTGCTCGGTACGCGTGTTGGCTGTGGTGGAGTGGCACCCTCTCCAGGACTTCCGTTCTGATATAATTATCAACAGCCTTCTCCATTGTTTTTAATACAAAGGATGAATTCCAAAGGGGAAAATCTAAAATTACAGCAATTTTTTCTTTTGTAGAACGCATTCTACATCACCTGGATAATGGCTGTATTGTGCATGGAGTATTTCTAGACTTGTCAAAGGCCTTTTATTGTGTAAACAACCAATTACTATTAAAGAAAGTATACGTTATTGACATATGATTGGTTTAAATCATATCTGAATGCAAGCTCTCAAAAAGTTTGTCTGAAACCAAATAATGCACTTTTTTTCTCAGAACAAGAATGGATAAAAATATAGGTGTATCACAAGGTTCTTTGCTATTTCTTCTCAACATTAATGACCTATCAAATGTGGATAGACTTGTCTTCTGTAACACTAACAAATTATGCAGACGATACAAACATTTTAATAGCTAGTACCGATTATAAAAGTATGAAATAAGATACCATGCACATATCAGCATTAACGGCAGAGTGGTTTCTATAAAATTCCTTAGTATTACATATGTCCAAAACAAATTGTATCTTGTTTAGACACAGTAGAAATAAGAACGATTATGAAAATGCCATAAATCTAAACAACACAGAAATTAATTATATGAGCTTTGTAAAATTTCTTGGTGAAACAATAGATAAGAATTTTGGGATGGTCTTGTCATGTGGACAATCTCTGTGATAGGCTTAGTAAGACTTGCTTTACTCTAAAAGAGTTGGCCAAAGTTGTAATTCAAAACACTTTGAGATCCGCTTATTTCGGACACTTTTATTCCATTATGTGTTACGGAATCATCTTCTGGGGTGGTTCTAACAATTACGAGGTCTTTGTAAAACAAAAAAGAGTATAGAGAATACTAATTGGGTTGAACTTTAGAGATTCGTGTCGAGGGTTTTTTAGACAATCAAATCTGATGATGGTAGTTGGTGCATATGTATATTCTTGTATAAATTGTATAATTGAAAATCAGGTTTACTTTAGAGAACATATTTTTGGTCATACACATAATACACGCGGAGTAGATAGTTTTGTAGTACCAACGCATAAAACCACACTATTTGAAAAAAGATGCTATTTTAAATGCATACAATTTTATATGTTTCCACGCTATGTAAAAAATATTAAAAATGTAGGTAGATGTAAATCAACCATTAGAAATATCTTATTTGATATTGAGCCCTACTCACTAGATGATGTTACAATCTTAAATATTTTCAATACATGTGTTATGTTAGGATTAAAAATAAGATAGGATCATTTTTGGTTTTGTTGTTTTTTTTTTATCCATCAGTATTAATTTTTTATTTGGTTCTTACCGAGGTTCTTACTTAATACAAGAATACGTGGTAAAATGGTGGTAAACAGTATGATTAATGTTATTACCAATTGCAAATTATAGCACTATGGATTTTGCTAGGTTCTCCTCTAGTCTTGGTAAATAAGCCATTCTTACTCAGTAAGTCGAGCTAGCTCGCACAATAATAATACTAGAACATCGTGCAGTTGGTATTTATGCATTTTAATTTTTAGTTTCATCATTATGTAATATTTAGATATGGATATTGACGTGTACAACACCATACACTTCGTATATTGTCCCTAGTACATATAAATAATTTGATTTGAATATATTTTCTCCAATAACACCTAAAATATAAAAGATCATTATGGAAAACTTACATATAAGGAATCTGGACCTAGAGCTTCATTAAGAGCGCCTATTTCATGGGCTTTATGTACGTGATGCTTAAGTTTATCATGTCTTGAGAAAGCTTTATCACATTGATCACAAGCGAATGGTCTCTCTCCTGTATGGACTAACTGATGTCGACTAAGATGTGATGCTCTCTTAAAACTAAACAAAATTAATTCTTAAATAACAATCACAAATTTTAACATATAAATTAACGTACCTACTGGGACATAAATCACATTTGAATTTTCTTTCTTTTTTCGCCCAAACGCTAAGATGTTCTCCTTGCTCTTGATCATCTAAGACTTCATGCCCAATGAAATTGTCGTCTTCATTTAAGTTATCAATATTGATTATGGAGGAAGAGGAAAGTGGTGCGTCATTATCTGGTAATACGTCGGTGTTTGTTTCTTTTTCTGCATAATCAGTTGTTAAAATTAAAAAATGTACCAGGGTGGATAGCGAAAGGAAAACGAATGGTAAATTTATTTGAGAAATTGTGTACACAGGAATTTGTATTTCAGGAATTCCGATGGACTTCCAAAGAAATCTCGCGACTTCCAAAAAAATTCCTTACTAAATAAGGGACTAATTTAAAAAAAAAAAATCTGAAAAAGAAAAATGATAATTCGCATTCTATCCAAAATTTGGAAATTTCAAACAACACTAAAAAAAAATTGCTTTAAAATGAAGGAACTTCATAATTATTATTGTAAAATAATGTTAAATTATTATTACAAGGTTAAAAATTTTATTTTTACAAATCTAACACGCGAGTATAAGGCTTCAGAGGAAAACGCTGTGAATAATAATTCGTATTAAAAAAAATCCTTTTAATTTATAAAATGGGTTATTTGACTATTATAAACAGGGATATATCATAGACTTTTACTTTTTAAAATAGAGCAGCCTATATATTACCTCTATTACATATTTGTATAGAGCTGTCAAACACGAGTTCATAGTTATAAACACTATGAGTCCAACATCAAATGTTTGATCTACAGTAAAGAATGAATGTCCTTTGAAGATTTGCAAAATAATTTTTTTATGAATATACAAACTTCTAGATGGTACACAATTTTTTTCGTTAATTAATTTCTTTCATTTGATGATGTCAGATTTAAAAATCTGTCAATAGCAGAGCGGTATTCTCATCTTAAGTTAAAAGATATACAATACGAATTTGTAGTTCTAAATTTAGAAATACACAACATTACAAAAGAAACAGATCGAATCAAAGGCAAGTTGAAAATTTCGAATTTGAATTATATATTGATTAGAGGTAAGTTATAGGTATAAAGTAAGTTTGGTGGACCAAAAGTCCTTAATTTAACACAGAGTATTTCGATTTGGTTACATCATCATCATCATCATCAGGCACACGTAGATGGATAATTATGAAGTCAGTGTATTTTAAATTGAATTTTTTTGTTTTAAGATGAAAATTTGATAAAACAAAAAACTGAGGGCGACAATATTATTAAAAAATATTTACTATAAAATATCCCATAAACTAATTAACAATCAAATAAAAATAGAAAGGAAGACTAACGACTAAAATATAGTAAAATTTGATTAAAGAATTTCAAAAAATCATATCAGTATGAAAAATTAAAAAATTTAAAAAAGTATTAAAATAATACAAATTGACCATTGAGTAATGTTTACTGAAATGAGGTATAGATGGTGTTATGCATGAATAATTAAAAAAATACAAAGTACTTAATGAATTATATAATTTGGTATATAAAGTTATATTAGAATAAAATCATAAACAAATTATAATTATGTGTACCTAAACTAGACAATGAAAAAAGAAAATTGTTACAGGAAATGGACTATTTTAGAAAAATAGCAGTTGATATTGGTAATAGAAACCGGAAATAGATTTAATGTAAAGTGGGAGAAGTTATTTTTTGAAAACTACCGGGCATCTGTCTGCAAGTATAAAATTGAAATAGGAAAAGGTTTAAGGTGATTACAGCACCCCTTATAATTTTCGAACAAGCATATCTCAAAAAGTAATTTTTTAAAAAATTAAAATTTTGGCAGAATAAATAAAGCAATAATATCTAGAATATGCATATATTTTAAAGTTTTAATTACTTCCAGTTTCCAAGAAAAAAAATCAAGGGGCTTTAAATTTTGAAATATCATAATGAAAATAAATGCATTCCACAACAGCACTATTCTTAATATAATCCCCAAATTTAAGCTCTTAATCTCTTGTTAATGATTTTTTAAAATTAGCCGAAATTAGTGGCTAAAACGTCTCGTTAAGTGCTGCTTTCTGGTGTAACGCGTCTGTAACTATCGTATCGTAACACTATCAGTCATCATTCATTTCTTGCAACGATTTACACCAGTTTTCACCAGAAGATAGCACTTAACGAGCCATTTTAGCCACTAATTTGAGCGAATGTTAAAAAATAATTAACAAGACATTAATAGCTTAAATTTGGGGATTATATTAAGAATAGTGCTGTTGAGGAATGCATTTATTTTCATTATGATTTTTCAAAAATTAAAGCCCTTTGATTTTTATACATTTAACAGGGGTTGAAACATTGATTGATAATTAGTGATAAGTTAAAAATAATAAAGTAAAAAATAGGGGTTGGGGATAAAATAAGATTAATTTTTTTATTAAAGCTTAGAACGTTGGGTTTTAATGTAAAGTGGAAGAAGTTATTTTTTGAAAATTACCGGGCATCTGTCCGAAAGTATAATAATGAAATAAGACAAGGTTTAACCTAGTTTATACATTTAATAGGGGTTGGGAATAAAATAAGATTAAATTTTTTATTAAAGCCGAGAACGTTGAGTTATCTATAAATTGTGTTTAGGCATTTAGAAGGGATGAGTTTAATATTTTTTTAAATTTCTAGGTTATCGAAATAAAAACTTGTTAGAAAACACATGAAGAACTTCTGTTTTATTCACGACAGCACGATATTTGTTTGTAGTTACATCTCCTGTGATCTCTGGTTTATGTCCCAAATATTTAAAAATCTTGTTTCTTTTACCCAGTGGGGAATTGGAATTATGACGGTTTAATACACCATTATTATGGAAACGTGATTCGTCGCTGCATATTTTTTCTGAGAATGAGGTATCGTCATTAAGTTTCACCTGCGTTCTAGTAAGAAAGTCTGCGTTTTTCAGAATCATTAGGGTGTAAACTTTGGACCAAGTGTATTTTATAAAGATGAGATTTATTGTCTTTTTATATTTTTTCGATGCTACTTTCGCTTATTTCAATTTCGAGTGCCAAATATCTGATAGAAACATATGGATTTACATTAACGTCCTCCATGATGTTTACCGTCAGGAAAATGTCCTTTTCTAAGACTTCTTTCTAAATTGGAAAAACTCCTAAATAAGGAATAATTGTTCTATCCGGAAAACGTTAATGATATTATAATTGTATCGTTTCTCTTGAATTCTTGCGACATTCACCATTAATAATAATCATATCGGTACATACGCTGGAACTAAACACAATAGGCATTTTGAAATAATTTATTAGGACTTGAAAAACTCTGAATTATTGCAAACTTATCAAGTAAAAGTTGTTAATGTTATCGAGTATTTAAGCTGCACTTCTGCAAGAGGCAGATTGATATAGCACTAGAATCCCTGGTATTAGGCATTCCAATGACCTGTCAAAATGTTGATACTTGGGAACTGATAGTTTAGACACAGTTTATTGCTAAAGAATCAGCTCACTTGGTCCAGTTGAATGTTCCAAAATAATATCCACTCCAGGGACACAAATTCAGGATGCGCAGAAGACTGCTGTTTGAATATAAGGCGGTTCTCATATATTGGATTGGTTATGATTTGATTCTGTATGCGCCAGGGATACAAAACCGAGTTGTGCAGTGTATAAACTGGAACATTGAGATCAAAAGTGCCGACGTAGAGTGAGCGAACTGATTCTTTAGCTATAAACTGTGGTTTAGATATGGCAACCCTGTGGCCTGCTGCCACTGACAGGGTCAATTGAGGGAGTCGTTCTGCGAGAGGTCAAATTGCCTCGAAAGTGCTCATTAATCAGAATCAGTTTAGCAAAAATGTGTTTTAAAACCAATTTTCAACCTTTGAATATAGTAAAAAAAAATAAATACCTACAGTTTTACTTAAAGGCAATCTATATACCTATCTATATCATTGATCCTGTCAAATCACCAGACCTACAAGGCAGTGGCGGCTGGTGGTAATTTAAAATGATGGTTCAATTTTTTCCAATAATTTTAACATTTGTAAAACTTTGTAAGATAGTCAATATCCCTCAAAACTTCTTTGGCATCGTCCGTTTTAATACAATTAAATTCCGAATTTTTTATAAGATCCCTGAGTCATGAAAAGGTTGCTTGATACCATCACTTAGATGATCCATTATTAGAAATGGTACAAGCGCAGATATTACCGTTTTTATTTCTTCTGAAACACGTGACATTTTCGAAGAACCTGTCAATCTAAAAAAGCAAAAATTTTCCCTGTTGTTTTGGTTACTTTTTAGAGAGGACAAACCTTAGAGCTGCCAGTGAATCCTGACATATGGTTTGCACAAAAATTTGCTCTTTTAGTGAAGCAATTCTTGATTAAATTACATGGGTATACAAAAGTCCACCCTGCAAAGCCAAAATAAAATAATAAGTAATCGTATTAAGTAAATTCAAACCCCGAACAAAATACAAAAATCGGTTATTTTAGATTAATCGGATATTTTGGATTTTTTAGAGACATTATATTCGATTTTGATTAATCGATTACAATATTATAGTGTTCAAACTATAGAACTATTATTAAATAACTTTCTGTACTCTAGTCATAAATAAATAATCGATTCATAAAAATAATCAATTATTGTAAAAATGATTAATCGAAAAGAATCGAATAAAATCGAAAAGAATCGAAAAAAATCGAAAAGAATCGAAAAGCATCGAAAAGAATCGAAAAGCATCGAAAAGAATCGAAAAGAATCGAAAATAATCGAAAGGAATCGAAAGAAATCGAAAGGAATCGAAAAGAATCGAACATAATAGAAAAGAATCGAAAAGCATCGAAAAGAATCGAAAAGAATCGAAAAGAATCGAAAAGAATCGAAAAGAATCGAAAAGAATCGAAAAGAATCGAAAAGAATCGAAAAGAATCGAAAAGAATCGAAAAGAATCGAAAAGAATCGAAAAGAATCGAAAAGAATCGAAAAGAATCGAAAAGAATCGAAAAGAATCGAAAAGAATCGAAAAGAATCGAAAAGAATCGAAAAGAATCGAAAAGAATCGAAAAGAATCGAAAAGAATCGAAAAGAATCGAAAAGAATCGAAAAGAATCGAAAAGAATCGAAAAGAATCGAAAAGAATCGAAAAGAATCGAAAAGAATCGAAAAGAATCGAAAAGAATCGAAAAGAATCGAAAAGAATCGAAAAGAATCGAAAAGAATCGAAAAGAATCGAAAAGAATCGAAAAGAATCGAAAAGAATCGAAAAGAATCGAAAAGAATCGAAAAGAATCGAAAAGAATCGAAAAGAATCGAAAAGAATCGAAAAGAATCGAAAAGAATCGAAAAGAATCGAAAAGAATCGAAAAGAATCGAAAAGAATCGAAAAGAATCGAAAAGAATCGAAAAGAATCGAAAAGAATCGAAAAGAATCGAAAAGAATCGAAAAGAATCGAAAAGAATCGAAAAGAATCGAAAAGAATCGAAAATAATCGAAAAGAATCGAAAAGAATCGAAAAGAATCGAAAAGAATCGAAAAGAATCGAAAAGAATCGAAAAGAATCGAAAAGAATCGAAAAGAATCGAAAAGAATCGAAAAGAATCGAAAAGAATCGAAAAGAATCGAAAAGAATCGAAAAGAATCGAAAAGAATCGAAAAGAATCGAAAAGAATCGAAAAGAATCGAAAAGAATCGAAAAGAATCGAAAAGAATCGAAAAGAATCGAAAAGAATCGAAAAGAATCGAAAAGAATCGAAAAGAATCGAAAAGAATCGAAAAGAATCGAAAAGAATCGAAAAGAATCGAAAAGAATCGAAAAGAATCGAAAAGAATCGAAAAAAATCGAAAAGATTCCAAAAGAATGGAAATAATCAATTAATCAAAATAATCCGTTAATCGGAAATAATCGATTAATCGAAAATAATCGATAAATCATAAAAAATCGATTATTTTCAAGTAATCTACTAGACGAAAATAACTGATTATTTAGTTTGATGATCGCCCGGCCGCAACAGAATTATTTAAGTAGGAAGTTTTGAGTAATTGGATTTTTTTTAATTTATAGAAATCTACTGAAATCTACCAAAAGAAAATTGTCTACTAAAACTAGCCAAATTAGCTAAAAACCTACCGAAAAAGCAGAAATCTACCAAACGAGGCAACGTTGAATTAAAAACTCCTAGTCCGAGTGACCTTGACGAAGCACAATAACTAATCGTTGGACCAAGCGAAATTAACTGTCGTGACGTAATCTACGTGCGATGCACAAAATGATGCTAAATAAATATAGTTTAAAAAAACTAAAAAACACGCTTTCATAATACATCGAACTAAAAAGTGAAAAATATAGTTTAAAAAAACACGCTTTTAGAGCATATCAAACTAAAAAGTTAAAAATAATTTTTCAAATAAGCTTAAAACAATAATAAATGGAAAATACTAGTATTATTGTGAAAAAATCGCCTTAGACCGCTCGGCCAACGAACGAACTTGAGGTAGTGGGATATACTGACAGTAATAAGCCACTTGCTTTTATAGTCCAAAGGAGAGTTACAAACATACATACAAGTGAAGCTAACATAAGCGTGTTAATAAAATAGCGTGGTTTCAAGCAGGTATTATAAATAATGCTGGTTCACCGATCTATTAACCTGTCTCTTTAACATTCATTCTCAGACACATCTCGCGTTCAATCAACATATTGAACCAACAGACGCGATCAGCCTGAGCTCAGTGAGGTACCAAAAAAAGTAGAGATTAATACGTACGAAAATAATAAATATATTAAAGTGAAATTATATTATTTAGTTATTTTATAATAATGTGCTCTTACGAAATTTAACTGGGTGTTCAATGCACAAATGAACCAATGGAGAAACCGCCAAGGTTGCCATATCATAACGTGGTAATAACCTGTCAAATCTCACAGGCAGCCATTTTGTTTGGAATGCCTACTTGTTTATAATGCGCTATAAAACTTACCATGAATTTGATAGCATGCAACTTGATGAAATTGAGAATAGTAGCGACTACAAAATGAATTAGGGTGTCATTAAGAATTTTTGAGTGGGTAGTTTCAGAAAGGTGATTTTTGGGGGTGGGCCGTCAAATCTGCATAGTTTCAAAGACCACTGTACATTTTACTGGTTTTCGCCCAGTTTGATTATCTTGTATGGTTTAGAAGTTATAGCCCGAGTAAAACAATTTGGGACACCCGGTATAATTCATTATACTTTGCAAAGACAAATGTCTTTGATACTTTGTAAAAAAAATTATATAGAGCCATCTATACCTCATTTCAGATGGTCAATAGAGGGCACTAGGTATATGTACTCATTATTTCTTATTACATCTTAGTTGGTATTACTAATTTTTGAATTTTATTTCTTTAGTTTTCTTACCGATAAGGTTTTTTTTTTAAATTTTGTAATCAAATTTAACTCCATTTCAGCCGGTAGTCCTCGTGAAACCGATCGCTGATTAAATAACTCTATAAATGGAATTGGTCTAATCACTCTCCCAAATTTTTATTTATTTTTTTTTTTTCGACGAGATCAATGTTGTCTGTTTTGGGTTACTAAAATCGATCGGTGTTCTTGAGGCCGCTACCTGAACAGCCAAAATAACTGCATCGAACAACGGACCGTACAAGAGATTAAAGTAGGTAAAAGGGGTTCATTGGTAACGAGATTTTACTGAAGGTTGAAATAAAAATTATCTTAAGGCTGTGATTATCACAAAAATTTCGACAAAATAATGCATGCACAAATATCAACCACCGAGAAGATAGTTACTGAAAAAAGTAAAACGATTTCCTGAATGTTTAAAGGAGCTCTAAATAAAACAAAGTTTGAGCTTTACTATCACAGACTTGAAGATCGGTCATATAATACGATGGTCATTCAAGTAAAGAGACAAATTCTATAATTTTAAAACTATTCAATGAATGTGTACAATCTTTTCGGGGGTGTTTCATCATTTTATGTCAACATAACCTCAACATTTTCAATTCACCATGGCAAGTCCACTAGAAGATTGCACCTTAGAAGAGCAGCGTTCAGTCATTAGATTTTTAGTCACAGAAGGTGTAAAACCAAGTGAATTTTTTTTTTCTAGAATAAATATAGCAGATTGGCAGGTGCTTTTTGGAATACGAAAAATTGATACTTACATCTTGCATCTGTAAGTCCGTCATATTTGCAGAACTGCAAAGTTGCAGGCTTGCTTTTTCTATAATCTCGCCCTCTACTAATTGATCATTATTTTGTACCTTAGCAGAGCAGCGCTCAGTCATTAGATTTTTAGTCACAGAAGGTGTAAAACCGAGTAAATTTTTTTCTAGAATGTTGATACAGTACGGTAAATGTTGTATGAAGCGTGCGAATTTTTACAAGGGGGTTGATCGGTTTAAAAGTGGCCGAACAAGTGTAGGTGAAGTGATGCTGACCATCTTTTGGGACTCACAGCCAATACTACTCTGAGATGCTAGAACACAAAGTTAGACCAGCTATCAGGAGCAAACGACGTGGACTCTTGTCAAAAGGAGTCATTCTTCAGACCGATAACGCCCGCCCTCTTACAGCCCAGCTGACCCGTGATAAGCTTCAAGAATTGGGTTGGGAGGTCTTACCTCATCCTGCCTACAGTCCCGACCTCGCCCCATCTGATTTTTACCTGTTTGGACCACTCAAAAACGCGCTACGTGGAAAAAAATTTACTAATAATGAGGAAGTTAAGGAAGCGGTGCAAAAGTGGCTTCGGGGTAAATCGAAAGAATTATTCGCCAAGGGAATTAGGAAGCTGCAAGAAAGATGGGACGAGTGCATAACTGTGGAGGATGATTATGTTGAAAAATAGCCTTAATTTTGAAAGATTTAAATAAACCGGTTTTGAGATATAGCCATTTGTCTCTTTACTTATTGAGTGACCCTCGTATAAATACCAGAAAAATCAAATTCCATAAATATCGCACAAGTTGTTTCCAAAATAATTGGAGCGTTTCATACATTAGCCTCAGTTCGTATAATTACTGTATATTTCAAAGATTCTCTGTAAAATTGTGCAATAAATATCTATCTATTTTTATCTGAATTCGTATTTTTTTAAAATATAAAATATTTTACAAATCCATCAGGAGATATAATATAATAATATTATGTACCTGGATATAATATAATAATATTATGTACCTGGATATGTTATGAGCATAGATATAGAAACCAGGTTATGAGAAACCTTCTACCATATGTAGAGTCCCTTAGGGTGTATCATATGAGCATTAAAAAGTCCCCTTCGTCATTAATATTAATTTTGCCAAAAATTTATATTGACGTAAAATATACAAGGATTACTACATTTTTTTAATTTTTTGGTGAAACTGTACACTGTTGCAGGGGCGGTTTCTCCATTGGTTCATTTGTGCAGTGAACACCCAGTTAAATTTTATAAAAACACTTATTTTAAAATTACATAAATAACAAAAATATAAATTTATTTTAATATTTTTATTTTCATACGTGTTAATCTATATTTTTTGGTACATCATTGCCCTCTGGCTGATCGCGTCTCTGTGACATAGAATACCTAAGTATACTGTGTCTGTGGCGCATTATGATGAGTGAGCCTAACACGAGTGAGACGATTTGATGAATGCATAAAGTTAAAAAGAGAAAACAACACGCCAACATATCCTTCAAACGTCAAAAGAACTCATTAATTGGCGCGTCGCTCACAAACAAGGTTGCCAAACCAGTGTTGCCAGTCTAGTACAATTTACAATTGTACTAGATGTAGTAAATTTTGCTTGAGGCAGTGTTCACGTGTAAAATATATATATAAATATATTGTGTTCCTTGTTTGGGTTCGTTATCTATAAAAACCCCCTTTTTTCCTCTTCAATAAATTAGATGTCACTGCAAATAGAATTCGAAAAATCTGGTACATAACAAAAACATATTCTGGCAACACTGTACCAAATCAAACAAACTGTCATTCCGTCTACCTGGGGATCGGTTATATCGTGCGAATTTAGAGATGAGTAGTAATCCGTAAATGTACCTACTTAATACTTACAGATTTGCTAATATCCATCTCTAAATTCTAGTGTGACACCGGAAAAACTTGGAACTTTAGAGACGTTGTAACCGAACTTTGATTTTAGTTCAAGGACGACTTACCCAACTCCGACTCAGCTGAGTTCTGTTTATAAATATGAACCTGAATATATTTGTATCCTTGTTTATCGATATATAAAATAAGAAAGTGAGAATACACTCAGTGAGACACGAGATCCCTTTACAAATTATACTTTTTATGGATTTTTGTGTTCCGTGAACCGAATTTTCGTTGTTTTGAGGTTGGCTGTACTGGTCTTAGGTTCTGTGTGAATTTACTAGTGTTTATGTACGTATCGTATTTGGTGAAATTTATAAAAACAAATAGACATAATTTCGAGAATCGAGTGCTTATAAAAAAGAATGGCCCACCTCGATCGGAGATAAACATTGTTCAAGAATGTGCTATAAGAAATAGAAAGTTTAAACATACTTTTAAGATTGAACAATATAAAAAAACTTCGTGGTTGTGCGGGTGCGATAAACAACATGCTTTGTTTTGTTTTCCTTGTTTAGTTTTTGCAAACAATGAAAATACTAAATCAGAAAGGACAAAAACGGGTGTTAGGGAATTATCTCATTTATCAGCAAAAATTAAAAAACACTTTTATTATTATTATTAAACTACTGAACTACCCAATAATTCGAGCAAAAACCTGACACTGATTATATTAGGTAAGCATGTTTTTGCATTATTTCTATAATTTAAACTTGATGTTTCTTTCTTGCACTGTATTAATCGAGGAATTAATATTTTAAAATATAACGAGCCACCACTACCTTTAATTTAAAAAAATCTAATTAAATATGGGGGATTTAAAGGGGATTGAAATTAAAATTAAAAACAAAAAATCAAAAATGAAAAGCGATATCAACATTTTTAGTAAAAATCAAGCCCTATAAGGAGATGAGGCCTATTGATTGTGAAAACTATCTGGTAGAAAATGGGTAGTTAAGGGAGTCTGTTAAACTGCGAAAAGTATCATTTAGAATGCCAGGCATTATATATCTTTATTCTAGTTTGTATTTGTGTAATAGTATGTATTGTGATAGGACTGATCTCATAAAATAAACATTTAAAACATTTTAGTTCTTATTTTATATAAAAGTTATTATTTTAAAAGGTATTTAAAAAATATATTTTTTATTTGACATGTGTGACAAAATGTGAAAATGATTAAATTTACAATAAAAACTGAAAAATGGTAGGTAAAGTTTCATATAATATTTTTTACACAAAAATCAATGTCAAGCTTTCTACATAACCTTATATATATTTAAAAATAATCTCAAATTATGAAGAAAAGTCAGTTAACTAATAATGTTTTTCTACACCCGTATTATAATAATGCACTTATATGCCCATAATCCGTTTCATAATGATACCCATTATGATACAGATTTTTCATTATGATACAGATTTTTAATCAATAGAAACCTACAATTTTTCAATCAAGCATGATGTTTGACGTTTGTCCTAAATTCCTATGTAATTGTTTTAGTTGTCAAAACGTATTAAATTTTCGTAGATAGCTAAACTTCGATAATTATAATATTAAAATGTCTGATATCAGCGATATAGAAGACTCCTCCACACATATAGGAGAAAGGAGAAAATGCAGTACAAAATATTTTGCCCCAAAAATCTGTGGTAATACCAATACCCAAGGTAATACCATTAATTACAATTTTGTAGAATTTTTTATAGAAATACGAGTAATTACTGTTATTGTGTTCAATACCAATATAAATAGAATATTTATAGGTCTTGATTATTTATCGGGTGTAGAAAAAATAGCGTATGCAACTCTCATGTAATGGTTATTAAAAAACTCGCATAAACCATACGAAACTCGCCTTTGGCTCGTTTCGTATCCCGGTTAATGCTCGTGTATTAATAACCATCATTACATGATCGTTGCATAATATACTATTATAGGTGGTTTTCAATGTATTAAAAACAAAACAAATATCACACTAACTAAAATATTCATTTATTAATAGTTATAGTGCTTGAAAATAGTATGATGTTGATAATAACTACATTTATTACAAACTCCAATAATAATAAAAACAGCGATATTAGCTCTTGTACAAAGTTTTGGGCCGAACTTACAAAAATGATCAAATTATTGGAAAAAGTGAACACCCATTTCAAATTACCACGAGCCGCCACTGCACTGTTGTCTACCACTTAATTCATATACTCAAAATTTAAAAATTCCAGGATAGGCTTAGGAAAAATTACTTCATTATATATTTATAAGTCTGGTTGGCAAATCGTGTCTTAATTCCTTGTACAAAATAAACATTTCATTTTGGTCTTCATTTCCTGCCTACCTAAATAGATTTAAATCTTCTTTCAAAGATTTTTTTTAAAACAACCATTGTTCTCAAATTTGAACATATCACCCTACCGGTCGGTATAAAATTCAGTTATTGTTTTCACAAAGGGTTTCACACTTGACACATTGTTTGATTTGCAGATTTCTCTTCTTTATAATTTGGTAAATCAAAATTTTGAAAATGTTCAAAGAGAATTCCCTAACTTTCGAAGGAATTCCTCGAATTCCGTACATATGTGTACACAGAGTTCCCTATAAATTTACCCCTCGGAATAAAATAAAACGTCAAAAAGTCAAAGATTGGCTTACTTAAGGGTTAAAATGGATATTAGAAACGTACCTGGTTCTGGTTCTGTTTCTCTTTTAATGGAAATTGATTCTGAACTCGAGCTGCGTCTTCTGTTTTCCGTTGGGAGTGGTTGCTGAGGTTTTGGTGTAGATGTAAGAGGATCATCTTTAAGTTCAAAGTCAACAGCCACACGTTTTTGACCTTTAAATCTTGTGTCTCGTCCTATACCATTGGATTTCTGAAAAAAGAAAAAGTTGTGAAATTAAAAAAGTTATAGTATATAATATTTTGTCGATTTTCTATTGTACAATTGTTTTTCTTCTATGCCTGATGATGGCTATGGACTGAAACTAGTTACCGTACTTACTATACGAATTTTCTATTGTGGTAGACTTAAAACCAGTCGCAAGAATTTACGACATATTTGAAAAATGGTTTGAAACAGTTTTGTTGTCTTAAACTCCTTAGGGAGAAATAAAACGTATTAGTCATAGACAATGCTCCAAACTATTCGAGAAAATTAAGATTTTATAAAATACAATTAAGTGAAAACGTACATTTAAACAAAAAATTGGACTAGCAGACTATATTTTACAGCGTGTGTAGGTGTAAAACAGAAAGATGGGGCTTTTAAATTGTTTGTAATGATCCCCATGTTTTATTAAATTTTGACTGCACTATAGTCTATTTTTATGTATGAGAGAGTAATAAAACAGCATTTCTAATGCAAAACTTAGTACGGTAATTTTAAATATTTTTACAGAATAATCTAAATATTTCCTAAAATTGTAATAAATGTACCTGAGCTATTACAAGTTTTGGGTCTTTTATTGGTCCTTTATAAACATAAGCTGTACAGAACAATAGAAAAAGGTTTGGACAGGCCAAAAGCCCTGTGTATTAAATATTACAAAGCCGTCTCTTAAGATTATTTTCAATAAGTACCTATTTGCCAATTTTGTTTTATTTTAATTCCAAGAATTTCTTACAGTAATCGAATTATAAGTAGATAAATACCTTCCCAACAAATTTCACCGAAAATGCGATTATAGGTTTTCCATTTAGTAAGGAGGTCCAAGTTGTGTATTCTTGACAGTTTACTAAATGTCGTTTAGTTGCAACTTGCAAAGTGCAGTGTGGATTCTAGTGTGATCATGGAAAATTTGGAAGGGCCGCGTAAACGACAAAAAATTGGTCATTTAACAGTTAATGAAAAAATATTAATATTTAATGGTTTTAAATCATTTACAGACAAACATTTATGTAAAAGTGTTGATGACACAGTGGAATTAGTTAGTAGTACGCTTGGTGTTGGGAAATCTACGATTTATAGAGTTGTTAAAGAAGAGAAATGTGGCGAGTTTCAAACAGCACGTAAAGCTCCAGGAAAACCAAAATTTCAATCAGAAAATCTTTTGAAAGAAAGACTTCGAAGGAAAGTGCATGCGTTCTTCTTTAGTAAAGAATTTCCGACAGTAGACAAAGTTCTTGCCACGGTTCGAGATGATAAGGATTACCCTGAAATGAGTCGAAGCACACTATGGAAACTTTTAAAAGCAATAGGTTTTCTATGGAAAAAGCATTCCAGAAAGTCTATTTTAATAGAAAGAAGCGATATTGTAGTATGGAGAAGAAATTACCTAAGGACTATAAAAGAAATGAGAAACTAAAGAATATATTTTATTTAGATGAAACATGGATCAACGAGGGACATAAACTAAATAAATTTTGGCAAGATGAAACTGTTACAAGTCGAAGACAGGCTTTTTTAAATAATTTATCTACTGGTTTAAATCCACCATCAGGAAAGGGGAGGCAGACTAATAATCGTACACATCGGTAGTTCAAACGGTTTTGTTAAAGGTGGTTTATTGACTTTTGAATCTACTCTTACCGGTGACTACCATGAGGACATGAATGCTGATGTCTTTAAAGAGTGGCTCGAACAAATTATAGATCTTCTTCCTCAAAACTGTATAATAGTAATGGATAATGCAAGTTATCACTCGAGACTTATAGAAAAAATGCCCACAACCAAGTGGTTAAAAAAAGATTTAGAGAATTGGCTAAATTCAAAGAATATTAAGTTCCATCCCAGTTCTGTGAGAAAAGAACTGTATCATTTGTGTTCCCTTCATAAAGAGAAATTCAAAAAATATGAAATTGATGAAATTGCAAAAAATCGTGGGATGACGGTGGTTAGATCACCACCATATCATTGCGAAGTAAACCCGATTGAACTGATATGGGCACAGATAAAGGGAGAAGTTTCAAGAAAAAATAATTCTTTTAAAATGAGTGATGTTAAAAAGTTGTTTTTGGAGGCTGTAAATAATGCGAAGCTTGAAAACTGGGAAAAGGCAGTAAATCATACGATTAAAGAAGAAGAGAAAATGTGGAAGTTGGATAATATTACTGATGAAATGATCGAGCCACTCATTGTAAATATTGGTTGCGACAGTTCATCTTCTGATTTCGATTCTGATTTGGATTTGTAGGTAAGAAGTAGTTTTTATATTAAAATTAATATTTATGAACGTAACGTTGTTTAAAAGTCAAAGATTAAACCCTTATACCTACATAACCCGTTTGACACAATGTTCTTAACATACCTTGTGGAAAAATAAAACATTTTAGAAAAAATTGCACTTTTTTACCTTCAGCTGTTTAGAAGTTATAAGTAGGTTAATTAGGTGAAAATATATGTGTATACTCGAGGAATAACTTCAAAAAATATTTTAACTGTCTACTAACAGAAGTGATACGCCTATGGATTACGCACGCTTTATTATTTTAATACTCTCTCATACATAAAAATAGACTATAGAAGATGGAAAACAAAAAATTTCGAAACATATGTAGTGCTTGTGCTTAAATGATAGAAAATAAAAACATGACCGAATAAACCAAGGAAATTTGTATTTATAGTTCTGCTACGGTCAGGAAATATTCGAATATTTAAATTGTTCAAGAACCTTATAAGAAAATTTACTTTAGGCTTCTGATGAATTCAAACTAAATAAACTCAAATAAGTAACTACACAGAAAAAAAATTATCATCTACATTCAAGAAAAGCTTTACACTTGGAAGATTACATTTGTTTGAAATAAAGCAGAATCTGGCAAATTGGCATTAGCGCGTGTTCATCCTTTTGTCCATTTTCTAACATGTTTGCATCGTATCGTTAGGTTAGGTTGCGTTTTACTTTTTGTTAGAAATTCTTTGTGATTTAATTAATAAGTGTAGGAATAAATTAAAATTGTTGTTATATGAATGGGGCCTCAGCGACCTCAAATCAAATCAAATCAATTTGTTTAAATATTAAAGTACATTACCTAATAGTGAAAAAATAGTTATACAGAAAAAAAAAATTCTTTAAAGACATCTGATTGAGCATCGAACCTAGGCATTTCTGCCTGTTTTGCTTCTGATCAATCAGATGACTCTATTTATGTACATATTTTTTTTAGAGACAGGTATTAAATTTTACATATAATTATTTATCACTTAACAAAAGATACAATATTTAAAAATTAGAACAAGGGACGAAGAAATTCGACAGAATAAACCGATAAATAAAAAGATAAATAAAAAATAGACAGTACCTTAGGAAAAGTAGACAAAAACTACGATGGTCCTTTGGGCTTTTAATATGTGTTTTATTTATACTATGTTATCATTAGATCCTAAATTTTTTTTGTTTGTTATTAATCAATTTTAAACTTTTTTGTTTTGATTATTTGCCTGAGGTGTATCGGAATTATGTTAAAAAATTTTGGGCCAAAGAATGATAATGACCTTTGACTAAGTGATTTTTTGAAAAATTGTACAGGAATCTCCATATTAGCGACTGAGCGTGTTAAGCGGGTATTTTTTTGAGTAAAATTTTCAGCATTGGTATATATTTTCATTATACATTGATAAGCAAAAAGTAATTTGACGTTTAGTATGTTCGATTCATCGTACAATTTATTTGTAGAAAATAGTCTCTCTTTTTTAGGATAATTTTTAAAATAATATTTTGTGTTGTCTCTACAATTTTAATAGTGGTGTTAAATGCTCCACCCCATGCTATTATGCAATACCTTAATATAGATTCCACTAGGGAGTTATAAAGTATCATTATATTTTTCTTTGAAAGAATGTCCCGGAGAACATAAAATTTGTGCATTAGGGCTCTCAGTCTATTACTAACATGGACAATATGCTCAGACCAACGTATGTATTGATCAAGTATTACACCTAGGTATTTTTCTATCAAGGGGCAGTTACAATCGCTTTTTTGACAGTCACTACTATGCAATTTTATACAAAAGCTGTTAGGTTGATTAACGATGGTTGAACTAAAAGTAATGCATTTTGTTTTCAATACATTTAGAGTTAGTAGATTGTTATTTAACCATAAACTTATCTTTCTTAGGGCCGTTTCTCCAGTGAGTTTAACCTCTTCCCATTCTTTTCCAGCGAAAATAATTACCGTATCATCCGCATAGCATATGATATTCCCAGATAAGTTATTAATTTGTGTAATGTTGTTCATATAGACCAGAAACAGAATTGGGCCCAATACTGTTCCTTGTGGGACCCCCATCTTTACTACTGATTTAGAACTTCCGGCGTTGCCAATTTTTACGCTCTGGGTTCTATTAGATAAATAATCCCTCAGGAGCCTTAATGCTAAACCCCGTATGCCATAGTTATTTAGTTTGTCAAGTAAAATGTTATGAGAAACGGTATCAAATGCTTTGGCCAAATCAAGAAATACTGCAGCACATTTTAATGATTCATCTACAGCGTTAACCGTCTTTTCCAAAAAATCAACTACCGCATTTTCAGTGCTTGAGTTTTGTGTAAAACCGTATTGACAATCTGTAATAACATTATGATTATGAAAAAAAATAATTAATCTACGTTTTACTGCATTTTCAAAAATTTTAGCGAAGTTGTTGATAACAGAAATTGGCCTATAATTTGTAAGCTCACTAGGGTCTCCGGATTTGTATAGAGGTGTGACAATTGATTCCTTCCATTGACTTGGAATTTTTCCTGATTGAAAGCAAATATTAAGGATATGCGTTACAGGAAGAATAATATATTCATTTATATTTTTTATTGTAGTTGCTGTTAATTTATCTGGACCAGGTGCAGAGCTATTTTTTAATTTGCTTATTAAAATAGTTACTTCATTTTTGTTACGGGTTTAAAGAATATGTTGTTTTCAACTTTATCATTTTTAAGAAAGTTTACTGCTGGTACTACCTTGTGTATTTTATTTGCCATATTTTCACCTAAATTTGTAAAAAAAATATTAAACTCTTCAGCTTTTTCTTTGTTATTGTTTATATTATCATTATTTTCTGATTTTATAGATATGATACCAATATTTAAATGTAAATATATTTAGTTCACTTCTTGTTAGGTATTATTATATATAAGTAAATTTATAATCATAAGAACACGAAACAAACTGGGATAGAAGTAAAAAAAAATGTATGATGCTGGATAACGACTTTTTGAAAAGACGACTTCTGCCTTGCTAAGACAAGAGGTCGTATCTACAAAAATTCCGATTTCAAGATTCTTATAAATTTAATAAGCTTACATTTTATTTTATTATAACACAATAATAAAGGCCTATTTGCATTAGAAAATATTTACTATAATTATAAGAAATGGTTAGTAAAATATGCAAAATTTATTTGCGAAGTCTAAAAGGACGTACTTATCTACCTACCCACCCACATTTACTAAAAATATTCACTTTGTAGATACGACCTCTTATCTTAGTAGGACAAACTTTTATGTTTCATTTAAGTTTTGAAGTTATAAAATTATTTTTTTTTTAATTATAGGTGGGACACCTCAGAGAACAGAGGAATTTGGTATATAAACTAAAAACAATTTTGAAAAATGTTTTTCGGTGGATAGGTACCAGTGAGAACCTTATTAAAAAGCAAGAACAGCTTGATCTTATTTCAAGATTATTAATTTCTTCCATTAAAGTATCCTATAATTCAACCAAAATCAATATATTTATGTCAAAGATCATATTATTGTTGTAACAAATTTAGTTGTATTGGATTTAAGAACAACGTATTATTGAATATAAATAAAGTATATTTAAAAAAAGTGTAAGACTTCTTATTTCAAGATGATTAATTTCTTCAATGAAACTATCCTATAATTCAACCAAAATCAATATATTTATGTCAAAGATCATATTATTATTGTAACAAATTTAGTTGTATTGGATTTAAGAACAAGGTATTATTGAATATAAATAAAGTATATTTAAAACAAGTGTAAGACTATTTCATTTAAGATGTACATAATACTGCAATTGAGCAATAGATACTCTTCATTTAATTAAAGGTATTTTGGTTAGGGCAAGTTGATTCTAATCTTGAAGCAAGGCTTATTAGCTATTGTTGAACAAGTATTACTAGAATTTAAAATCGAGACGAGTTTTACTTGCGGATATACAAACACAACAAAGCATTGGAATAAGACCATTCATCTTGAATATAGAACACCTTTTTTTGTGTAAATAAAGCGAGAAATTAAAATGTATTTGTCATATATGTAATATGCATGAACCCAAAAAAAGAAATTCCTCAACAGATGGCACGGTCGGTCGTTTGCTTGGTACCAGTTGAAGGACGATTGCACAATATGTTAAGCAAATATAGTGAAATCCGAGGTGAAATCTTAATTTCTACCATTTTACATAAATCATAAAATCAAAAATATAAATCATCGTGCGCTGAGACATTATTTTCTTTCAGCTGAATTAAACAAAATGGAGTCTAGGATAACCATACTGCAAATAGAAAGGATCATTGTACAATGTATTGAACTAGGGATAAAATACCATCCTCCTATCTATTGAAATGATGAATTAAATGATAAGAATTATATACGCAGGTTACCAATACATTCAGCTAGTTTACGTCAAAAATAATAGCTTTAAAAGCTTATATTAACATTAAATTACGTTTTAACCTTTTTTCGTATATTTAAAAAAGGTGAGTCGAATTTACTCTAGTAATTTGAGCGGTTAAAAATGCACGTTACATTGTTGGAAAAATTATAATTTAGTTGTTCAATAAAATGCTATTTATCATGAGCTTGCAATACTTTATTGTTTTCTCGTAACTGCTTGTTTTCGAAAAAACTTGTACAGATAAAAAAAGTTAGTAAATGAATTGGGCTTTTTAGCCATATTTTTTAAAGAAAAATTTTTATCTAAAAAAGTAAGAAAAAATATCTTAGGGGTTCACTATTTCAACCCCTTCTAAGCATACTTCGGGGTTGAAACAATTTCAAAAAGTGTAGTTTTATTGACAAATATTATTTACCAAGTTTCGTGCCTTTAGCTTAATATACAGGAAACATAAAAAAGAAAAACCATTGTTTTTTATAACTTTTCCGGGGAATTTTTTTCAGAAAATTGTATACCAAATACCCACTTTTATTTTTATCACAGAATCACCCCATAAATTTTTTCGGTGTTATTTAGGTATAGCTAGATATCATGACAATTTCTAAAATATATGGGTGTAACAAAAAGGAAGGTCGTAAATGAACCACATATTCTGGGCTCAAAAATAACCTGATTGAACATAACTTGCCTTAATTAATGCAAATGTGCACACAAAAAAAGTTACAGCTCTTGAAAAGTACAAAATGAAAATCGATTTTTTCCGGTATAAGTAAAAATTTTGGGTAAATTAGTTTTAGTCATCTATACTTAGTATAAAACGTACAATATAATTTCTATTAGGGTCACTATTGAACTTGGACAATATAAATTACAAAAATACCTTTTTTTGACGGGAAAATCAGTATAAGTCGACTTATAGAACATATAACATGGGTGACGGAAAATTCCTCGAAAACAATTGCTCGAAAGAAAATTGCTTGAAATCAATTGCTCGAAAAATAGTTCCTCGAATGCCTAGTTACTCGAATAACAATATCTCGAAAAGACAATTCCTCGAAATAAGAAAATAAGTTATTTAAAGAAAATTTATTAAATTATTACAAATACAAAATTATTAAATGCACTATAAAATATGTTTATACTTAGAATAAATTTATTTAACTTTATTTACAAATATACAAGGTGACCCATTAGTTTGTGAAAGTGCAAACATGAATATTTTTAAATCGTACACTAAAAATGCAATTTTCTTAAAAACAGTAAATTTTAGAGAGTACCTTGTACAGACATAATTTGAAGAGATAAAATAGTTATATAAGATGAAAAAATAATATACTAGGTGTATATGCAGAATTTTACGCTGAATTCAATGGTAAACAAATATACAGGGTGTCCTATTTAAAAAAAAGCTTACTTCATGTTGTCTCGCTTAGGCTGAACACATATCTCAAATTATTTTAGAAATGTGTACCTGCGCAAATATAACAACTTTTATTTAAATATTTTTTTGTACATTTTATCCAAAGTAAGCTATTGCACTTCCACACACTAATGGGCCACCCTGTATGTACACTTAATAACCAATATTATGAGCTAGACTGCGAACATATCCTTCAATATTTACGTTGTACTCAAAATTTTGCACTGTGTGCCCTATTCTTGCCGCACAATCGCGATATTTACGACTACCCATTGAAGGTTCAATGCCAGATAAACATTGTTCTATTTTCAACTCGTTAAAGCTTTGCTGTCTTTTGATAGCATTTATAAATTTCCAAATGCTAGTGTGATTCGCCGAAAGTAACTCTTGGAAACCTCTGTGCCAACCTTCGACGCTATTTTAAGTTTTTGGTTTACCTTCAAGAGTACCTTCGTAACAATTCCAAATATACGGTGAGCACCATATGTCTTACCCCCCCCTATCTAACTCGTTACTGGAGTCTTGTTAGGAAAATCGCTGAGACACGTCGATTTTTGATTTCTACAATGTACAATTTTGTATGAATATAGTTTACCCTTAATTTCATCCCTTACTGGAGGGGAGCAACCCTTTCGAAAAATTTAAATGGCATGGGGTGGTGAGTGATAGCTCATTTGAAAGAGGGTTTTATTCTCTATTCAACCATGTAAACATTTTTGAAATTTGCTTCATTAATTCTCGACTAATTGTTGTTTCAGAATAACGGAAATTAACGTAGCGCACTCATCCTTAGAATTAAAATTTGGCCCTGCATGATTTCGGTTTTGGTTCAGACTTTTTGCCATTAGAAGGTCACTGTTAGTTTAGTTGCTTTCCTATTTTGTGAGGATTTGTTATTTTTAAACATTAATAAATCAACACGTAATGAAACAAATTTCAAAAATTTTTGCAGTTGAATAGAGAATAAAACCCTCTTTCAAATGAGCTATCACTCGCCACCCCATGCCATTTAATTTTTTCGAAAGGGTTGCTCCCCTCCAGTAAGGGATGAAATTAAGGGTAAACTAATCATACAAAAATGTACATTGTAGAAATCAAAAATCGACCTGTCTCGGCGATTTTACTAACAAGACTCCAGTAACGAGTTAGTTAGGGGGGTAAGACTTATGATGCTCACTGCATAAAGGAAAACGAGGTGGACGTCGATATCTTCGATTTGGGCGACCGATCCACGTGTCCTCAAAATAATCTATTACGGGTTGTGCTTCTTCAGGGAACACATTTCCGTCGCACAAAACTTCAAAATACTGAATTATATGTTCTTCAGGTACAAAGACTAATGCAGGGAGCATTTTCATTTTCAGTGCAAAGTCGGCATCTATTTCATACCTGTTTTTTAAACCATTTGATTGAATATGGCGGAAAATTGCCTGACGTAAATGTCTGGTTTCGGGATATACATCATGCACGACATTAATTACAGCACTTTCAAAATCGGTCATTATTGTTTCTGGATTTGCATTAGGTATAAATTCTTTAATTTTGCGAAATAATTCTGAATAAGTTTCCTCAGTTTTATTTGGTAGAAGCGCGTAAATTAGCGGCAAAGCAGTATTACCTTGTAAACAATGTACGGTATACAGTTGCCCAAAAAGAAGTATTTGTGTACATTTATTTTAGTAACTTATTTTCTTATTTCGAGGAATTGTCTTTTCGAGATATTGTTATTCGAGTAACTAGGCATTCGAGGAATTGTCCATTCGAGGAACAATTTTTCGAGCAATTGATTTCGAGCAATTTTCTTTCGAGCAATTGTTTTCGATCAATTTACACCAAACCATATAACATAGATTTACTCAGCTTTTAATTTTTGGACTTATACTCCTTCGCCTACCCACGATAAAATTATTTCCTGATAGAAATTATCATTGATCCGTTAGGCATTATCTTATTAAAATAAAAATGAAAATGTAAACAAATGGGATCAATATGAAATAAATTGTGAAAATAAAAGTGAAAGCGAATAGTTAAATTAAATACTAATTTAAACTGAAATGCATTTGATATTTACCAGCTGAATTTCCAATTTAAATTTGTTGAATGACAAATAATGCTCAATCAAAAAACAGACGATATTAATTAAATAACACACGTAGGTTGTTAATTTAATCTGGTTTTCCATTGTATTCGACATAAATGCGAATTTAATATTTGTACATTTTAAATTCGATGGTATATTTTCAATAATTTAAATCTCGAGGTAAATTGATCAAAATACTTATCATTGCTATTTAGTTCTCAACCATGTGAAAAATTGTTTAGAGCTACGATATCTATAACATCCACTTCCTGTACAGTTGATAATTTCAGTGGGTTACAAATATTTAAGACAACCAATACATTATTAACAACTTTAATACTAGATTTATCTGATAGATTCCCAAGAAAGAAAAATTATAAATATAATTTAGATCCACTTATAGATAAATGAATTTCTAAATGAAACTGCAATTGAAAATTGTATTAATAAGGCTCTAAATTATATTAAAATAGCTTAAAAAATATACGAGTACCTACATGAAATGTTATGAAGAAGGCAAATAAAAAGTTCAATCTGACAGTGACTCGGATGATGATTTAAAAAGATATAAATAAAAATATTAAAGAAAGTAATTAACGTAATTAAAGGTCAAGAACTTTTTGAAAATATTACCTCAGAAAAAAAAACTAAAATAGAACAAGAAATTGTTAAAAAGCAAGCTGAGACCTCCTCGAAAGGAGAAAATATTTTAAAAAACGTTACCTCATTTAACGTTAGTGATATAAAAATTACAAAAAAAATAAAGCATAAATGTATAACAAATAGAAAAACAACATTAATTTAATTACTAGTGATGGGTCGTTTCGCAAAGTCCACGGCCTAGTCTGAAAAGTTGACTAATCCAAACACACTTTACAAAAGTGAAAAAGTATATTGCGCATGCGCGAAATTAAATTAACTAATTCTTCTGAACTTCTTACAAACAAAGGCAAAATTTGGTTTAAAAAAGTAGAAAGGACAAACGATGTTTTCGAATTTTCGTTACATATCTTATTAAATTAAACTCATGAAAAATTACCAAAAAATCCAAAGGTTGATAGTATTTTACAAATTATTTGCCTAAAAAACGAAAATACAAATGCAAATATTGTTCCCAAAGTGTTTTTAAAAAAACATCCAGGATGGAGATTTAACTGTGTGTCTTCAATGCTCAAGATCGACTACTTTTCATTGTGACTTTTCATTACTTTTCACTACTTTTCCGGACATGTCAGTCGGACTAGTCCAAAAATTACTTTTCATGAAAAGTCCCATCTCTATTAATTACTATTGGTTACTAAACGAGCAATCCAATAAATTAAGTTCGGATAGGATTATAAGGGCCATTCGCACCGCTAGTAGTTAAGAAATAAGCGAAGCTTAAAATGACATTGTCAATGGAGAGATGTCATTTTAAGCTTGGCTTATTTCTTAACGATTAGTGATGCAAATAAACCTAAGAGCTCTCATAGACATATGTATAAATATAATTCGTCGGGCCCATTTTCGTCAGATGTGTACGGTCAGAGATAAACCTAATCTCTGTGTACGGTGTTATGAATCTACCACGCCAGTGTTGCCAGAATATATTTTTGTTTTGTACCAGATTCCATAAAAATATACCAGAGTGTATAAAATGTACCAGATTTTTCGAATTGTGTAATGTGGTTATTAAAGAGCAAAAAAAAGAAAACACGAACACAAAAAACAAGGCATTCCAAACAAAATAGCTGCCAGTGGGTTTTGACAGGTTATGATATGGCAACCTTGTGGTCCTGTCACTTTGGGTCCTGTAATTTGACAGGGTCAATGATATAGATTTTGAGAGAATGGGGTGTTACTGCGACCTAAAAGATCTATTGTGCCCTCAATGATATAGATAGTTATATATAGATTGATCATCCATGTTTTTCAAAATAAAAAATTATGGGTGATTAATACGAACATTACATGCAAACGATGCTTCTTTTTCCTTTATTTGTATTTATATCCATATTGGACGAGGAATCTGTTATAGTTTATATAAAATTGAAACATGAAACAACTTTTTTAGGTTATGTACTCCCCTGAGGACAAATATCTTTTTGAGGGGCGACAGTTATTACTAATCTTATATCTGCAATCCCTTATTTAGGAAATATATTAATTCAATGAATTTGAGGAAGTGTTGAAGTAGATAATGCAACATTAGACCAATTTTTTTAAATTTCATTTTATTTTACCATTTATTAATCTAGCTTTTATAATTATTCACTTATTATTTCTACATCAAACAGGATCAAAAAATCAAAGTGGAACAAAAAGAGATATTGATAAGATTTCTTTCCATCCTTATTTTGTTTATAAAGACATTTTAGGAGGATTAATTTTAATACTTTTATTAACTTTCTTGCTTTCAAGAAAAAATGTAGCTAATTATTTTTTTACTATATTCAAAGGCTTAAAATTGGTTTTAAAACACATTAAGTTCTTTCGTTCGCTGTTGATGCAGTGTCCACCAGTGTAAATTACACCACCTTATTTACCTAATTTACTTCCTCCTAATTCCTGATACACATGGCGAGTGTAATTTACTCCTGCTAAATAGTTTGTGGACAAAATATCCACCAGTAAACCACATCGCCGACAGGAAGGTGCAGTGAAATTTACACCGGGCGAAATGTAAGGTATGTTGTATGTACACCAGTGGGACGAACAAAAGAACCTATTATTGCTAAACTAATTCTGATTAATAAGCACTTGCAAGGCAATATGGCCGATCGCAAAACGTCCCTCTTTGAGCAATTTATGCAACTATATATATGTATCATTGACCATGTCAATAACAACAGGCCACAGGGTTGCCATAAACTGACAGTCTTCACTTGTTAGCCTTTTGACAGGTCGTTGGAATGCTTAAATATTTTACACCTCAAACGAAGCATACGCTGCTTTGAGTGTAATAGAGTACCAGATTCTCAGAGGATTCACTAGATCTAGTACAATTGTACTAGACTGGCAACACTGCACCACGCGATAGAAAGCAATGGGCCTACTTCGGTCCAATTTGGCGCGGCTCGTGGTAGGCACACAGCGAGCACGCAGCACCCACGATTCGTAGACACTACAGTGGACTTATCCCCGTTGGACGGACGGAGTGACGTCACCGAATGAAAAAGCGAGTTTATAGAAAATATTCTACTTAAGTTTGTACATTAATTTTCAAAAAATCTAATATTTTATTATTATTTAGTGGTGTGTTTATATTTTTATTTTGGAACTATTTTCTAGGGTTAAGAGTTTTTGTAATATCAGTAGTTTGACGAGATATGAAACAGCAAGGAAAAATCATATAATTTCCATAAAATTTCGAACGAATTACTTTCTATTTAAATTATAAAGATAAATATTATTATGTAAATGGTTTATTTTAAACATTTTGGGTTAGGGTATGGGCCTCTTAGGCGAACTCGGACAATATTTTGTTTATACTGCGCAAATATGGGGTAATTTTCTGATTTCTCCCTATATTTGTGTGTTTTTTAATGGACTGTATGATTAGATTTTACTGGTTTCGGATATTCAAACTGCTACACCACTTTTAATAGAGTTTATTACAATATTATTCGGTATACAACAAAAGAACAAGTTGTTGATACGAAACACAGGCACAAACAATGATAGAGTATGTCTAGTATGAGGCTACTTGCTTTTATAAATGTTTTACTTGATAACACCCCGAGCTAATAAGTTTTAATTCACTTTTTCCGATAAATAAGAACGCCGGCCGGCTAACGCCCACAAAGTGCGGGAAAACTCACATATTGTGACGAGCACACCCTTCTCACCTTAAGATAGTTCACTCGTAAAACGACTTTTCTTAAGAATTCAATAAAATTGAAATATAAGGTTAATGAAAGTGTCTTTTATGTAAATAAAAAAAATTAAATTTTTTGACCATCTGTGAAACGAGATATTAACAATCAAAATGTGCATAATTAACATTCTTGAAGTCTCTCATGTACACAAGTAATGCATTTATTTCCAAATATCTCGAAAACTGTTCTTACCATATTTTTTAAAAACTAATGTAATGTAAATCAAGAAGATATAAAATTTTCTAAAGAAACGCTGAATTTTTTGACCTTCTTAGTAAAAAGATATAGATTTTTAAAATAAAAATATTTTTAAAGCAATCGACGCGTAGTTGGTAAAATTATTACAACTTGGCAACGTTGTATACGCTGCAATCAACGCGTTGTACCAAACTAACACTTGATCAGCTAAGAGGATGTTATAACCACGCGACGTTTACTTGAAGAATTAATTCGTCCACTGTATTTGAGAACTGGAATCAGCGGTTCTGTTTGAACCAAAACAAACCCTTAAAATTAATATGAGGAAGTCACAAATTTCTATAGCAAACCATTCATGTATTTATGAGGTTGCCGGATGGATGTTATTAAAATCCATATATATAAGATGATATAAGCTTACATGTGTTTTGTACAGTCTCTTACAAAAATAAAATTGATTAGCACTGAGAATCTCGAACTATTGGTATTCACCATTAAGCGATATTTTTATGTACGACTGTCGCGAGTGAACTACCTTAAGTTAAGATTGCTTCTGTTTTAACGATGCCCGAGATTCCACCGTTTATGAGGAGATAGAAAAATGAGCGCGAATTGCCAGGGTTGGTTGGAATTACGTCATGAACTACCAATAGTACCAGGAGCTGGTAACTCAAATGGAAAAACATGAGGTTGGTAATTTAGTACCACTCCAATTAACGGGATGGCGCTCGTCTCGAAATGTCATGTCAGTTGTCAGCTCGTCAAAACTTCAAACTTTGAGAAATTAAAATGGCTATTGTATTTGAAGGTGTATTGAATTTTGATTCATCTAGATTTATTTTTCAACAGTTTAAAATTTTAAGTATGTTTTCAAACGACGGGAAGATGGATTTCAGCAAAAAACAATAAAGCACTCCCATATATTGGTAGTGATGCAATTTATACCACGTAATAAGTGTCTTAAGAAAAATCCACAATCACTGTTTGGCACGGTAAGTAATATTTACAAACTTGTTTTTGATTCAGTGTTAAAATAATTGGTTTGTTATTTAAATTTCTTTTTGTTTTCAGTTTTTAAATGATCATAGTAAAGAAAATGTCCCTCCAAAATACCCTGTCGATCGATGAAATATTTAAGCCTCAGCAATCAATATCAAAAATTGATTCAATGCCATTGACATCAAACAAGAAAACACCCTAAAATCTTCAAGGTCCAAAGATGTGTAAGTTTAATTTATGCTCAAAAGTTAAATTCATTTATCACAGTGCCCACATAATGAATACAAATTTGATAAATAAAAGTGCTGTATAAATGAATCAAGAAAACATTTATCGGATGAAGAAATGCTCCTCAACCTAACTAGTCGACTCGATAACCATATGGCAACTTTTATCCACGCTCAAATTTGCCTTGATAGTAAAAAATCTGATGTGTCCAACACATGACTTTCCTATCTAGTTATTATAGGCTTTTTCCGGTTATTTTGTACAACCTATTGCAGCACCTCTATAAATGTTTAGAGAATCAACTAAATATATACATTTCCCACATACATCTAACTCGAAACATTTTTCTATAGATATTCATTGAAAACGAAAATACTGAAAAATTTATATTTAGCACTTTTCCATACGGTCCATTTTAGAAAAATCATATAAAAAACAAAAATTATAGAGATCGATATCACAAATAACTTTTATTTAAACAATTTTCCTAAAAATTTGAATTTTATTACAATTTGTCAAATTTCTCGAATACGGACCATTTAAAAAAAATTGTATAGAACCAAAATTATAGACAATAATATTGTAATTCATTTTTATCTGAACAATTTTCTTCTCCAAACATAAATAACAGATATATTCCATAAAATATAAAAACGGCCTCCCATAAAGTACCCCCCAAATGTTCCGCCTTTGTCGAAAATCTAATCATTTCACCTCAGGCCGAAACAAAACTTAAGTTTAAAATTTTATGTTTTTTCCTTTATCCGTTTTTGAGTTTTCTTCAAAATTCTAACTTTACACATTTTCTCAAATATCTCGAATACGGTCCATTTTAGAGAAATTATGTATGGAATAAAATTATAGAGAATTATATTACAAACAACTTTTATTTGAACAATTTAAAAAAAAATAATTTTTTTACATTTTGTCAAATTTCTCGAATACGGACCATTTAAGCAAAATTTTGTATGGAACAAAAATTATAGATAATATTATTATTAGTAACTTTTATTTAAAGAATTTTCTTCTCCAAACGTAAATAACGGATATATTTTATAAAATAGTACCCCCCCAAATGTTCCGACTCTGCCCAAAATCTAATCAGCTCACCGCAGGCTGGAATAAAGCTTAAGTTTAAAATTTGGTGTTTTTCTTTGTATCGGTTCATGAGTTATGGTGGATACAGACACACACACTGACACACAGATACACACACAGACACGCAGACACGCACACGTAGACACGCACCCACGCACGCACGCACCAACGCACGCACGCACGCTCGCACGCACCCACCCACGCGCGCGCGCGCGCGCACACACACACACACACACAGACACGGACACGGACACAGACACAGACACAGACACAGACACGGACACGGACACAGACACAGACACAGACACAGACACAGACACAGACACAGACACAGACACAGACACGGACACGGACACGGACACGGACACGGACACGGACACGGACACGGACACAGACACAGACACAGCCACAGCCACAGCCACAGCCACAGCCACAGACACAGACACAGACACAGCCACAGACACAGAAACAGACACAGACACAGACACAGACACAGACACAGACACAGACACAGACACAGACACAGACACAGACACAGACACAGACACAGACACAGACACAGACACAGACACAGACACAGACACAGACACAGACACAGACACAGACACAGACACAGACACAGACACAGACACAGACACAGACACAGACACAGACACAGACACAGACACAGACACAGACACAGACACAGACACAGACACAGACACAGACACAGACACAGACACAGACACAGACACAGACACAGACACAGACACAGACACAGGACACAGACACAGACACAGACACAGACACAGACACAGACACAGACACAGACACAGACACAGACACAGACACAGACACAGACACAGACACAGACACAGACACAGACACAGACACAGACACAGACACAGACACAGACACAGACACAGACACATCATCCCGAAAATAGTCACAACGGATTCAGGGGACCCCAAAACGTAAAAATCCGTCGAAAACTGGAGGTCGAAAAAAATCATGATTCCTATACTTTCCTTATCTGTATACAGATAGGAAAGTAAAAAGGATGATGCTTCAACTTTAATTTTTTCAAACTTATTTGCCACTCCAAGTCGCAAAACTTTTATAAAGGTCTTGAGCACTTATATATGCTGATTTTGTTACAGAAAACATTTTTGATAGGTTTGTTTTATAAATATTTAATTATTTAAATGGTGTAAATGCATATTTGTTTCAGTATTTCCATGTTTATATAGACAAATTATATGATGCGGCGTTAATTTACTGTAATAATAAAAAAAAAATAAAATAAATTGCATTTTATTTGAAATTAATGCAAAAATATAATGAAGTAAAATCAAATAAAGATATAAATTGGCAAAATATTTGACTAGTTTCAAATCACAAAACAGTCAATATGGTTGTTTTATGATTTGAAACTAGTCAAATATGTTTCCAATTTTTTTGCTTTATTTGATTTTCTTCATTACATTTTTGCGCTACTACAAAGTTAAATTTCAAAAAGCCCGCTCGTGGCGGCCATATTGAATTTTAGTACCACTCCAATTTGATAGATGGCAGCACATCGACTCAGAATTTTACCATTGAGTTTCCCATCTATTCACATTAGTAATCTATGAATAGTACCAATCAGACGCAAATGTGATGTTGGTTGCATGATGTTAGATGCGGTTTAGCATTTAATTATGTAATAAGGGGCGAGAGAAACAAATATATTTAAATTCGCTGACTAGCGGCGTAGGGGAAAGAGGTATAAAATAATTGATATATTCTGGCGGAGAATAATGTTAGTTATTTTCCAACATATACTATGAAATAATTAAAAATTTTAGCATGCCTGGAGCGAGCTGTAATGTTGCTGTTTGCAAACACAATTTTTACAAAAATCATCAGTAGAAAGGGAGTGAACCTAAACCGAAATTAGAAGCTAATGGTAAGATTTTAAAATATTATTCTGCAGTTATCATTCAAAATTGAAGGCTTGAATTAAATAATGTGCTAAGAGCCAAAAATCGGTTTTTCATTTTCTACTCGTAAAATGTTCTAGGTGTCATAATTAACAACATATATATATATATATATATATATATATATAAAGTGCTAAGTTCCACGGCTATTAAATTATTTAATACCTGTCTTTATTGATAGATATATTTCCATTTCATCGACCTCAAAAACCTACGTCCACCTTTTCACATAATGTCGCCACTTTTTCATCAGAGAGTGAATCAAGCCACAAAATTAAAAAAGAAAATCTGACATGTACTGCGTAGGTATTTAATAAAATCTACATATTTTTTTATGAAAAACAACATAGTTACAATTATTTCATATATGTACAGTCCTTTGTTTTTAGTGGTTACAATATCACGAAATTTTAGTTAGTTAAGTGTACCTATATCTAAGATAGTTCACAGATTGGCATATAGTATTTAATTTTTAAAAAGTTCAACCATATTTTTCTAGAATTCTGGGCGAACAAGGAGTGTACATGCTACATGAGTTAAGGCTAGTTCATGTAGTTGCGAAGCTCGCTGCCAGTGGTCACAATAATGACGATGGAAATTTTGACAGCCCGAAAGTTGAATTTCTTGCGAATTCGCATTATTCAAAATCTGGGAGTGTTTACTTCTTTAATAATACCCATTTTTATTATATTTGTGCTGGGTATAAAATACAGCTATTCTTTTAAGAGCACATTTTTCACATCTCCAAGTTAATAGTTATTTACCTTATTATTAGAATTTTTTGGATAAAATATATAGTTGGAATATTAAGCCGGAGCCGACTCTGCCGCATACTTTAGTCCACGTGTCGGACGAAAAGATATCGGGTAATTATTATAGATATTATATTAGATAATATGATGTCTATGGTCGGACGTCTTCCCTTGCGAGTAGAAGGTAGAAGCACAGCTTATAGAATACAGCTAAAACACTCTCTTGGCGGCAACGGTTTGCGTCGATTTCGTCGCGCATCGCTTAAGCTCCGCCTTCGAAGGGAAAAGACGGTTTTGGCGTTCAGAAGTGTACTTAGGTAAGGTGTTGAGTCGTGCGTATAATTTCGTTGATTGTATAATTTCGTGGAGCCTATAATTTCGTAGATTTTGTTTAAGTTAAAGGTACTGTTATTATTTTGGTGACTCTTTAGCTGTGAGTAGAATGAATGAAAAAAAAGACATCATTCTGTTTGTGCAGTCAAAAGCTGTTTTAATAAGGGTTATACCTGCAAGAAAACATTCTTTAGTTTTCCCAAGGACCCAAACCGATAAGTACCACATTATAAGAAATTTTCATTGTTAAAAATATAATTTATACAGGGTGTCCCATTAGTGCGTTATTGTTCATTATTTTGTTGTAGACACGCAAGAAAGTTTTAAATAAAAGTTATATGGATTTGAAAAATACCTACATATTTTAAAAATATCTTTGGATATACAGGGTGTCACGTTTTTGCCTGGCAAATTAAAATGTATGTTTTTTAAATGGAACACCTTGTATTTTATTTTATGATGAAATTATTAACACCCTAAATTATTGTAAAGACGAATTGCTACAGAAAATTTTTATCAGGTATGTGTGTGGTTACCTTTTAATAAAAGCCTTGCGGATCCACTCCTGCGATACCTGTCTTAAATATAACAAAGATCACGTTGAAATAGATGATTTTTCTTTTTATTGCTTTTTAAAGGCATATAATAACGCCAATTCAGATACATTTGGAAATCTGCAACTGTCAAATGATGAATTTGTAGAACTAATATTCAATATTGAAAAGACATTTCAAAATAATTTTGAAGAATTGGCTACAAAAAATAACATTTGTACCACACTTTTAGAATTAATTAACCCAATACCCTTTAGTCATCCATGCTAACGTTTTCCAAAAGAATAACTTATTTTATCGTATGCTTAATCTCAATAACTAAAAAATATACTGACAATTAGTTTGACAGAATTGTCATTTATTTAAAATTTTAAAAATAATAGCAGTCAGTTGATCAAAATATGAACGGTGATTGGCGAATTTATTTTTTTTGCAGTGTTCTCACTCCCTAGAATGGATATGAAATATATTCGTTCAATTGAAGGCAATATCATACTTTTTCGTTTTGTAATCTGTGCATGGATATTAGCCAATCTACGCACATACTACAAAACGAAAAAGTATGTTATTGTGTTCAACTACGAATATATTTCATATCCATTTTAGGTAGTAAGAACACTTTAACAAAATTAAATCTACAAATCACAGTTCATATTTTGGTCACCCAACTCCTATTATTTAAAATTTTTTAAATAAGTGACAATTCTGTTAAACTAATTGTCAATATATATTTTAGTTATTGATATTAAATATACATTAAAATTTTTGTGCAGACTCGATAAATAATAGCATTTTTGTTTCTATTGTGTCCACATTTAAAAAAAAATAAATTTTAATTAAACTACATGATACTAATTTAATTACGAGTATTAAAACTAAAGTCCTGAAAGTTTCGGTGAAGATGAAGACAGAGCATCTGCCTTCCACGCGAAAAGTCCGGGATCGAATCTAGGCCGAGGACTAATTAATTTTTCATGTTTATTTTATTTTATAAATTAGTCAACTTCGTAAATTATTTTAAAATTAGTTATTTTGTCTAAATAACCTAAAATAATTTTTTAAATTTGTAGATTTTCGTTAGTGGGTCGTAGAAAAAATATACTGACCATATCGAGTAGACTGTTCATATCACAATCAGACGATTGAGTTCTCCGCCTACGACGTCATGCTCAAACTTCGTCTTGTGTGATATGGCTATCATATCCACCCTTGTTGAACAAACTACAATTTATTTGTTTTTTTGGTTTAAGTTTTACATCAGAAATAGGAATTAAATTAATTTACTTTTCAAGTTTTCTTGTAAAAATCGATATTACTTTCTCCAAGTACAAATTTAGTACCTACCTAAAATAAGTACTAATATTGTAATTCAAATTTCACATTACTATAAAGTTTTAAAATTTCCTACTTCGGTATGGTCAGATAAAAATTGAATATATTATATTAATAAAAACTGTCAAAGTATAACTTCTACAAATCTGTATTTCAAATAATAAGAATACATCTAAATATAACCAATATTGTTAAAACAAAAGCACACATTCTTTATAATTCCAAAATACCATAGAGTTCCCAGACCTCAGTCGAAGCATTTGTTTATCTAGGTATAAACCCTTTGCGCGAAGAGTAACACTTGCCATAGACACGGGGGTACCACTTGATTTGCATCCACGAGCGTGACACAATTCTTTAACAATTGAAGCCCTTGGTGTAAAATGGATCCAAGCCACAATTTGTCGTGAAGTGACTCTTTTAGCTCAAAACATTTGTTAACGAGGATTTTACTAGCCATATATAAATTATTTTACCTCTAATCCGAAAGATGTGCTATTTTTCGTAATATTTATATTTAAATAATTTTTTTAATTATATTTGAAAGATTTAAAACAAATTAAAAATGTAATTTCCCAAAACTTACTTAATATGGCATGTGACCAACCTTATTACGCCAAGGTTTTCAATTTTTTCAATAATAAAAAAATTGTTTAATCCGGGCCCGACTTTTCCCTTGAATCTAACAGAGATAGCACCATTCCGTCTTGCTTGGTTCTCGACCGCCAGATCAAAGACGCCGACACGGAGTTGTGGAGCTGTATTGTATAAGCTGTGGTAGAAGTATGTGATCGGCGTACATAACCGTTCACAAAAGGAACAAAGAAAGAAATAAGTAGATAAAAGGTTTGTTCTGGTTCTCAAAATGAAAACTGTTTTGAAACTGCGCCGGACCGTATGCGTAAAGGCGAAAAATCCCCGACTGTTTGAAATTGTTGGAAAACCAGAACACATAAAGCTGTTTTGTTTATTGTTTATTATAATAATGAAGTTCCTTTTGAAAGCTCAGCTTTAAATAACATTTGCATCTATATGTTTATCATTATCATCACATTTCAATGGAATAAATAAAAACAGAATAATATTAAAAAATTAATAATTCTAAAATTGCTTTAATTTACAAATAAAACAAGAACAAGAGACATTCGTCCACATATAAATAAACAATTTGGGATTGCATACGTTCCGTATGGTCTAAAAAGCCAATACAATATTCATAACACTTAAAAAACGCATGCGCGGTCAAAACAATCCGAGTCGATCCACACTCCCAAGCATGAACACATTTTGACTATTTACAACAATCACGGATTATTTCGGATACGAAACCAGAACACTGGACTGAGAGATCAGAAGTAGTCTCAGAAAAACCAGAACACTTTTTTTCTACTGCGCATGAGCCCGACAGTTGTGGATCGTTATTTCTCAAAACCAGAACAGACCTAATGAATATAACTGTGCAACAGTTTTTATTTTTCATTACTTTGTTTTATTTTAAATCACGTTTTTAACATATTTATAAAAAAAAAAAATTAATCTAAATGGAAAATGTTAGGTCAATTGATGAAATTATATTTAAATCAGTGGACCGCTCAAATATGGCTAAAGTCAAAACATGTCAAATCAACTCAAAGAAATCACGATGGATTTATCTATAAACGATCAACATGTCAATTCCTCTCTCTTTCCAATTCGAAGGATTTGTATATGTCTCATCGCATGATAATTTTTTTTAACCAATTCAACTTTAGCCGACAACAAAGTCAGTTATTATTTCTAAGCAAATAGAAAATTAACCCGCAAATTTAAACCAGCATGCATTATTTTTTAAAATAAATTAAAATATTGAAACTGTTCAACAATGATTCCTGAAATGAACTCACATTAAACAATTCAAGCATTTTAGTTTCAAGGCTAAATTGATTTACAAAATATTAATTATGTCATTCAATTTTAGCTTAAATATAAAAAGCATGTAGTACTTATTACAAAAAAATTGTTAAATATACAGAGGCACAAATCGCAATAAGAGTTAATGTTTATTATAAAATAAAATAAAGTATTACTTTGCAAAGTAGGTATTTTACAAAATAATCAATCAACATATCAACGGGGGTAAAAAATAAAACATAAGAAACAAAATGTTTATTATTAATTCCAAATCACTAGTCTGATAGGTATTGCTCTGATTATTAGATTTTAATATAAGTGTCTGTAATATAAAAATATGTATACATATTAATTATTTTGTTTGTTATATCCAAACTAAGGTTATTTGTTATTTTTCAACTAAGATTAGACAAATGAACCACAAAGCATTTAAATGTGATGTGACACTGTTGCCAAACCGGACAATTTTCAAATTATGAATTTTATACTTTTTTATCTTATCCTTCATTGTAAATTGTATTGGACAGTTGTGGACGGTTTGTATCAGTTTTGTCCAGTGGCCAATTCAAAACAAAACATGAACATGATGAGGAGTTGAATATTTTATTGACAACTGTAATATGATTAAAAATTATATTTTTCCTACTACCACTTAGAAAAGTGACACATATCGCACTATTTAGTTTTATTGAAAGTGTCTTATATCACACACGTGCGGATAAGAATCTACTTTCCACATAAGCTGGCAAATCAAATATGTCAGATGCATAATTTCTATTTTGATTTATGTAATATCCATATTAACAGTACAATCGATTTGATGTATATATTTTGAACATTGATTTTTATACCTAGATCCTAGATATTTATTTTTATCAATTATTTATTGAAAGTACATTGATAACAAAGGAACAGTGCACCTAAAGATTTGACCTATATTTACTGACGATCTCCCATACTTCATGGCTATAGATTATTTGAAAATGCATGATAGTACAGTTTTTATGGCACAGGTCTATATACACGATTGTTCAAAGCAGAAAAAAAGTAAATACTGATACCTTCTTATCTGAATTTTCACTATATTTTAGTATGACCACCCCGAAAAATCTCTAATACAATACATCATAAAATGTAAATGATTAATAATTCGGGAAACACGAAATTATTTTAATATGAAAAATAGTAAACTGTCAATATTAAGTACCCACCAGGGCTGGTATATCTAAGGGGGTCGCGACATAGGAGTCCATTTTGGACGCCATTTTTTTCGAAATAGTAGTCACATAGTAGTCGCCATTGATCTGGCAACGTGGCAACTTGTAGTCGCCAGGTTTACCAATATAAGAAAAAAAATAAATGTCATTTTTTAAATGACATTATAAAATGCCCATATTTTTTAGGATAAAATATTTCAATTTAATAAATTATTAATCTCAGATGTACATAGAATACGTCGGGAAAAGTAGATCACTTTCAATTTTGTGCTGTTTTGGTTTTGTTTATTTTAAAAGGTAATTGAAGAGATGAAGACAATTTTCTTATAGATGATGCATAACAAATTATTGCTCCCTTTTTTAGAGCTCCAGTCCCTTAAGTCTATTTATTTTAGGTCTTTTTAAATTGTTGGTAGGTATTATTCACTTCATTTGTATGTTTTTAGTTAATTTAAATAATTTGGTGTACTATCTTGCGATTTGTTTTCTATACATTTTAGCATGTATTTGTTGTCTACATCTCACAAAGGATGGCTTTGAAATACCTTTACAACAGAGGTACTTTCCTAAAACTGGCCGAAATTTGAAACTGAATACAGTTCTTAGAGAAAATCTCCAGTAAAAAATGTCTGCATGCAGAATAACAGTAGCATAGATTAACAAAGCTGACAAAAGAGTTGGACAAACCTTTGTCTAGCTTTTTTAATATTTCAGGACAATAGTGTTAACAGCAGACTACAACAAAAACATCCAAAGTTTAGTAATCAAGCAAAATATTCCGGTATCTCCAGAATTATAAACGTATGAAAACTATAATAGAAAACATGTATGGTTTCGAATAGAAAATTGCCAAAATTAGCATATCTAGTGAATATTGTATTTAAAGAATATATTTTTATTCAAAACTTTTGTGCTTCTACTCCAATACTAACCATATAGAAGCATATGCATTTTATAGTATTTGCAAGATTCGGATCAAATGTACCCACAATTTATAAAGATTATTAAACTAAAATAAAACATTTCAAATAACACCTGCTTTTATGTTAAATATGTTTTTATTAAATACACAAATTAGTCTCAATCACACATTTTTTTTTTGTATTTACTTCTAGTGTAAAAGTGACTACTAATTCAGTCTTTCAAGTTTATTATTTATAGAGACCAGCTACTACAAAATATCTTATTGATGATAACTAATTTCTCTTTAATAATGGTTTTGCATTTATTACATTTTACAGCACTTTGTTTATATGAAACATCTATGTAACTCTTAATTAAATCAAGTAATTACATTTTCATATTCAACTTATGTATTCTTATTAGAACTTGATCACTTTTTTTTTACTTTGAATCTTGGTAACAGTCCATTCACCAAACCTCAAAATCACTTAAAAATGTTGAAAGAGAATGTCATAAAGATAAAATTCCTTCTTCTATCACGTTTTTCATGCAATTTTAGGTTGTAAACGTTTTGTCCAACACCTTTTTTACAATTTATCCCAAGCAACACTATGAAAGATTTAAATCCTGGATTTACAGCATTCAGTTTCGAGATGAGTGCAGTCACAATGTAGTTTAAGATATAATTTTCACATGAACACTTATTTACCACAGCACAAACGCATGTACCTATTCTTCGGGCACGGTGGTGTAGCGGTCTATCGCGCTTATATTCATTTATAGGCAAGTTTATGAGTCTGAGACTGCTGGGTTTCGAATCCCAGACCAGACCATGTGGATTTTTAATTAAATTGCATGGTTCGGTTTAGGATTTGATGTGTGGCGTATTAATAGAAATTCAATTTCTGTTGATATGACATGCAGATTAAAAAAATTCGCCATACATTACCGTCTCGATGATGGTGGGTGAGGTTTTCCGGGTTTTCCTCACCTGTAAGTCAAATGGCACCATCAATCATCTTTAAGTCGCCCCGGAGCGCCACGGCAAATAATAATAATAGCCGTCCCTTTCCCCGGACAAGCTCAGCTTTTGGGGTTAAAATTCACTCGTAAGGGGGTGAATTAGGGAGAGTATTATTATTATTATGTAACATTAAAATAAAGTGGAAACAAATTGCATAATTTGGTATATAAAAAAGTACAAAATGTTTTTAGTTTTAATTCGACATTGGACTACGACTACGAGGAAAACAGTGGTTCATTCCACTTGTACCATATTGACATTATTATGCACGATGCTCGTTCAAACGAACATCAGAAAAGTGTTGCCAACTGAAGCTGACTACTATATCCCCCCTAGCCTCAGTCACCCCCTCATCCATTTACTGGGTCTATGTCGCGACCCCCTTAGATATACCAGCCCTGGTACCCACATTTATTTTTATAAAAATAGTATACTAGATATTAGGTTATTTATTAATAAATATACACAACCAAATTTATATGATATCCCCACTAAAAAAAGATTTTGCAAAAAAAATATTTTCTCATAAAACACTCATTTTTCGTTTTTAGAAATACGGGGTGATTCCATATAAATTTGTTTGTATTTCGAGTACTAGGGTCATATAAACTTATTATAATTAATATAAATATAGAGTTACCTAAGGGTGAGATTACAGAACGTCTGCAACTTTGCAGATCTGCAAATATGGCGGCAACTTTGAAAATCTGCAAATACGACTGACTTACACATGCAAGTATCAAGTTTTCGTATTCCAAATTTGGGTTTAGTGTTGTTGGGGGTAATAAACCACAATAAATATTGCGAATTTGCAGATATTTTTTGGAATACTTGCATTTGTAAGTCCGCCATATTTGCAGATATGCAAAGTTGCAGACGTTCTGTAATCTCACCCTAAATAAATAAGTCGTTTTCTCCCGATAAGAAGTCATTTTCCTTACTTCCCACAGAAATATTAATTGGTTCTATTGTTTCCTCTATTAACATATCAAGTTTCCAAAATTTCTCTTCCTCTGCTATGAGATGTCTTATAGCGTTTTGCCAATTGTCCAGTGAAATTTTTTATATGAAGTAACATAATAGTTGACGAACATCTTGAAGTTTAAATGTATTGCTTTTCGCATCATAGCCCTCCATTTGAGCCCAGATTAGTTCAATGGGATTAAGTTCACAGTAATAAGGTGGTAACCGTAACACGTTTAACTCCATATTCTTTTGCTATTTCATCTACACTATACTTCTTAAATTTTGGTCAATGTAGTTTACATAACTGCAATAGCTCTTTTTTTGAGTAATCCCTCTTTTGCAACTATTTATTTGGTTATTAACCAATCGTAGAGTTCTTGCTTTTTCTATTTAGTGTTAGGTAACTGTTCCTTTAATCTTGAATGGTAACTGGCATTGTCCATAACTATTACAGAATTGGTCCGTAATAAATCTATCATTTGACTAAAATATTCCTCAAAAACATCAGCAGTCATTTCTTCATGGTAGTCTTTCGTAGAATTTGAAATAAATTCTAACAAGCCTCTATCACCAAATCCTTTATCTCCTCCAATATGAGTGATAATTAAACGGCAATCTTTACCATTTTAAAATTTTAAGCCAGTAGACAAACCTTCTATAAATGCCTGACGAGCATTTATGATCTGTTTATCTTGCCAAACTTTTTTTACAAAATGTGCTTTTATCCATGTTTCATCAAAATAAAAAATATTTTTGTCTTCTCTTCTTGATTTTCTAATTTCTCTTAAATATTGCCTCCTTCAAAAAATAATTCCATTTTTCTCTATGAGCGCAGATTTTTTACCGTTCTTCTCCTAAACGAAGTCTAATTCATGAAAATTTTTCCACAATTTGTCTCTTTTAACGTTTCGCCTCCATTAATGTCTACTAAAAGTTTATCCAAAGTAGTTATCTTTTTTTGTAAATAAAACGAATGAATTTTATTAGAATCAGGTTTTCTCCCAGTTGACGCTTTAGGTGCTACTGTAAGACTTCTATCCTTTCGTTGCTTCAAAAGTCTATAAATGGTTGCTACTCCAACTCCAGTCATATTTGAACACTTAGAAACTATACTCCGAACGTACTATTAAAATGTTCATGTAAAAGGGCGTCATGTACATTTACCACTAAAGTTTTCATAGGCACGGTTAAATTGCCCTTTGATTTCACAGGAATCTAATTAGACGTTTGTACCATTTTTATTGCACAAATTCACTTGATAAATATCGCCTATTATTACAGAACTAACAGTTCTTCGTGTTACGAATACAGGACTATATAAACAGAAATGTAAATGTTAACTAAAATAATTTACAATCTGCATAACACTTTCTGCCGATTAGAAATTTTAATCCTTTCTAAGAAAGTTGAGGGCTACTTGAATTGTAAATATTTTCTACCTGTAGAGATTACATTCTTACCTTATTTTTGTTGATTAAAATGACTAAAAATTTTAAGACAAGAATTTAATTAAATTGGTATTATTAAAAATTTTAGGAAGAAAATCAAAGATTTTATTTTGGAATAAATAATGCTAAACATTTTATTTTAGAAATTCTCCGTCACTGATTTATGATGTTATATTGGGGTTTATCTACTGGGTCATAAAAATTTTGCTATCATTCATATTCCAATAAACTATAATATTGTATATTATTTAGTCGAGTATAATAAGAATATTTGTATGTGGGACCGGAATATTATCTGACAAAATTTGCCAGCAAAAAATATGATTCCTTTGGGATACCTAAACATAGTTTTTGAGCTCTGTCTGTTGACATTAAGGTCCCCTTTAGCACGCACGCTTTGTACTGATCATCCAAATTTGTGTCAGAAGAACTGCAGCATTCCCAATCGGTAAAACTTTCGGAAGAGCTAATCGATTCAAGATTTTTCAAACTATGACTGTTTACATTTGATAGGTGAAATACTTACATGTGATACTGCTCTTTTTATTGGAGAATATAACTCATTTGATTTGTTTGTGGTATTATCAGTTTGAACTTGTTTAGATCGAGAGAAGTGTTAGTTAGCTTCCAGTATTTATTACATAAGTTTATTACTAAAATGAAGTTTAAAAATAAATTTAATATAATATTGGAATTAGTTCCAGAGATATTTAATGAAATTATTAAAAAAGGTTTTCTTTATGTTGGTTGGGCTAGGTGTAATATTAAGGAACATTTCAATGTAACTATGTTTTAAATGTTGGAAATATGGACATTATAAAAAAGATTGTCGCGGCACATCAGTGATATGTCCGCTTTGTTCTGGTTCTCACGAAAAAAATTCTTGTCATTCTCAAGATATTTGTTGCACAAATTGTAAAATCATGAACATCAAATATAAAACAAACGTCTGTACTATTCATAATGCAAATAGTCCTCTTAGTAGTTATTATCTTTATGAAATAGATAAATTAAAAACTAGAATTCGCTATGCCTAACAAATTACTAAAATTAGCTATGAAAATTAGCTCATTTTAACACGCGTTTTATTTTTCCAAAATTTGATGCATTTGTCGATTTAATTCATGAACAAAACCTTGATGTTATAGGCATTACAGAAACGTGGTTAGATGAATATATATCTGATGAGCGTATATATATATATATATTCCTGGATACCAAATACTTCGAAATTATCGCAAAAATCGAATTGGTGGAGAAGTTGGTTTTTATATTCGCGACTATATACAGCACCAGCTTGTTCTTCATGATTTTGGTACTATCCAAGGCATTGAGCATATGTGGGTTTCTCTTAAATTAGGTAAAAACTTGATTCTAATAGGGGTTATTTACAGAACAAGCGCATGTGGTATTCCAAGTTTTGTTGAATTTTTGATATATTATCATTTATTTTACCTCAATTTGACCATATTTTAATTACAGGGGATATAAATGTTGACCAACTTTCAAATAATGTGATATATCAATCTGTAGAATCATATGGGTTTTGCCAGTTAATAAAAGAACCAACCAGAATTACTCCTACATCACAAACCTTACTTGACGTTATCTTTACAAATAGAGATGACCTTGTCGCAGGTTCTGGTACGATAGATCACGATATTTCTGATCACAGAGGAGTGTATTGCAGTCTAAATCTATCAATTATAAAGTAATAAAATATAGATCTTACAAATATTTTTCACATGATCGCTTAAATAGAGACCTAATAGGTATGCCTTTTGAAAATATATTATATGAAAATGATATTGAAAACAAGATAAAATTATTTAATATTTAATATTTAATAGAATTACAAAATCTTTAGCACCTTGGCTAACTCCTACATGACATGATGAAAATAAGAGATAAGGCACTTTCTAAATATAAAAAGTCTAAAAACATCTCTGACTACATTTACTATAAATATATTCGAAATACTGTTACTTCGGCTATTAGAAAAGAAAAATCTGCGTATCTCGCCCACCATTTTAAATCCGGTAGCTCTAAACAATTTTGGAGACCAATAAATTCTTTAAATGTTAAAAATAAAGCTATAACTGAAATTTATGAGTCTTTAAAAATTCCTACTGAGATAAAGAAATATTTTTTATCGGTTTTTACCCCTAGAAATGCCTGTCCATTAACCACTAATTATTATAACTCATTTAAATTGAAACCTCATAAACGTTTTTCTTTTCGTCTTGCTACTGTTAACGAAATAAGACAAATTGTTATAAATCTTAAATCAAATGCAGTTGGTAGTGATGGTATATCCGCTAAAATGCTACAACTTTGTCTAAATGTAATCGCACCTTTTCTGACACATCGTAAATTGTTGTTTAGAACGTGATTATTTCCCTAATATTTGGAAATTTGCTTTAGTGAAACCCTTACCTAAAATTCGAAATCCTGAAAGTTTTAGCAATCTACGTCCTATAAGTATTTTTCCAAACTTCTCAAAACGTCTTGTATATTTTTACAAATGGTATTATTGGTAATACTAAGTCTAGCTTCAGAAAGGGATTTAGTAAACTACCCTTTTATTAAATGTCAGTGACCACATAATAAAATCCCTTGATGAAGGGCTGACTAAAGCATTAACACAATTAGACTTTTCGAAAGCATTTGATCCTCTTGACCACTACTTATTGTGCGCTAAACTAAACTATTATGGTTTTGATGATACTTCCTCTTGAGATTCTTTAAATTTTACTTAAGTAATCGACATCAAAAAGTAGTTCTAGATAATAGTTCATCAATTTTTTCATGTGTAACCTCTGGAGTTCCTCAAGGCTCTGTACTGGGTCCCTTACTTTTTCTAATTTACACTGCCGACATAAATTCAGTTGTAAATTACGTTAAAATTCAAACTTTTGCCGATGACACTCAACTATACTGCTCATTTGATCTAAAAAACTTCACTAATATTTCTGACTACATAAACAGAGACTTAAAGGAAGTGGCCAAGTATCACAATTTAAAACTAAACGGTAATAAGTGCTCTGCAATGTTCTTCTATCCAAAAACTGCCAATGCAAGTTGCTTAAAAAATATCAAACTGGTCACTGAAAACCAACCTTTGAAAGTTGTTAGTAGTGCCAAAAGTCTTGGCATTATTTTTGATTGCAAATTACGTTTTGAAGAGCACATTTCATTGTTGGTAAAGAAATCTTATTTAGTTCTTCGTCAATTATATAGGAACCGATGAATTTTCAGTTTTCCTTTACGGCTTGGTTTTATTTTATCCTTGTTTAGATCAATTTACGAAATATAGGAAACAAAAAATCCAAAACTCATGTTGCAGATTTATTTTTGGATTAAAAAAGTACGATAGAGTTTCGTTTAAAATAAAACAATTAGAATGGCTCAAAATGGAAAATTTATTTAAATTACAAATGTCTGTTTTACTCTTTCGCAATTTGTCGACTTGTCAACCTGCGTATTTAAAGGACAAATTACTATATCGATTAGATGTACATAACATAAACTTAAGATATCCAAACACTCTAACACTACCCAGATTCAATCTTACCATGTTTCACCGTTGTTTTACTTACAATGCTGTAAACATTTACGGACGCATTCTTTGAATAGACGCTTAAAATTTAGTTTATAAGCTAATCAATAAAGGCATTGCATTATTATTACTACCTTATACTTTTATTTTTATTACCATTTCTTAAATTCATTTTTAATATTTTTTTGTATTAAATTGCTATTGTTCTATATAAAATCAGTTCTGTAAATCAATTTTGAAGTCTTCTAAATATTATTTTGTTTGTAAACAAATTACTTACTGTTTGAGGTTAAGTGGAGTAGCTTAGCTAGACTTCGCCTCTATATATTTTCATGTATTGTATATTATAATGCAAAATAAAGGCATTATTATTATTATATTGCTCCTTATAAAGATTTGCTAGACACTCCCTGTAGTATTCTTGGGTTCCGTGCGTTTATTGCTGACACAAGATATTCAAGTTTATTATTGTAAAGTGAATTTCTATTACCCCTTAGCTAATAGAAGTATTTTCTTCTTACTTGGATTTTTGTATGTCTCATATGATTGTTGTTGGGAACAAGACTAGGTCCGTCCTCGAAGAGCTTGAGTGTATCACCACTACCACTACCACAATCAACCCACTTCACTGATTTTGATGTGTGTGTGAGATTTGATGACTCTATATTTTGGAGGATTTCAATGCGACGTTTTTTCGCTGCAGCACCCCTTTCAGGTTTGATAGACTCGTAACCTGACTGCTGACACTTAAAAATATGAGGTAAAACACCCTTTCTGAGCCTTACGTTTCCGCCCATCATCTTCCACTTCATATAGTTTTCCATATCAGTTCCTAGCTGGAATAAAAATAAACAGAATACTATTACGTACCAAGTATTTAAAATAATAACAAAAATCCCTATTTCCTTATTTATACACTAAGAAATCCGTATGTTTGCAGTTTCAAGAGCCATAAATTAATAATACTAATAGATATTTTGTATTACTTTTTAATTGTAAGAAAATGCATATTAGGTATGGAAAATCCTTCCGACTTTTAATGGCTTTTACAATGACTATAGTTTATATTAATATTTACATGAAATAGAGTACCTATCCCATTATTCGACTTTTTAAAATAATTTGAAAAACGAATTATTTAAATGAATTGTTCTAGATCTTGTATTACAAGATATTTGAATTTAGCAGTAACAAACCCTGTAAATAATTACGACTAAAAATACTACTGTAGTAATAGGTACCTTAATTAATTTAAAATTAACTTACCTCAAAATGATCTTCACAACAAAACCGATTACACGTACTCGAAAGAACTTTGTTTATTTTATTGTCTCTTTTCATTGCATTACACCACTGTTTCCGTATTTTCTCTCCTTTTGGTACACTAATGAATACTTTATTTGGTGTAGTTATTACAGTATTTGTACATTTCGGCACAATACAATATTTATACCGGATATTTTGAGCAGACATTTCGAAAAACACAAACGAGAGCCAAGGAGTAATAATATTTACTTCCTACATAAACCTAACTCTCTAGCAAGCCATCGGCGCCGATGACGTAGCGTACCGGTCTCGCCGATACAAGAAAAACGGGGGGGCGTGGACTATGTATTCGAACTTTGATAATTCATTGTGAAGCAACTCTAAATGCTTCCAAATGTCGTTTCCAAGCTCATAAATGTCTCACCCAATGCAAAAATATTTTTTTTTCATTCCTAGGTACCTACCTATAGTTAAAAGTTAGCAAGCAAGCGCCGTGACCATTTTACACCCCTGACTACCCTAACCCTCGCCGTAAATTATACATCATAACGAAATGTTTCAAGACCCTTCCTTTACAAGCGAACGACCTCCCACATCACAGTCTCGTAGTAGATGTTTTTGTCGATGAATGTACTTCAATTTTAAAACGCTGTTGCCAGATCTTCTAAATTCGTCAAAAAATAAAGAACTATTAATAATTATAAAAAATGTTTGGTGTTTTTCGAGTTAATTTGAATTTAGATGAGAAACATCTTTAGATGACACACATCAGTTATTTTAAATGGATAGATAATGTTTTATTTTCAATATTATTAGGTATTTACCAGGTTATTTAATAGGTACCTAATGTTATTAATAAATAAAATTAATTAATAAAAAAAATACATTAGTTAGGGTTGATATCTGGCACTATCAGTGATAATAATAATATATTTAGTTTTCATTACACAACTAACAATTAAAAAAAAAACACACACAAATACACCACTCAAAAATGTGAAATTTTTTTACTGGAATAACGTAATCTAATAATTTGGTATTTTTTTCTTGACTCGTATCTGATGAAAAAATAATCTAGTACAATAATAGGGGACCTGCCACTTTTCGTACTCAAGTGAGGGACTAATATGTAATTAGTATCGAACTTCTACAACTTACGCGCAGAGCATACTTTCATTTAAATTACAGAGGCCCTTAGCAACGAAGGTTTTTGATTAAAATGTAAACAGTTCAACCACCAAAAATCAAAAATCTAAATAGTTCAAGAAAATTGCGAAGAAAATTGTTAAAAATAACCTCAAAACCTAACTTTACCTAACCAATTAGTATAGTAATTATTAAAAATGTATTCAAATATCCGCATAAATGAAGTTACATTTTTTCCCGAAAGAATAAAAAGAAATTTAAAAATTTGGATTCGAAATTATGATGTAATTATTTATTAAAATACGAAAAGGTTCCTATTCGCGAAAATGGCATCCCTGAGATCTGTGTCATATTTAACAACGAAATAGTTTCAATCGTCTTATAGGAGACTATTATATTTCTAAATACACTAATTGGAAAAAATATTGTTAGTATTTAAAAGAAAAAGTGTTTTTCACAATTTAAAAATTAGGCATCTACATTATATAATCATCATTTTATTATTTTGATAGTGGTTTATCGGTTTTAAGCAATCTAAACTTAATTTTTAAACGTTTTTTAACACACATTAACATTTTTACTTTCCAATATTCATAGTAATTGTGAGAAAGTATTGGTATTATCGAGGGTATTGTTTAAAATTTCGACATTGATTATTTATTTTTATCTTCAAAAAACACCATTTCTGCAAGATGTATATGTTTTTGTGTGGTAAAAATTATTGTTAACTGTTTATGCAAAAACAACTTAACAAATGTTTATCAATTTTTAACAATTAGATAAATAATTAATTTATCAAGCAGGTTTATCCGGACTTAAATGGAGATGATATCAGCCTCGATATCAGCAGAAATTTATCGAAAAATTAAACTTTATGAAATCAAATAAATTACATAGTTCAGTTAAATGTATCGCAAGTCCTAGGAGTCCCTTAGAAGACCCCTTCTTAACTATTTTGACTAGAGTAGCTTGAAAAAAAAAATATCACAGAAAAAATAATTTTCGACAAATAAAATAACCCAATTATATTTTTATTTTGATGACGACAGCGACAGATTCAGAAGAATAAAATAGACCTCGAATTAGACTCTACCGACAAGAAAATAATTAAAAACATTTTTAACATTTTAACTTATTTGTTTATATAAATAAAATAATAACTTTTTACTTTTACAACAAAACATGCAAATGTATCTCCAATCTATAGTTTAACACGTACCCTTGGGACAGCTAGATTGATTTCATGAGGACAATAGTAAATTGGACTTTTTTTTAAATGTCAAAAATTCAAGGTTATGAAATTGTACAGCTAATAAATTGAGGTACTAGCCGTGAAAATTTAGTATAAATTAGTCATATGTCAACTACAAATCGTAAACCTGATTAACAATAAAGCATATCAAATGAAAGCATTTTGAAGCATGTTAATATTATATTATACGTTCGTTTCATTTACTTTTTCTTTGACAGTTTTTCGAAAAAACACTTAAAAATTGTTGTCTTTCTAATTTATCTTCAAAAGTAACCTCCGAAAAATTTGACTACATGGAAATTATTACCATTCTGTAGAAATTTCGGATGGCCCTTTTGTCTTGGGCGCTTTTGTCGGGAAGCGCATTTGAGGCGTTCCATACTTAAAACTCACTATGTATATAGAATAGGTGTTTTATAGTTAACTTTTTGACTATCTGGAAATCTGATATTTTTAAATTTTAAGTTACGATAAGTAATTGAAAATTTTAAAGAAGTAAAAAGTTAATTGCGCGAGAGAACTCGAGAGAGCTCAAGAGAAACGAGAAATTCTCGTCGAGAGACAACATTCTCTCGGCTCGTCTCGAATCTTTTTTCGAGAGAAAATGTCTCTCTCGTCTCGTACGAGACGAGACAAGACGGGACGTGAGAAGAGAATCTCTCGTCTCGCGACATCACTACACAAGGTGTTTGATGCTAAATTGTAGGCCGAATTGACACCCAAACGAGGGTAGAGTTGACACAGGGGATGGGGTTGAATTGACACCCATTGTTAATTCTGCCCTCCTAATACAAAAAGCGGTATCTCAGTTGAATCGTGTTTGGAGAAAAAAAAAATTTATAAAGTTGTTTTCGCGTTAGCTCGAGTCGAAAAAAAAATATTTAGATTCCGCTAGATTGCTTTAAATTATTTCTTGTTTTTGAATATTACTTTTGAAGTTCTTCTTGATAAAGTTAATTGTGTGCAGATCTACTAGCAGAATTAACCTACAGGGTGTGTCAAAAGTAGAAGAAAAAATAGTTTTCTCTTCTCCCCTATATATGCGGCGAGTACTAAATTACTTTTAGATGTCCGAATAATAATCTTAAAACTACAATATTTTATCCGAGATCTAAAAGTTGCTAAAAAATTCAAATAAATCAGCCTCCGCATTTGAAAGTTAGAGCATATTTAAATAAATCATTATTTTGAATGGATCGAATTTTAAATCGGTGAGTGTATAACTAAGCAAAGATTCGGGTAATAATTCGACCCCGACAATTTCTTTATCTGTGGAATTGGGTGTCAACTCGTCTCCGCCGATTCCAAAAATTCCAATAATTCTAGTTCCAATTATATATTTAATTTTTTTGCTTTAGATGGGCTTTATTTGAAATAGGAATTGTTATTTCGTTTAGCAGCTTTTCAAAATAAGTGACTGAAGTTTAAAATTACCCAAATTTTATCGACGAAAAATAAATTGTACATGGATGGCGTATGCAGCAAAAGTTAAGTTTTGAGAAAAAGACAAAAAATTGTTTTGATCTGGGAATTTTTAAATATTCTTCATATTATGCCTCTTTTATTGTTTAATGATATAAACCCTTTTATTGTTTTAACGACTTTTAATTTGTAAAAAGTGCATAAGATGTTACTTACATGTGCGGTACGATTTGAAGCCTTTGTCTAATTTCTTTATTTAGAAATTCAAATACGCCGTTTTTTCAATTACCTTATATCTATTTTACGGGAAAAGAAGTAGGTAGGGGTTCTGGGAGGGTAAAATAGCGTCAATAGTTAAATAATTGGATAGTAAACTTTTTGTGCGACTTGGCAACTGTGTAAGACGTAAAAGTAGCATCTCTAGGCTTTGATTTGAGACAATTTGTGAATTTACTTTTAAATAATTAATTGTGTCGTCATTAAAATCTTCTCACAGTAATCTGTGAAGAAAAACCCATTTTTAATATTCGACCAAATTTAAAAAAATTTGTACCAAAATCCTTCTCATCACAATTTAAATAAATTTTAAAAATGTATGTCCGTCCGAAGTTACTTTTTTTGTCCGCACGATTGCTAGGTCAAAAACGAACTTGAAATTTTCAGGAAGTTTTATAAGGGGACAAATGGTATTGATTTTGAAAAAATATCTGAATTAAAATGGGGATTAGAGGAGCTTGAAATATTAAAAAACTCAAAAAAACGAAAAAATATATCAACTTAAAATTTTTAACAAAAATATGGGGACAAAGCCTGCTGAGTTAAAAAAAATCTGATTAAAATTGGGCAATTAAGGGGGGTTAAAAAACAATAAAAAAATTAATGTTAAATCAAAAACGAATAGCGATTTCAACATAAAATTTTAAGTCAAAATCAAGTTTTATAAGGAAATTATGCTTATTAATTTTGAATAAAAATTGGAGTTTTAAATATTTAAAAAAATCCCTAACTCAAAATCGAAAAATTACCTATATTATATAAATTCAAGTTCTAAGTATAAGGGGACGAAGCCAATTGATTTAAAAAAAATCCGAACAAAGGGTTAAGGGAGGTTGAAATAATAAAAAATTCTAACTCAAAAACACAAAATGATATCAACTCGAAATATTTAGGAAAATTGAAGCTTTAAGTATAAGGGAATGAAGCCTGTTGATTCAGAAGGAAATCTGAATAAAAATGAAGGGGTAAGGGCTCGGTCAAGGGTAAAGAGTATAATATAGAATGCCATATATAACATCATTCTAGTTATTAATTTGTACAAGATATGGCACACTTTAGTGCCACAAAATTACAGGTTTTGACATGTTTTAAATAAAACTGCAGATAGGTATTTCTTGATTTTTGAAAAAAAAATGCGAATTATTGTCAAAATCTAAAAATATAACCTTTCCAAGTTGGAACTATTTTTTATTGTGCATGTTGAGCAGAAACCAGATTGAATTTATAGGCGGTAGGCGTGATCACAGACCTCCTAGCGTCTTGTTTATAATACTGCACAGCTGCCAGTGTTGCCGTTGCTATTAAAATTGTAACAAATCTATTACTAAAAAGGTACACCAGTACGTTATTACGACTTTTAAGAAAAGAGGAAAATCTATTACTTTTTAAAATATCAAAATTTTATGAGTAGCTTCAACTAAACTTCAGAGCCCTTACTAAAAAAAATTAGAAATTTGTTATTTCTGTGTTTTCTTGTTTCAACAAATCCAAGATAGGCGTCACTTTATTATATTGTATTATTTTTTTTATGGGTCAGTTTTTAGTTTAGTAGGGGATTACCACCAGCCTCCAGCATTTCAGCATAATTTATATAATGTTTTTAATAACGTAGACCCCTTCAAGACTTTGAAGAAATATTAAATTACAAAAATTTACCCTTAGGTGAATTTTGGGCTAACATCTTTAAAATAAAAAAAATCACTGGATGAACCAAATGTTTAAAATTTAAAAAAATTAATTTGTGGTTTATTTTCATTACCCCATTCTTTTGCAGCAGCAGAAATAATTTTCTCTCAACTAATTAATATTAAAGTTTTATTGTTAATGTATTTAATATTACAAAAAAATTAATTGGTGTGATAACACTGAGTTGCATTCTATTATAAATAAGGCGCTGGGAGGTCTGTTACCACGTCTACTGCCTATAAATTCAATCTGGTTTCTGCGCATTGTAAAGTAATGTACTCTTCGGATAGTAATCACGCTCTACTAAAGTTACATTTACCAATATTTGTGAGGATATTGCAGAAAAATATGTTTAAATCAATAAATATTCCTAAATTTTATGTTGTGTTTATTGCAACAATCGAGGCAACAATCAATACTTAGGCAACTTAGGTTTGTTTGGTAGAAGTAGTGATATTAAGCTGAGAAGCAAGAATGTATTCGCTTAAGCGGGGATCAGATTAGGCTGGTTACCAGCTTGCGAATGAAGGAGGCGGCTACTCTCAGCTTAGTATGACCACAAAACACCCCGCTGACACCCCCAGCTGGCGAGTATTTGTCAGCGGCTGGCGAAGTTAAAATATTTAACTTTTGGCACAGCTTAAAGAATATATGTTTTTTTGAAGCAAGTTGCGATTTTTTAATGTTGTTTTAAATGCCACTCAAGTTTAAATAATTTGGAAAAATAAACGGTCTTTTAAACACACATTGTCGAATATTGTTAGGTTCCTATTAAAAATTATTGAACAAAATATATTGGTTTTGAGGAAAGATATTGATAATATCTTTAATTTCTGAAACCTTCTGGTTTTTTCCAATTAGTACTATTCAATTTAAAATTTTTAGAATCCGGTACTCAAACGACACCAACGCTTTCCGAAAATTCTACAAGAAAAAGAACATTAAAGGAATCTGTCAAAACACTGGAAAGGGCCATGAGTATTCACATATGTAGAAGGAAGCTAGAAACAGAGGTGACCTTGGAAGAAGTTGTAAAGTTTTTAGAAACCATATACTCAGAGGAATCCTGTCGATTTTTAAAAAATCAATTATATTTGCGCCAAAATGGTCCAGGTATAGGTACTATACGAGTTTAAGCAGTTTGCTTTAAGTATTTATTTTCTATATTTCTATTTATCTTCGTAGAGGTTTCATCTTATTTTAGCCAGTGTTTTATTGTAGCTAATTACCTTTATCATAATACCTAAATCCCAATATATACCAATTTTCACGGTTCATCAAGCCAACTGTGGAGTTCTGTAACACAGCAGCTCACTTTGTACAACTAAGACACCTTTTCAGGGAAATGATGATTTGTCCTTTGATCCTGCATTGCCGAACCCTAGGGATTCTGAGCAGTCAAGAATTATTACTGATCCTACATTATTTCAAATAAAGTTTTAATTAGTTTCAAATAACACTCCTAGTCCCAGACACTATTCCTTTTTTCGATACATGATTCCTATTTGGTCCAATTTCGAGTTTTATATTAGTTTAAAATGTACATATATATTATCTTTATATGCTAAAACTACAGATTAAATATTTTTTAGTAATTCAATAACTCTTTATATTTCAAATTTGCGAAACCCCTCGTACACTAATATTCGCCGGGCGAAACCAACCTACGCTTGGAAGTCCCCTGTAGAGACGCCGTTGTGCGATAGAAAGCAGATGGCCACAGCACGGTTTTGATCACGAAAGATCTAACGCCCGACGGAGAGTGCAGCAACTGATATATATTCTTTAATTTAAATTGTGCTTTTGGTAGCAGGCAGCGGAGACTAATAGGTCACGTGATTCACTCGCACCCGCTGGCAGCGCAATCTGACTGGGACTCACGCATCGGGGACAACACTAATCATTTGTAATTGCTGTGGTGGGAGGTGTTTGTGTGAATACGTCTTGTTTGTTTTCATTTACGCCTTGACTAGCAGTAGTATTTTATAAACCTTAGAAGCAAATTTCACATACACGAACAAATAATAATAATGCCGTGACAACAAGAAGACGAAATAACGATTTCAATCCATGCCTAGCTACGCCGACCGGCATAAACACCAACGGCCTGGACACAGCTCACCTACTCTGTAAAAAGGAGACCGATCTAACAAATAAAACGCGTACGACATGCGCACTACAAATGATTAGTGTTGGCCCCGGTACGCGAGTCTGACCGGGTAGTAGCGCAGCAGCAGCGAGTAAATCAACACGTGGTTTTATTTTTAGTATTTTAATTTTTTTTGTTGTGTTTACTTTGCAAGTTTTGAACGGTATAAATGGCTAAGTTAAAGTGGCCAGGAGAGGAGGTTATTAAGTTCCTCAATTTATTTCAATATTATCCGTGCTTATGGGACGTTTCGTCAAAGGAATATTTAAATAGAAATATAAAAGCATTTCCGTAATCTCCACCACTCCCAACCTTAATAACCGCCTAATTTCTCTTTTAATTTTTCTTTTACGTGCACACACCAACGACATGCTGAATAGAAATAAGCTACCAGAACCAGGCGAATGAAGCTAAATGTGACCGATTCGCCAGCCGCTGCTTCCTGGTGCTGCTGCCAGCCCCTGATTACCAGCAGCTAGTAACCAGCCTAATCTGACCCCCGCTTTAGTGCGAAGCGAGGTGCGAAGTCATGTTAGGTGAAGCAAAAGTGATACTAGCGCTAGCTGCAGATAATTCTTGCATTTTAGGGCGATATTTTGTAATTTTGGCATATCAAATACACATATAGGTACATTTTACTTTTTTTTTCAAGTAAAAAGTAGGTAAAAACAATACAATAAATGGATATGTGTACAATAAGAAGAAAAATGACCTTTATTTTTGAAATAATAACAGTAATACTGGAAATAGTAGACATCAGAAAGTTGAAAGGTTTTAAATAAACAATAAATATCATTTCACGATGTTCTTCAGCATCCCTTTAATCTTAAATGTTGGACAAGAACTAGATTTCTGCCTTTGATTATTGCTCGGATTATTGTATGTGGCTGGAATGCAGTTTTGTGACTGATAGGAAACCAGTTTTACTCATTCATTCTATGTTTTCTTTTGAACAAAAATGAAAATATGAATAACAATTCTTCTGTTTATACATTTTAACTTCATGCTATTATTTAAAGGTAGTTATTTTTTTATTTTTACAGAATAGGTCAAGTCTTCAAAGACAACTTCTCATACATTTTTCCATAAATACTGTTGCCTGCCTTTATTTTATTATTGATTTTTATTGAATATAGGTACTTAATTTTTTTTAGTTTAAGCAATAAAAACAAGAGTCCCCTAAATGCAAAACTCGGTATTTGACGAAATTTTCAAAAGTAATGTTTTAGCGTCATTCAATTCCTTATTTCAAACTCTACCATTCTTCTCCTAAAATAATATGCAAAACTCCCTATTTCTGCATTTAGAAAACGAAGACTAGATGCAAAACTCTGTATTTGCCTCGGTATTTGCCTTCATTTATCATATGCAAAACTATGTAATTATAACCTGCCAATGGCGTTGCTCCTAATAGTCACGTGATTAAGTAAGTACACGGGCACATGGACATTTTAATTTATTCATTTGTTTGGATTCTGAAGTACCTTTTTTTGCTTATTTAGAGAAGATTTTTTTGCTTGTATGTATATTATTACACCTAATAAAAATGTTTTAATTTATATTTAGGTATCTTCAATTAAAAAAAATATATATATATAAGAAAATAAATGTTCTAAAATAAGACAACCATGCACTTATGGGTATTTGCAATTGTGAGTTGCAAAACTGGGTATTTTTAACATATAAATGCAAATCTCGGTATTTTAATTTTAAAACTATTTTTTTTTAATTTTGGTAAGATTTCGGATTAAAGAGCATAGTTATTTCAAAACAAAATCACTAGAGCCAACTAAAAACAAAATTTAAAACGAATACATATGTATTTTAATCAATGACAGTTTTTTGCCCTTCTTGAAAAATTATGTAACTAGCAAATACCGAGTTTTGCATTTAGAAGGCTCATATAATAAAATAATGTTTTAGGTACTTGTTTTACAAATCCATATACTTTTATTAAAACTAACATATACTTATACTTTTTAATTACGAATTCTATTAAAAATTGTATTATCAGTATAGGCAAAAATAGTCCATTAGTACAAAAAAGAATTGGCGCTGCTATCGTGCACCGAGCAAATATTCTTTTATCTGTGTCAGTTGGCAGGGAAGCGGATTTTTTAAAAATTATGTTTTCATTTCAGGCGACATTCAATTAATTTTTTATGTGGGTTTGGTTACGTAATTTTTTTTATTTAGGTATTTTGATATTTTATATAGAACAAATATATAATTTTTTTTGTGCAAATATGAAAAAAAAAATGTTTGGGATGGTAAATATTTCATGGCGAAAAATATTTTTTTATTGCCGTTTTTCTATAGGTAGGTATATTGTATTTTCCAAACAACACATCAATTTTTGCTTATATTTTTCTCGAAAAATTCTAGTTTTTCTATATTTTTTTACGAAAATTTACTATGGAAACTAGTTATTTTTGGGTGCTGACAAATTTTTTGCAAAACTCGCACCTCCAGAAAGCTCAGTGAACAATTCTCTCGTGTTCCAAAAAAATAAATAAAAATAACACTAAAGTGTTATGAACCCTTTTTTCTTCATAAGTACGTATGCTTAGTTTTTTCATAAGCGAAAAGAGCTCAAATTAGACAATAATCAAAAAAAAATATTTTGGATAATCCTACCTACCTCCTAAAGCGGCATGTTAAAAAATATATATCGTCGTGTAATTTTGATTAATTATTGTAGGTAATCGGTATGGTTTTATGATTTTGTCAATTTTGAAGAAAGTACGACATTCCTTTGAATTAACAATTTATTATACGTTCTTCATCGTCATTTATTTATTATTACCAACAATCCAATCAACAAGCAGTATTATTGTAAACTAACGTAGTATTGTATAATATTTATTATAAGTGTGGCAACGGCGCCTCGAATCTTTGACCTTGATGTGACTTCAAGTAGTCGCTTTTATTTAGATACAAATACAATCAAATAAAATACTTACTAAGTCTTGTGTTGCATCAACAACAACTCCATTGACTTTTAATTCTTCTAATAAATTATATACGGAATTAAAACTATCACTAGGAACATCAATGCGACCTTTGTAAATCAATTCAACCAAGTTTTTTAACTGAATGTACGAAATACCATACATAAAAATAGCATTGTCGTCAGCGTGATCAATGAAAACTTGTCTAAAATACCGGCTACTCGCGGCTAAAATCACTTTGTGGGCTTTTATAGCTCCATCTTTACAATACAAAACACAATCGGTGAGTAAACTGTCTTTATACAGTGTCTCAAAGACGTTGCCTAAGTTCTCCAGATGTCTATCCGCAAAAAGCCGAACTGTCTTTTGTAATTTCATGTTCGTATTTCGAGCACCAGTTCCACAACACTTATTTTAAATTTAATACACAATAAACATAAGTAATTCGTTTATATTTAGGCTGATTTTACAGGTTTTTACCTTGGAAAACCGTCTAACCGCACTTACAGCTGTGTCTCCGCGCCCTATAGGTTACACACTAAGGGGGGCTCGACTCGGTATTGATTTATTCGTGCTGCCCCCTCTTCTAAATCGCAAAATACCCTCTGGAATTAATTATAACTCCCGGCCTCTGCTGGGTTCGAGGACGACCCAACCAACTTTTAGTATTTTCTCTTTATTCTCGAGCTTGTTGCCGCGTTTACTTATTTATTTTATATTTATTTAGTTTATCTGGAGCGTACCACAGGCGTAATTTTGTTAAAAATATTTATGTACACGTATCGCTGTATGTATAATAAACTCATTTTATCTGTTTTATTATTTTGTTTGAAATATTTTTTTGGATGAGCGTCGTGCTACCTACCTACCTAGTAATAAATTGATATTTATTATTTATTAAAATTTGATATTTTCTACGATTATTAATTATGGTATTTATTGTGACTAACATAATATAATAATAATTATTATTATTAATAATATTTTTATTATTATTATTATTATAAATAATAATATAAGTAGCTTCTTCGAACTATTTCTTTTCTAAAAACATTACGACATACCTACCTACGTATTTATTAGATAAAAATAAAAAGTGCTTACGATAAGTTTATAAAAAAAAATGATAATGTTTTATAATATATTAAAAAATTTATAAAAATAAGTAATACATTTAATTTCGTATAGGTACCTAGGTGTGCCTATGCATCAAGAATATATTTGTAATAAACCTATGATTCTTTATAACCAAGATACAGGGTGATTTAGCCAATTTACCCACTTATTTTATTATTATACACTATACAGGGTGGCTCACGCTCAGCGGGACGGAGCTTTATGGGAAAACGACCAAAGATATAAAAAATTCGTTTGGGAGGAATACGTAGGTTACAGACGGCTACAATTTAAAATTTGTTAGATGTATACAGGATGTCCCACATAAGAAAAAAAAAATTAGTTCATTAAGAGTAAACAATTAATTTCTGGGAGACTTTTTTTCCTTAAAAATTCAAATAAATCGAAAACTAATAATAATAGTAATAGGGAACCTTTAGTTAACTGACATTATTTTTGATGTAGTTTTTAATTCTAAAATAAAAACAGGGTGTTCCATCCCAGTCAGCACCAGATATTCTTGGAACATTCCTACAGTGTCCCTAGAAGAATATATATATTCCGAATATATTAAGAATATTCCTGGAATATATATGAGCTGGTGGATAAATCTATGAATATTAGTTTTAGATTATTCCTTGAACATGCTCAAATGATTATTACAGTAATAATCCTCTGGGAATATTCCAAAAGGTATATTCTAGGAATAATCTGAAATACATAATGTAAGAATGATCTTACAGGAATATACCTGGAATATACCAGGAATATTAAAATAGTAGTTTTACAATCATAATCTGCGGGCTTGGACTAACTTCTCATGTATTCAAAATGAAATACCTCAAGAGTTAGTTGCACAGTAGTTGTTCTGTGGGTAGTTGGTAGTTGTAAAACACAGTTATATCTGTCTTGTAAAAATCAAAAAAAGAAGAAGAAAAAAAAAAGAAGAAGAATTACGTTGTTTTGATTGCGTACAACGGTTGACAGACAATAATTGCTCTGAACTATTCCCGTCTCTCTTTAGTGCATACAATTAAAAAAAGGTAGAGTATGGAACTCATTCCATTTACCCGTAGTGTAAGTGTTCAGTGTAGTTTTAAAGTTCAGAAAAGAACGCATCGACGCTTCGTTTGGAGCAGGGAAAGGTAAACAAGCATTAATATTAATTTTGTTACACATTACTGTAATTCTTTTTTAGAAATTACTTTGAAGAAAATTCCAGTTATACATCCTGTAACGTTGGAAGTTGGTAAGTGCTTTTTTGGACTTTTACAATACGTAAGTAAGAGAAACAGATTTAACAAATAACTTTTAAGACTAATGAGATTTATGATTTACTAAAAGCCCTAACAGATGAAAAGAAATCTGACCAAGAACTACAAATTACCGATGTGAAGGTATTTGATCAAATCCCTATAACAACTCCAGATGGACTTGCGTACATTGAATCATTAATAGCTGAAAAGACATCATTTAATTTACTAGTAAGTTTTTCTTGAATAGTTGTTATTAAAACCTGGTCTACAATATTTGGTTTTTGCAGCTTACAGATTTTAGCAGGTTAGGGGGAGCCAACTATAAAGAACTCATTAGGAGAATAATGAGACAGCTGATGACAGACTCTGTTAGTCTGTTGCCAAGCTGTACAGCGTTCATGGACAAGGGAAAAACGTCCTTTTCTAAAACAACCTGCTTCAGAGCAGTTATAGGTATTTAATTATTTTTCTATTTGTAATAACAAGTAATATACTTTTTTTCTACTACCCTATGTGTAAAGTACTAATATGACTCAAGCTTTTAATACCAAAGTTATTCATCACAAGTTTGTAAATGGGCACGCCAAACTGTGTTTCAAAAAGAAAAAATTATAGAAACATGTGTACTTAATTTGGGTGACTGCATGTCTTATTCATGTTTTTATATTAATTTTGATAAAATTTGTTTTGTATGCTTAAATTAAAAAATTGTAGATTGCATACAACAATATGAAATATTTCATCGAAAATATTTTAGGTAGGTACACAGTTCACAGTAAGGTGAAAAATACTTATATTTTATTCTTGCTTTGGTTAACAATTTCAGTTTTAAAATATGTATTATGAAATTCGTGAGCAAAGTCTCTTTTAGCTCCTATGAATATCATACTCGCCTTGTTTGTGTAATGATATTCACTTTGTCACACAATACATATTGGACTCGCCTGTTACATGGAACTATATTATATTCTCTTATTTTAGGTGCAGTTCAGATCTACAATAGAAATGTTACTTCCAAAGACGTAGAATTAGTGATGGGCCAATGGCTTGCGAAGGCCAGTGAAAGGCTCAAAAAGACAAGTCTTGAGGAAACCAATAGGTAAATTTTATTATTCTCTATCACAGTTTTACTAATAAGGTCTCAATCATTAGAATTATCTAATTTCTTAATCCTAACTGTTCATTTCTTATTTGGAAACTAAAACAATTGCGAATAAGTTTACAAAGATTTAAATATGAAATCTAACAGAGGAACCCACAGTCTTTATAATTTAATGGGTTTTCTGTGTGAAATATTTACATTTAAAAGTAAAAAACTTAATTGATATGAGGCTGTGTCCAATATTCCTGTAGATCACTAAAACTATATACAAGTGGATTTACTAAGACACTTTTATAAAACAGCTATTTACCATGAGGATAGTGCAGTACTGCTTTCCAGTCAGTTACAGGACTGTAAGTGGTAGTACACAGTGCACTTACTGATATGCAGTACAAGCACTGATTAACAATGTTTATAAACATATTTATAAACATTGTTAATCAGTATGTTTCATTTTTAAATAAAACAGTAGTATTTAAATACTTAAAATTTGTAATAGACAAGTACAAGTACTTTAATGAAAATAACGGGATTTTTTTTTTACCCTTTCAGCCATCCCGCTGCTCCCCCCTTGAGGGGTTTCAGCTTATCCCCCCAATCAGGCTTGGTTCCAGACCGGGGGCTCCCCCAAGCAAGATTGGGTTCCAATCTGCTTTTTCCCTCTTGGGGTTCGCATGGTGGCACTGAAGCCTCACGGGCTTATTGTACCACCATTTGGATGCCCTACTCCTTCCCATTCAATCTTCTCATTTATTCTCCCATTCATTCCACCGTTTGGATGGGCCCCGCACTCTACGAGTTCGGTCACCCATCCAAACCGTGACCGGAGAGATCACTGCTTAACTGCGAGAGCGTAAATGCCCATCACTACTCTCGCCGCTAGCCCCTCCGGTAACGGGAAATTAGGCACTAGTATAATTTTAAAATTACAAATTATTTTCTGCTCTGATTTCTTCTCATTATTTTTTTTTTTTTAGAAATGGAAATGACCTGGAATGACATCATGACGTGGAATGACATCATGACGTTTATATTTTGTTTTTTTTTTTAATTTTGTTTTATTTTTGGAAATTAGTTTTTTTATTTTGTGTTAATATATATATAGGTATAAGTACATAGTTAGAATGTTTTACTACTCCTAATACAAATGCCATTTATAAAAATCAACAGGAACAACTTAACAAATTGTATTGAATGCTATCAATTAGGATTAAACTGTACATACTTTTTTTACTGATATCTGACAACTGATTTTTTCTTTTTATTAGATCTTACCACTGTTTATGTTTCGGTGCCATTAATTAGTACTAAATTTTCATAGAACACTCATTTAGAATGAATAATATTTTATTTATGTGACAATAACCTTAACATGTTTGTTATTTTTGTACAGTTTAATACTGATATATTCAGTTGTAGAATTTGCCAGCAAGCCATTTCTCTGAAATACAAATAGAATATTCTTGGAATAATCCAGGATGTCAATCCCAGAATATTCTATTCTGAAAATGAGGATGTTCTAGATATGTCTGGAATATTCTAGGAATAATCCCAAAGAGTAGTTCTGACATAATCCACCAAGAATATCCCCTGTATAATATAAGAATATGCCAAATATTCCAGGAATAAACATAAGTAATATTGTAAGTATATTCTCTATAAATATTCTAAGATTATTCCACGAATATCCTAGATATTCCTGGAATAATAGTAAAAATGATCTAAGTATGTTCCACTAGGAATATTCTTCGATTATTCCAGGATTATTTGTAGCATGTTCCAGGAATATTTCTGAGGATTATTCTATGGATCATCCACATATTCCCATTCGCACATTCCAGGAATATTAATATCATATGTATATCTCTGGCGCATATCCCAGGAATATTCCATTATTCCTAAAAGATTATCCCAAGAATATTTCTAGATTATCTGGTGCTGACTGGGATTAAAAATAATATAACTTTTTATATTTTCTCTTATGTGGGACATCCTGTATACATCTAACAAATTTTAAATTGTAGCCGTCTGTAACCTACGTATTCCTCCCAAACGAATTTTTTATATCTTTGGTCGTTTTCCCATAAAGCTCCGTCCCGTTGAGCGTGAGCCACCCTGTATATTACAAACTATATATGCTATATATATGCTATATAAAAATTCAGAAATCTGAAAAACACCATATACCTAAGTACATATGATTTAAAAAAATCAGTTTGCATTAATTTTCAAGAATATGAGAAATGTATTTTTGGATTTCAAATTAAGAACGCCTTTCACCTTTAACCAATAAAATCTTAAAAATTTGCATATAGGTACTCTTAAATTGTTACAAAAATTCAGGCCGGACCTGGTCTTCACATTTATTAATATGATTTACCTACAACACCCTGCATAAGAAATATCTTCACTATGCATAGAAACGTATAATAATTATTAAAAACTCTACATCACATTAGTATATTGTAACTTTTGTTTATCCTCTTGTTTTCATCTGCTATAGGACAATACACAACCGCTTATGCCCAGCGTTTACTTTTGTGATAAAACAATGTAGACGTTCCAGTGATAAGAGATAGCGCTTATATCTTATTACGTTTTTCAACGTTACTGGAAGTTCCCAAAAAGAAGTCTTTTTAAGAAAAACAAATGTGACATATCCAAGAGAGTCTTTTTACTGCTTGTTTTTTATAGAGCCCATAAAATACAATCCTACCCATACCCATAGATACCTAGTTCTTTTTATTAATGCATCTATTATTGTCTTACCCTCCTGCCTATCTTTTAAATATTATATGGACTATGTAGAGCAGTGATGCTCATACTCCATACTTTTTTCTATGAAGATCTAGTAATCAAAAATCTATAACTGGCCCAGTTAAACTTGGAGATCGACACCAAAAGTTTTTACCTAATTCCTCAATAATTGGAATTGAAGAGGTATAAGTGCACTTTTTTATTTTTTGACTTAAGTACAAATGTGCAAAACAAGTATTCTTTCATTTGGTAAAGAATAGATTCATTGTATTTAGTATATTCAGTGATAGATTCAAATGAATTTATGACAAATATGGCCATCTATCGGCATATAAGAAAAGGGTCTTAAAATAAGCTACAGAAATCTTTATTTTGAATAAGTACAAGTGCGCTTATAATATCTGTGTCAATTTTCCTTCTGAGCCTTTATTTTTAGTCTGATTTTTGTGAAATTTTCAAGAAATGCCAATAATAACAAAACTTAGGGTGAAGAAACCTTGATTTTTTTGTATACCTTCGAAAAGTATTTAGATTAAAAAAATTTAAAAGAAATTAAAATAATACGCGCCTTTCTGTATTAAATCTATTAAAATTTGCTGCTTTTTGTTTTAATAAATATCTAGTAGTTTTTAAATAGCAGGATTTCCCACTTTTTCCTTAAAAATCTCTGTAGAGTGCTGCCTTATCGTATCGTTGCATAAATTTAAATATCTCCCCAGATAGTAAAGGACGTCCTAAGGACGTCCATTACATGAAAAACGCTCGGATACGTCGATTGATATTTTTAGTAGCGCATTTTTTTTTGACAAAAACTTTTTATGTCATGTAACAGTGGCCAATACCATCTTTCTTATTTTAAATGCAACACCCTGTATATTTTTCAATTTTTGGTTTTTTCAGAAAATTCTAGACATATTTTATGTACTATGTCCTATACCTAACTGTTTCGAAAATATTAAAATCTATACTCAGACAAAATATTGGAGAAGGTGAGTCATATGCATGATCAACACTGTTGTCTATGAATGAAAATTCCGACAGAGTCAGCATAGGCCGCGTATCAAATACCAAATAATTATTTATTATTTATTAGGTATTTGTTAGTAAACTTTATTAAATTTGTTTGTCAACATCTTTATTTAAACAAAGATGATGCGTTAAATATACGTTTTTGATAGTTTTCAAGAAATAAATATATTTATTCCCTAATGACTTCGTTATCTGTGTTTAATGGTTTTAAAATGTGTTTCAAGTAAATAAACGACAGACGGGTTACAGATTGAATATTGTCAGCACAGGCACAAAGACAGTTGAAAACTAACTGTCGACGAAGTTAGATTTGTATCGCTTTAACTATTTACGATAATTATTTTATATTTTATAAACACTTTTTTGTATAAGCGCTCATTTCTGATATACGAGTAGGTGTTCATGTTTGTGCCTTACAATTTGGTAGTGGTAATGCATATTCGAGAAGTTATATTTATTGTGTAGTATATTAGGTAGGTACTTTAAAAGTTTATTAAATAGTAAAATATTGGTGTCTTTATAAATTTAATAAAAACAATTTAATAGTAGAATTATATTATTACAAGAGGCGGGTCCAAGTGAAACCTAATTAAGTAGGCGAAAGCCTTTATCAAAGGATGAAAAGAATATTATATGGAAAGTGTATGATGGGCTGAAACAGACACTTCCTACAAATGAAACTGTAAACCGCAGTTCTTTTTTAACTGTAGTATCTGTTTCAACAATTGAACGTATTGTACGCGAAAAGACAAAAAAGGCTCCTTAGAAGCCCCTAAAACGCATACCCGTGGTCGAAAATTGTTGAAATTGGACGATAACCAAAAACAAATCATTCGAAGAACTGTACATTCTTTTTTTTTTTTTTCGAAAACAAAGCCCCAACACTTAAAGTTGTTCTTACGAAATTAAGAGAAAACAAAGAAATTCTATTAATGAGCCGTGAAACTTTACGAAAAATTTTATGGGTCCTAAAATTTCGTTTTGTCAGACGGTGTAGGAAATCAATTTTAATGGCGATGTCAGATATAGTGTCCTGGCGACGGCGTTATTAACGAAATATTTAAGAGTTTAGAGCCGCTAAAAAAAGATATACTATCTCGATGAAACGTGGGTGAATGCTGGACAGACGGTATCTAAGATATGGCAAGATACTTCTGTAACTAGTCATCGCCAAGCTTTTATAGAGGGATTATCTACAGATTTGAAAGCACCATCAGGTAAAGGACATCGCCTAATTGTTACCCATATCGAAAGTGACAGTGGATTTTTGAAAAATAGCGCTCTTGTGTTTATTTCGAAAAAAACAGGAGACTACCACGAGGACATGAATGCGAAATGCTTTGAAAAATGGTTTACTGAAGTATTACAGCATGTAGAACGAAATTCAGTTATTGTATTAGATAACGCTTCTTATCACCCAGATAGCACAGGACGTTATAAGGACGTCCAATACATGTCCATTTAACGTCTGTACGTCCAGGACCAATTATGGACGTTTTAAGTATGTCCAGCTTAGTAAATCCTCGGGACGTCAAGAAATAGATATCCGCAGAACGTCAATTCTACGTGCTTTACTATATTTCCATGGATTCACATTCGCATTGTATTATTATTTGGTTATATTATATAAAAAACATATATATTAATATAATATAAATAATTAATAAAGATGGCATTGTCCCAATATCCAATTGAATGAAGGCCAAATAGACAAAAACGAAGAAGATCATTTGCAAGAAAGTGACATTTTATTTTTTATTTATTTAGATATGATTCAGATTCAAGCACTGAAGTGACATATTCTCAGGGCTTAGGTTTTATTTAAAAAAAGAAAAAACATGGTGTTCAATGTTCATTATTCGATGGTATATACATATTATACGAGTACAAGTTCTATCATTCCGCCATTTGTACCATTTTTATATCTGAGAAAGGAGGAAGTTTTCCAAAGCTAAAAGGTTAGTGAATTTATAATGTCTAGCAAGGCGAACTTAAACAAACAGATTGGATTTTAATTTTGATATGCTTTTTATTTTGAATAAGTGATTAAATTATTTTCAGATTCAGCTGAGAAGGCAAATATGGCCAAAACAAGAAAATAACTGACTGCTGTCAATTTAGGCATGGTTGAAAAGAGCAAAGTAGAGGAGTTTTCCAGTGAATACTAAAAAGCTAAAAGGTTAGTGAATTCATAATGTCTAGCAGGGAAAACTTAAACCAACAGATTCTATTTTCATATTGATCTGCCTTTTATTTTAAATAAGCTATTAAATTATTTTCAGATTCAGCTGAGAAGGCAAATATGGCCAAATCAAGAAAAACAACTGACTGCTGTCCATCCAGACATAGTTGAAAAGAGCAAAGTAGAGCAGTTTTCCAGTGAATACTACAAAGCTAAAAGGTTAGAGAATTCATAGTGTCTAGTAGGGAAAACTTAAACCAACAGATTGGATTTTCATATTGATCTGCCTTTTTTTGAATAAGCTATTAAATTATTTTCAGATTCAGCTGAGAAGGCAAATATGGCCAAATCAAGAAAAAAACAACTGCTGTCAATCCAGGCATGGTTGAAAAGAGCAAAGTAGAGGAGAGACGGGATGAATTTGAAGAAAAAGTTTTAATAATTTCACTATTTATAGGTTATTTGCTTCCAAATAAATTTTTTTGAAATTATTCATTATTTTCACTAATTTCCTTATATCCTATTATTTCCCATTTGAGCTTTGGAAAATGTCCATGGAATGTCCTTAAATGGACGTTCTTAAAACGTCCTGATTATTAACAATGGACGTTCCAAATACGTCCATACGACGTCCACGTCCGTGAAATGGACGTTTTCAGGATGTCCTGAATGTCCAAGCAGGACGTTTTTAGAACGTCTATAAGACGTATTTGTGCTATCTGGGCACAGTCGACGAGTTGAAGGCATTCCGATAATGTCCAGTAGGAAAGCGGATATGAAAACCTGGCTGCGGGATAAAGCAAAAACATTTACTGAGGAGATGCTTAAAGTGGAATTAATAGACCTAATAAAGGAACACCGCCATAAATATATTCAATATGTTGTCGACACAATGGCTCGTGATCGTGGTATTACGGTATTAAGACTACCCCCTTATCACTGCGAATTCAATCCTATTGAACTAATTTGGGCGCAAGTGAAAGGGTTTCTAGCTCGAGAAAATAAAACTTTTAAAATAGCCTACGTTCAAAGTTTATTAAAAACCGGTATAGAACGTATAAAACCTGAAGATTGGCAGAATGCTATTTCCCATGTAATTAAGGAAGAAAATAATATGTGGCGCTTGGACGGTATGATCGAAACGGTAGTTGAACCTTTAGTCATAACTTTAAGTTCCGACGATTCCAGTGATAGTTCTGCAGAATCAATGGATTACGAAACTTCATAGATTTAGAATTCAAGTAAGTGATACCAAGCTTAATTTACATATTTTTATAATAAATAAAATACAATTATAAACATAGATGAATCATTACAACAAAAATAGATAAACTTTCATCTAGTAATATTCACATATACCCATTTAATTTGCCAATATAGCATTTCTGCGACACAGGAAGAGTGCATTTAGATATGATAACGATACCTTTTGCAGTTTTAAGGCGCACCTTCTTCAATATTTTGTTCTAGTATAATTCCCCATTTAATTTTCCAATAGTGTTTCTGCGCCACTGACATAATATTTACATATTTTAATAATAAACTAAACAAAATTATAAACATAAATGATTATTACTACAAAAATAGATAACCAACCTACTTTCATATTACATTATTTACTATTACCGCATTTAATTTGCCAATAGTTTTTATACGTCACTGGCGTAATTCATTTTGGCAATAAACATGCATTTATGACTAGTTGGCACGTGATACCGATAACTTCTACAGTTTTAAGCGCGTGATTCCATTCATTATGCTCTGGTATAGTATGATTGTTGTACGTGAACAGGAAGGAATCACCTTCTTCAATATTTTGTCCGAGAGCTGACTTAAGAAGACGAATAACGTTTGCGATTAGATCGATTACTCCTGAGATATGTTGAGTAACGTTAGAAAACATTTTTATTTCAGATTAGAATGTTGCCAAGAGATTCGCGGCGAGCATTTTGAACATCTCCTACATTGAGATGTGTGTTTTTATTACAATATCAAGAAATAAGCAGTACTACTTATTAGCTTTTGAGTGTGTTATAATAAATTTCTGAAATCAAATTATTTTATTTTATTATTGTTAATATTTGAAATAAATCCAAAAACATTTAATATTTCCGAAACAGTTAGGTATAAGATATAGTACATAAAATATGTCTAGAATTTTCTAAAGAATCCAAAAATTGAAAAATATACATTTAAAATAAGAAAGTTGGTATTGGCCACTGTTACATGACACACCCTGTATAAAAAGTAGTAGTTTGTGCAAAAGAGTGGATATGATGGTCATATCGCACGAAGACGAAATTTGAGCACGACGCCGTAGGCGGAGTGCTCAATTGTCTGAGTGCGATGTGGACAATCCACTCGAGTTATACAGTATATTTTTTCTACGACCCACTAACGAAAATTTATAAATAAAAAATATATTTTATATAAGACAAAATAACGAATTTAAAAATAATGTATGACTTTTAATAATTTTAAAAATAAAATAAACAGAAAAAAAAGAAAAAAGTTCATTTTATTTTCCCCATCCGAGAAACGAACTCGAGTCTTCAGTGTGGAAGGCAAGAACGTTAACCACAGGACAACCTATTGTTTTATTTTTGTTGTTTTAATACTCGTAATTAAATTGACTTCATATAGTTTTATTTAAATTATCAAATTATTATAATTATGGACGAAATAAAAACAGAAATGCTATTATTTATCGATTCTACACAAGATTAACCCATTTTAATGTATGTTTAATCTCGATAACTAAAAAATATACTGACAATTAGTTTGACAGAATTGTCACTTATTTAAAATTTTAAAATTAATAGCATTGGTGGATTTCATTTTTTTGCAGTATTCTCACGATCTAGAATGAATATGAAATATATTCATTCAGTTAAAGGCAATACATACTTTTTCGTTTTGTAACCTGTGCGTAGATAAGCTAATATCCATGTGTGTGTAGAAAAAATAATTAAATCCACTAATTACAGTGCATTTGGTCAACCGACTGACTGCTATTAGGCATTCCAACGACCTGTCAAACAATAGGTGCCAGTGGGAAATTCTTGTATATCTAAGGGGGTAGCGACATAGTCTTGCAACTTGGACGCTATTTTTATTCGAAGTAGTACTAGTCGCCAAGCCTGCCAATTTATGAAGAAATGTATAGGTAGGCTTTTTAAATATTATTTTTATTGTGTTTGACATAAAATATTTAAATGTAATCCATTATTCATGAATTTACGTAAAGTAGATAGAATACACCGTATGTCGCCACCCTTAGATATACCAAACCTTCCCACTGGCAATTCATTTGTTTGGAATGCCTAATTATTTTTAAAATTTGAAATATGTGACAATTCTGTCAAACTAATAATTGTTAGTATATTTTTTGGTATTGAGATTAACTATACATTAAAATGAGTTATTCTTGTGTAGAATCGATAAATAATAGTATTTCTATTTTTATTTCGTCTAAATAATTAAATTTAAATAAAACTATATGAAGTCAATTTAATTATGATTATAAAAACAAAAATGTTAATCACATAGATGGAAAATAGATGAAAATTATGTATACCTATTTAGCAGTCCCCTATAATAAAATTTAACTTAAATGTATTACTGGTTGTCTACACTCAGTACCACCTCCGTACATTCGATATACTTCCAGTTCCCAGATGATGCGTAATCCTAAAGTATAGTTCTCTTGTTAAAAAAAAACAAGAATGATGTGTTTTCAAAAGATTGCAATATTTGCTAATATTGTACTGTCATTATTTGTTTTTCACATCTTACCTGCGTTATGTCACCGGAGACCGATTTCGGAATTTCTTTCAGTGCGGATTCAAAATTTTTTTGAGGTTACTGTAATTTCGGCAATAGTTGGTGTAAGGCAATGAAGTGGAGAGCTTCTTTGGTGTAAGGCCGATTCCACCGTTCCATATTATTATTGTAAATGTATCATTTTAATCTTCGTTTAGTAATTTAAACTTAGTTTAATACAACGGTGGAATTGGCCCTTATAATTATAAAATTGTTTTAATTAATGGTTTAAACTAACCGATTTAGAACGGCATGAGGTATACGGCAACAGTCTCTGGGGTTTACGCATTTCCACTTTTTACTCCAAACGACCCTATTAGCCTTCGGTTTAGTCCGATTAGTGACAGTTTAAGATGATTGAATGTCATTTAAAAGCACCCTAAAAAACTCCGCTTTTGTCCCGCTCCAGCCCCTGACTATCCAAAATCGCCTTATATATTAAACTGGAAGAACAAAGACGATCAACAAAATCAAGCTGCATAGCGAGGTGATATGTGACACTTTGGCGCCCACATGTGCGTATCGAAATGCACTAAAAAGGATCATCAAAATTAAATTACACTTATTACATTCAACTATGACACCTTTCTAATTTAAGAAAATCACTTAGAAATGCTTTTTGATTATACGCAGCTGAAACAAATGTTTCAATAATAATTATTATTAAAATAGCAAGTTATTAATAAAAAATAATATAATTTGTCGTAGTACGCCCGTGGAAAACGTGACGAAGAATGCACGAAATTGACAGTCTGGCATCCAAATTGTCATGCGCACCGACCATTTTTTTTCACCCATGTCGGCTTAGAAATTACAAGTAGGGTTTATGTCATATAGCCATCCAGTTTAATATCAAATTCTCCGCAAAATTTTATGACAGTAACTAGCAGTACATCGGATGTACGGTTTTATTTGTACATCGGTCTCTTTTTGACAGAATAGGTGAGCTGTGTCCAGGCCGTTGGTGTTTATGCCGGTCGGTGTAGCCAGGTATGGATTGAAATTTTCTACGAGAAGTCGTTGCTTCGTCTTCTTGTTGTCACGGCATTATTTTTATTTGTTCATGTATGTGAAATTTGCTTCTAAGGTTTACAAAATACTACAGAAAAATACTTAAGTGTTCCACTCCATCATCTGAAATAAAGTTAGGTTAGAATTATGATGTGCAAATTATGGGGGATACATACGATGTACAAATATTTCGTGTACATCCGATGTACTGCTAGTCACGGCGAAATTTTATTCTCCGCCAAATTCTCCGAACCTTCTCAAACTCTCCGGAAAGCGGAGAATTCTCCGCCCATTGGCAACACTGGTCCTGGGAGCCTATTCTCCAACTATGGGAAAATGAGTGTGAGAGCACTTTCTCACGATTTGGCCTTCACTCGACTAAAATTATAAGAAATCATATCAACAGCGAGAACACTGTTGCAAGATGTATCATAAATATCGTATTTGTATGATATACTAAAAAATTGCCCAATTTATCGGAATTTTTATTTTACAATTTACGAGCTAAAAATAAACTTTCAAATTGAAAATAGCTTTTTAAAAAATTTAATTATTTTTTCTAAGTTAAAATTCTACAACTACGATCTGTACTACAAGAAATATAAATGTATAATGATGTTAAAAATGAGAAAACTAGATAAAATGCATAAAGTCCTAATCAGCGGTTTCCTAGAAACTGGTAACTCTGATAACGCCGACATCTGCAGGATCTGTTACTAGGGCTGATGTAATTCCTCCCCTCGAAGATTCAACTCCAAAGGGTTAGCGAGGGAGTTGAACGGTGGTATGGTCTACTGGTACTTCTTCTTGATTTACTGGCTTACGATAGGTTGAGATTTTTCTAACAAAAACTCCTGTTAGTAAGGCCAAAAAACAATACATAAATATTGTCCATATACTGGGGGTGTAGCGCACTCCTTGGAACTTGGTTATTGGTTCATTTTCGACGAATTTTGATTTAATTTGGTGTAGTTCATCTAGATTAATTTCTTCTAATTCAAGATTGAGATTTAATTTTGACGATTCAGAATTTTGGAATTGTAGTTCGGGAAACAACATGGGTTGACTTGAAGTTTGAAAGTTTTCTTCATTTGCGGTTTTTTTCTGTTTTGTGGTCACTGAACAGCCGACTGGAATTTGAATGAGGTAACTGCCTATGGCTTCAATGACTTCGGTTTGATCATGACATTGAAGGGTGATTGGTTCCTTTGATGGGAAAGTTGCTATCCATTGATTTGTTCGATCTAATCTTTCGAACAAAGCTTGTTTTGTTGTGATTCGTGTTTGTTGACATGTGGAGGTGTTTTGGATATTTAAGAGGGCTATTTCGCATGGATTTTCTTTCTTGATCCCTTGGAGGTTAGTTTCGCCGCAAATATATGATGTTGCTGGGTGTAGCTTAAGGCAAGGCTTGCTCATAAATGCGTAATTGAAGTTATCTTTTATTAAGTAATTATTTTTTGGAATTACTGCTTTTAACTGACCCTGTTTCTCGACTGGTACAGGGTACAAATGGTAATAGTCAAAATTTTCAATAGTCGTTAAGGGAATTTTAATTATATAAGTTATTTTGTTGTTAAATACGTAGCTCTCGATTTTTATCAGTTTTTCATATATCAAAATATTTTCTAAAGTTACTTCAAGTGGCAATTGACTGCCCTTTAATTTCCTTTGAATCTTTTGTAATTCCTTAAAGAAATCTGCGGTTTTCATGATAGTTGGGTGCATAATATTAAGTTTTGAGAATGATATAGATGTTTCTATATCTTGCAATATTGAAATAATTATTTCCAACATATTAATAATTTGAATAAGGGTGTCTTTTATTATTATTGTATTTCCTAACTCGATAGTTGTTTCTACAACTGAAGCGATTCTTTCTAGTTTTTCTTTTAAAATTTCCTCATTATGTATTATTTGATTAACGGTTAAATTGAATTTATTTATTAGTGAAATTGACAACAAATTTTGGTTTTTTATGTTTACGGCCATGTTATTCTGATTTTCTTGGAGTTGTTTTATTAATAGTTCATACCGTTCTCCATCAGTGGAATCTAAGTTACCTGATATAGCTTTGAATATAGATCCTAGGCCATTAATGAGTCCTCTTTTTGTCCTATGAGTTGAAGGAGGAGGTAAAATTTCAACTAGTTTACTTTCAACTTTTTCTTCGGTGAATGCTAAGATTTTTAAGTAATTTGCAATGTCGCTTGAATAATATATGTTTTTTGAGGCATGAGTTTTTAGATCCCTTGAATGATTTTTCAATTTATCAATTTCCACAATTATCGGATTTAGGTCACAATAATGAATTAGATTAAAATAACTTTCTTTTATTTTAGCTGTTCCTAATTTGACGGGTATGAGTCCAAAGTTATTTTCCAGATTTTTCATTGTAATTTTGGATGAGGCTCCGAGGGTCCCAAAATATCTAAAGAAAATTAAGTTTGTTTAGTTTTAAAATCATACGTGTTTTTGAGTGGGCGTTTTAGATTATTCATGTGAATTTTGTCTTGTGTATGAGTACCTACTGTTTTCTTCGTATTTCTAACTACTTTTAAAGTTACCGGTTTTTTAAATTTATTAGCGTTTTTTCGTCTATCAATATTTTTTCAAAATTTTGGAATACAAAATTTTGGTTCGTTCTCTATGATTATCAATGTAATTATTCAATAACATTTTATCAATTTCGATTCTAAAAGGGTCGTTACTACTTACGTGTCCTTGCAATACATCAATAGGTTTAAATTTGGTTGAAGAGTGAATCGAGTTGTTATAAGCTAAGATTGCGTATGTCATTTTTAGTTTTGCGGGGGTATTTTGAAACCCTTGGTTGTTGAGAAGTCGGAGATGTTCAATTAGAGTGGAATGTAGTCTCTCAATCATACCATTTGATTGAGGGTGATTTGGTGAGCAAAAATGAATATTTATTTTATGTAGTGCTAAAAGTTCGCAAATTATAGAATTTTTAAATTCTGTTCCATTATCTACGGTAATTTGATGGGGGGTTCCATGATGCGAAAAGAAATTAATTAAGTTGTCAGCAATTTCAGTAGAGTTTAGAGAATCTATTGGGTAAGCTTGTGCATATTTTGAGAAGCTATCAATTATAGTAAGAAATTTAGATTTTTCAAATGTAAATGTGTCTATATGAACAATTTCGAAGGGTTTTGTGGCTGTAGGGGTTACATTCATTTTTATATGCAAGGGGTTGCGTTCATATTTACTTTTTTGACAGATTTCGCAATCGTTAATGTATGATTGCACGGAATCTTTTAATCTTGGCCAATAGTATTTTTCTTTGATTTTGATAACTGTTTCATCTATTCCACGGTGGTTGGATTTACCCTCGTGGTAGTTTTGTATGATTTCTTTTATGTCGTCTTTATTTGTAACATCCAGTAGTTTTTGGTTACATTTTTTCAATTTAATAAAAGGCCATTTAAAGTTTTTATGTAATATGTTACAAAATTTTTCGTATATGTTGGGACTTTCGAAATACATGTGATATACAGTATCTGGCGATACGTATTCTTTTATAAATCTTACCACATCATTTTCGAAATTATACTCAGAAATTTGTACATGGATTCGTTTTCGGTTTTCAAAAAGAACTGTTATTTTAGGTATGGCTGGGGAATGTAGTACCGAACTTACAAAAATTTGATTTATTCCGTGATTAACAGGACATTCTGCAATTGGAATTCCTACGATAGGATTTTCGTCGGAATTTGAGTGTACAGTGTCGTCATCGTTTTCATCTTGGGGTTCTAAATCGTTTAGAGTATCAGTGTCGGGATGTACTTGTAAGGATGCCTGGTCAAAGTTTGAATGATGAGGTTCAAGATTTCTCAAGTCTTGAATAATCTCGTCAAGTCTAGAATTTTCTTGTGATCTGTCTAAAATTATTTTGTCTATGTCGTCAAGAAATTCTTTAGTGTGAATCTCTACTCTGGAAAGAGCGTCCGCATTTGTATTTAATTTACCCTTTTTATATAGTATTGTATAGTCATATTCGTCTAGTTTTATTCTCCAACGTAACAATTTGGAGTTGGGGTCTTTTAACGAAAACAACCATTGTAGTGGTTTGTGGTCCGTGATAATATTGAATTTTTTTCCAAATAAGTATGGGCGAAAATATTTCGTGGCCCATACTATTGCCAAAAGTTCCCTCTCGATTACGGAATAATTTTGTTCTGACTTATTTAATGTTCGCGACGCATACGCAACTGGAAGGTCTTTTCCGATTGGTCCCTGAGATAAAACCGCACCTAAACTAACATTACTGGCATCAGTGGTTAAATTGAATGGCTTGGAAAAATCCGGGTATTGTAAAATAGGTTCGTTCATCAACAGGTTTTTACAATATTCAAAGCAAGATATATATTCGTCGTTAATTTCAATTTTTGCGCCCTTTTTTAAACAGTTAGTAAGTGGTTTAGTAATTTTTGAGAAGTTTTTGATAAATCTACGGTAATAACCCAATAGTCCCAAGAATCCTTTAATTTGTTTGGTAGTTTTTGGGATAGGAAAATTTTTGATGGCTATTATTTTATCCGGATTTGGGCGTACCCCCTCAGGTGTTACGATGTGGCCCAAGTACGCCACTTCTTTCCGCAAGAATTCGGATTTATCTAACTGGATTTTAAAGTTTGAATCACGAAGTCTTTGAAAAACGCATCTAAGTCTATCAATATGTTCTTGTAGAGAGGTTGAAAACACTATTATGTCGTCTAAATATGTTAAACATTTTTCGTTTTGGATACCGCGGAGGATGTTGTCCATCACACGTTGAAATGTAGCAGGGGCATTTTTTAACCCAAAAGGCATCCTAAGATACTCATAATGTCCCTGCTCTGTACTAAATGCGGTCTTTTCAATATCTTGTTCCGACATTTCTATTTGGTGAAAGCCGCTTGCAAGATCTAACGTCGTAAAATATTGACATTTTCCTAGCTTATCTAGAAGGTCGGTTATATTAGGTAGGGGGTACCGATCATCCACTGTTTTTTCATTAAGACGCCTATAGTCGATTACAACCCTCCATTTTTGTTTTCCTGACGCGTCAAGACGCTTGGGAACCACCCAAATAGGGGATGACCAGGGTGAATTGCTATGCCTAATTATATTTTGGTCCAACATTTTTTTTATTTGATTTTCTACTTCTTGTTTATGTACGAATGGGTATCTATAGGACTTGGAGTATACCGGGATTTCATCGTTAGTTTTTATTTGATGTTTTATTTTACTAGTGAAAGTTAATGGAGTGTTTTCTTGGTAAAATATGTCAGAATATTCTTTAATAAGCCTAAAAATTTTTGATTTTTCTTCTGAATTTAAGTGGTCTGTTCGAAATTTGGTTAAATCTATGTTTTGTTTTGAGGTTTCATCAAAATGATTTAAATCAATTTGTTGTACGGTTATTTTATCAAATTTTTCAACGTTAATTGGTTTCGAAAAATCTAGAGTTACGGTTTCGGTTGTTTTATTTAAGATAGTTGTCATAGCTTGACCATTTTTTGCAATCGTTAATGATTCTGGTATTTCACAATTTTTTTGTTTTTGGTAGGGGATTATTACTTCGCCATTTGGAATGGACGTTTTAATTTTTATAACTTGTTCTGATCGCGGAGCTACTTTAATAAAATTTATTTCATTTTGTGATTGGTAGTATAGCAGTTTAATTTTTGTATAAGGAGTTTGTAAATAACCTGTATTAAAATCAAGTGTAGCTTGTAAGGTTTTAAGATTATCTAATCCTATTAAACCGTCGAATATATCATGAAATTTAAATAGGAAAAATTTTAAATTCGCTTTCTGTGGGAGATTAAAAATTTTGGACGCTGGCAACAATGTGCTGTACTCGTGGGCTGATTTCTGAAAAACAGTTGATACTACAAAAGGATCGTTTCTTATGTTATTCGAAAAGAATTGGTGAGCTTTTGTTGGATCTATGAATGATTTCGACGAGCCGGAATCTATCAAAATTTTTAAATTATATTCGGGAAAGATAATGAATGGTAATTCACTTGGATTTACCACATGAAATGGTATGATTTGCGAATTTAGGTGAGGGGTTTGTTTCGAGGCTTGTTCCGAAAATTTGAATCTGGTTCAGAAAAATCAATTAGATCATGTGTTTCCGTTTCAATATTATAGTCAAAACTTTTATCAACATGTTGGTCAGGTAGGTTATTATAGGGATCAGTTATCGAAAAATTTTGTTCACACTCAGTGTTAAATAGTTCTTCCGCAATATAATTCATTCGTGGTGTTTGATTTTGGTTAGAAGGACCTTGGTGATCATTACCGTATTGGTTCATAACCCGGGTAGGTGCTCTGTTATTAAAAGTATTTCTGGTCGAAACACTCATAGGCGTTGGCCTAGGTAAATTTTGATTTGGAATTTGGTTTGGTCTGAAGGCGTTTACATTTCTATTTTGTTTAAATACTTGTGAATTAGATGGAAAAAATTGATTTCTTGGAACCTGAGATTGTACAGGGACGGGCCCAGTAGGAAAAGGACGTCGTGCCATGTAGTTATTATTATTATTATTTGCATTTTGAGGAATAAAGCTCGTTTGGTTATTGAAATAGTTTCGATTTTGATAATTTTGATTATTAAAATTTTGTCTTGGCTGTTGTCGTGGTTGTGAAATAGGTTGTCTAATTAGATTCCTATTCTGAAAATTTTGAAAGTAGTGTATGTTATCTTCTTCCAAAACACACTGTAGCGCATTATTTAATGAGTTAGGTTTCATACAACGAATCGTAGTACCTAAAGGTTCTTTAAGACCTGACAAAAATGTTTTTAAAGCTAATTTATTATAAAGTTCCCTTTTTAGTAATTTACTCTCGAGAGTTTCTTCATGTAAATCTACAAAGCTACAGAGGAGATTTAGTATATTTAACACCCTGTCATAAAATTGTTGAGGTCGTTCATTAGGGTTTTGTCTAAGCAAAACTAAGTCACGATTTAAACAAGCTTCATCCCTTTGGTCTGCAAAATTTCTAGTAAGGGTATCTTTTAAGTTTTCCCAAGTTGCGACATTTTGAATGTTCACCACTAACCTGGCGTTCCCTTTTAATTTAGAAACAAGTGAGTTTAACAAATATATATTTCGGAAATTATTCGGCTGATTTGCTATATAAAAACTGGCAATCATTGAATCACAAACTGATAAATATCGATAGAGCTCGTTCGGATTTCCGTCGAATTCAGGCACGCAATGCAAATATTCCGGCTTGAATTCGGCCATATCTTCCGAATTTTCTAAATTTGTTTCACTATTTGTTAAGTTAGGAAGCGAAAAATTATTATTATTTTGTGAATCTATATTTTCAATTAAATTAACTTGAGAGTTATCAGAGTCAGTTAAAGTGTTGTCGATATTTAAGTTTTCTAAAGAATTCAATAGTGATTCGATAGACATAAATAAAAGTTACTCACATTAAAATAAAACTGATTTTGAGCATATCCCTGCCTATAACTATAAGGAATCGAATTTTCTTCCAAAATTCGTTAGCCTTGCAGAACTGGACGATTTTGTTCCAATCCTCGTTGCTATTCGACTTGGGGTTCTTCAATGGGTCTTCGATAGACTGGGTTTCTCGATTTCTTGAGAGCCACTCCACATCCAACACCTTCACTCGCGAATCACAACAGTTTTATTGTTCGATATCTGGTTAATCGTAGAGACAAAAATCGAGCACGTTCGATACGCGACAATTCCAGATATCCTACTGACTGCGCCAAAAATAAACTTTCAAATTGAAAATAGCTTTTTAAAAAATTTAATTATTTTTTCTAAGTTAAAATTCTACAACTACGATCTGTACTACAAGAAATATAAATGTATAATGATGTTAAAAATGAGAAAACTAGATAAAATGCATAAAGTCCTAATCAGCGGTTTCCTAGAAACTGGTAACTCTGATAACGCCGACATCTGCAGGATCTGTTACTAGGGCTGATGTAATTAGCTAGATTGAATTTCTATTGCATACACACGTTTAATGCGTTTAATATTTTTGTTATATATTATGACATGCGTAGAATTAAAAATATTTTTAATTGCAGGGTGATTCACAAATGTGACGGTAGTTTTTTTAGCAAAATCTCACTAATTTTAGTATGACGTAAGGGAAGCATTTTTTCAAAAAGTACTACTACGGTATTTTATCGACCACATATTGCACATTATACATTTCTTATACAGGGTGTTTTATAGTGAGAACCATAAATTAATTTTGTTTAGGGATTACTTCAAAACTCTGTACTATAAATTGATTTTTGTGGAAAGTAATATCTCTAAAATATGCGTACCTCTAAGCTTCAAAATATACAAGGCGGCTTATTTGTTGGAAGATATTCTATTTTAACAAGTATTAGAAATTGAAAATTTAAAAAAACCGACTTCAAAAACGTGTAGATGCCATTACCACATCTTAACCAAATTTATATGAGGTATCCCCTTACTAACAAAAAAAGAATCATATAAATCGGACAAGGTGGTAAAGCATTATCGCTAAACATACATAAAAAATGAAGAGTTTGAGGATTTTCTCATGGACCTAATTATTAGATTTTGACCAAATTTATATGGGACCACCCCTGTAGTACCCCCTTTCTAACAATCAATCATTGAAATCGGATACCGTGTTAAAGAATTATTATACATAAAAAAAAATTAAAAAAAAATATTGCGACGAATTGAGAACCTCCTCCTTTTTTGAAGTCGGTTAAAAATAAGAGTAAAAGTTTATATAAACATAGGTCCGAAAACGTTTCGTTTTCGAGATACAAGGTGTTACAAGTGAAGTCCAGATGGAACATTTTTGTAAATATTTTCTAAAATTTCTCTAGTTACCGGTTTTTCAAAGTTAAACAAAAAAATATCGCGACAAATTGAGAACCTCCTCCTTTTTTGAAGTCGGTTAATAAAAGTACAAAAACCACAAACACCTTAAACTTTTCCAGGTAAAATGTAACCATTATCTCGGTATATAATAATATTAACACCGTTTTAAGAGTATTTTAAATCCGATACTATGACCAGATTTCAAGATATATGGCGTTAAAGTGGAGAATTGTTGAAATTAGTTTATTTTTTCTTTAAACTGAAAAGGTAGATTGTCTATATAGAAAACTGGCTGTTCAAATTAAAGTGTTACAGTTAAATACCGTCGAAAATATGCATTTTATAAAAAAAAGCATCAGACAAAAGTTTAATAGTTTTTTGAAGGAAACATTTTAGCTAAATTCATTTTTTTATAGCTGACCATAATATGGCCATATCGAGGTAAACTTTTTTTTTCAAATTGGAACCCCATGGTTTTTTTACATATTCTTAAAGGTGATAAAAAAATAAGTTACTTTTAAACGAAACAGTTTTTTATTTGACCATTTCTTATTGAGTCACAACTACTTGAAAATTTTGCTGCCCGAAAAAAAAGTTGGCCATATTATGGTTAGTTATAAAAAACGATTTTAGCCAAAATATTTTCCCAAAAAACGATTTTGGCTCAATTATGTTCCCAAAAAACTATAAAACTTTCGTCTGAAACGTTTTTTTATACAAGGCAGTATTTAACTGTAATACTTTAATTTGAACACCCGGTATAAACTGAATTTAAGTTTTGGGTAGATGTCCAATACAAGGAACAGTTTAAAACAGTTGCGGCTTGTGACCAAAATATTGGTAGTTCACAATGACAGATTATAAATATAGATGTATAGTCCGTTGCAAGATTATCTAGAAAGCTCAATGATCTGGCAACCTCTTGAATCGTTCGCCAACATGCTGATCAGAGCCGGCTTAGGTTGAGTGTTATTTGTTCAAATGTTAAAGATAATTTTTAAAATTTGATTTTTACAAACATCCTTTTGCGGTCTAAATTGCATTGAAAAAATATAACATTCATTTCATTCATTTCAAAAATATTTTATTTACAATATGTACATAGGATTTTTAATAACATTTAAAATACATAAAAAATATAACACGCTGAGAACTTGTATTAAAATAAAAAAAAACAAAGGTTTTATTTCCAAACACAACATGTTCAACTAAAAAATATATTGAAAATTGAAACTGATTAAAATTATTAAATATTAATTTAAAAAGAATATGTTTTCCTAGATTTATTTTGTGGAAATGTAGGTAAATGAATTTAAAAACGTCTATATTTCTAAATTATTTTCAGTCACTAATTTCATGTTCTGAAATAATATTACTATCATCAGTATCATCCAAATTTATTTCAATTTTTTTAATTGTATTGTTAAATCTCATATATTTCTCTTAGACTTTTTTAACATGTTGAATAGCGTTTTTCCAGTTCTCAACTGTTATACAGTTAAATGCATTTCTTACTACATCAATTACAGAAGAAGTAAACTTAGGAGAAGAGTTATTTTCTCGAGAATAATTTTTTAACTGTGATCATAATTAAATAATAAAAAAGGTAAAGGTTTCAGTATTTTAATTTTCTGAATTTTCACTAAAAACTGCGTTTTAAGTAGTCTTTACGAATAATGAAAACACATAATTTTTTCGCAAAAGCGACTTTAAATTAAAATAAATCAAAAAATGTTAAAGAATAAAAGTAGTTTAAAATTTAAATTTAAGGGCACATGCGATTAAACAAAAAATTTATTTTATCAAATTATTAAAAAATAAAACTACTTAAAACGCAGTTTTTAGCCAAAATTCTTTTAATTTGTACTAAACCTAATTCAGAAAATCAACTTGTGGAAATATTCACTTTTTTTAACAGTTTTTAATCATAACCAATTATTGTTCAATTTTGACATAGATATACTGAATAGTAGACTTTGGTTCGCTCTTGCGACAAACTATTCATTTTACAAAAAAAGGTAACTACATAAATTGTAGAAAATTTTCTCTAGTTTAATTTTTTGCAAAACTATTTTCATAAAAAAAATGAGTCGGAAATACTGTTTTCGGGCGCCATTTTTCTTTAAACCCCGTATAAACTATGTGTATATAGTCTAAGAGCGGGTGACTCGGTAAAGTCAAAATTTTGTTATTTACAGTTTCGATTGTTACCAACATAGCGAGAGGCAGGCAGTCAGAAGTCACCCTGAAAGTATAAAGTAAGTCTTTGTGTCGCCAGCTCTCCGTCTAATAATGTTACATGTACGAAATGTTTTTTCCCCAGCATTTTTTTCAAGGCCTTTTTTCTGGATTCATATTATAGGAATAATTATTATAATTACTCACAAGAATAAACGTTTAGACAATGCTTCTGTTTTCCTGTTTCCTGTTTGTCCAAATTTATTTCGAAAGAACACTGTTGAACATTAACTACCTCACTCATTTTCACTACTTATTTTAACTATATAGTACCGAAACATCGACCAAATCGCATAAATTTTGAAGCTAAACTAAAGTGATTAGGTAAATTCCACACCAATACTACCCAGGGCCGGTTGCGCCCGTGTTCAGTTTTCGTCTGCCATGCGCATGACGTCCCTCATAGCCTGACTCTCATTAGGAAGAGGGGAGTGCTACAAAAAAATGTTTAATACAAAATATGTTTATTAAGAATCGGTTTAGAAAAATATTAAAAATATAAAATGAATAATTTCATGTATCTTTACTTTACGCGTTACTTTCGCTGTAAAATTGGTCTCTGGGATTTCTGGCACGTATCTTGCGGGAAAGGATTTTTATTTTAAGTTAATCTTTCCTCTTGCTAAGATACAACCACTTGTTGCTAAGGTTAGGGTCTGGGGAAACTAAAAAATCTTACAAACATTCTTACGAAATATTAATATTATCATGTATGTTCACAAATAGAAAACATTAATTTTTAAAGTCCATTTGGGAGAACCGTCCCTGTTCCGTCTAATACACATCCTTCTTTCATGTTTAAAGCGAGACGATTTTCTACTATAAACTGCAACAGACTATAGGTAAAAAACGTTCAGTGTTTTAGAAAGGTATAGGTAGGTATATAATACCAAAGACAATAAAAGTTTATACCTACATATTCTGTCATTGTGAACCCCCAATATTTCGGACACAAGCCGCTAATGGTTTAAAATAATTCACAAATAAATCACAATAATATATTTTTTCAAATACTGAATAACTACAGTTGCGCCACAGATAAATTATTTTAATAATTTATTTTAATACAGGGTGATCCATCCAGCCAACCACCAAAAAATAATTATATTTTAAAATTATTATTTCTTTAGTGACTCTTGAGTAAGTTAATATCATTACATTAGGTAGGTATGTACCCATAAGATTTAAAAAAAAGATATTAATATATTTTGTTGCCAAAATACCATATTGTGTAGTATTTTTTAAAAATATTCTTCCCTGACATCACAGTAAAATTAGTGACATTTTAGAAAAACTACCATCATACGTTTATGAATCACCCTCTCATCTGTAACGTGTGGAGGGTGGGTTACCCCCACGGTAGTTAGGCCCCGTTAGTCCCATTGTGCATCCTCCTACGATGATAGGCACCTCCTAGCTCGTGAGTCAGCCTATAGATTTAATGTAGTTGACAACGTCGCCAAGAGACGCTTCTCTTATATCGGCCGGTGTTAGCCGATACTCGCCGACCACAAATCTTCTAATAAATGAGAGCGTCGAGCAGGATATGCTCGATGGTCTCATCTTCTTGTTCGCACCCTCTGCAGAGTGCGGATTCTGAGAGCCCCATGATATGGAGATGTTTCCGTACTTGGCAATGACCAGTCAGAATGCCTGTGACTAAGCGCAGATTCTGTCTAATCATAGTCAAGTATTTGTTTGCTGCAGTGTTGTCAGGGCTTCCTGGCAACTCTGCAGTTTCTTGTTTCATCCAATCTTTCCTTGAATTTGACAAGGGAATGTTCTTTAACTAGGTCTGTCACTACCGATTTTGTTAGGCCAATAGAAGGGCCAGGTCCAAAAAGAATTTGGTTGGCTGCCTTCTTGGCTAGTGAATCAGCAAGACGGTTACCTTTTGATGTGACTTGACCTTTGATCCATCTTAAGGTGACCTCATTGTTGATGGATACTTCTGCCAAAGCTTTGTGACATTCTAGTACCAACCTTGAATAAATTCGTGGTCTATTCAGGGTGAGTAGTGCTTGTCTGCTAACTGTATAGATGAGCATGTTCCTTCCAGTGATATTGTTTCTGGTTGTCTTTTGCTAATATGAGAATCCCCGTTAGCTCTGTTTGAACTACACTGGCACTATTGCTCACTAAAAATCTGGAGTATATTGCAAATCCTGAGCCTTGTTTTGTTTTAGAACCGTCGGTGTAGATATGAATCGTACCTGCCACTTCTGTCTCTTCTATTTGTTCTATTATAGCTTTATATGGCTTATATATATATATATATATATATATATATATATATATATATATATATATATATATATCGAGCGCCTCCTGCCAAAAGTGACGTCTCACCTCACTGCTTCAAGCGAACATGGACTCTATCTCACCGAGATATATCTTTTATATATATATATATATATATACATCCCACTATCATTTTGGCATCCTTTCATAACACCTTAATTTGGCGTCCACTAGAAAGAAACCTATTTTTAAATATTTAGCCGTGTATATAAATCCGGCGCATTTTTTATTACATGAAACTCATCTTAGATTTTTAGTAGCGTAAAGTTTACTATATACGCGACTTTTACACTAAAACGCATTTTGGCGTCCGTACAAAAAAAAATTAAAAGTAAAATCATTACGACTACCAGCAACGTTGCCAAGTTTCTTAAAAGAAAATCCAATCATTGTAACGTCACATATTGTAGATATACACAGACGATGCATCAACCATTATTTAAAACCCCAACGTTTAACATAATTACATATTATCATTAGTATATCTGAAAGCTTTTAATAATATCATCCTTTTAACGTCCTGTACCTAATGTATATAACATAATATGTTTAAATATATTAATCACTATGGCGTCCTCTTAGTTATTTTTAAAAACCGATCATTCTAGCGTCAACGTATATGAAAAACATTTTACCTTAATAATCATTTTGGCGTCTCTATCATGCAGTGTATATAAAATATATTTAAAATGTTCAATCATTTCGGCGTCTCGCTAGTTTTCTTTTAAAACATTCTAACGTCCACATATACATATATGAGAAACACTTCACCTTATAATCATTTTGGCGTCTCCATCATGCAGTGTTTATACAATATATTTAAATTTTGCAGTCATTATGACGTCTCACTAATTTCCTTTTAAAACCGATTATTTTGACGTCCACATATACAAATATAAGAAACACTTTACCTTTATAATCATTTCGGCGTCTCGCTAGTTTTCTTTTTAAACCGGTCATTCTAACGTCCACATAATATATTTGGGAAACACGTCACATTTACAATCATTTTGGAATCTCCAAAGTGGAGGTAGGAATGTTAGTAGATCAACCTGAAATTTTCAAGAGAAATCAAGCCGAATCAGAGGGCAAAGACTATAGATTTTGAAAAAATCTGGTAAGAATTGGGAAACTTAAAAAAAAATCATAAATCAAAAACTAAAATCAATATCCACTTGAAATTTCTAGGAAAAATCAAGCTCTTTTAGAAAACGAAGCCTATTCATTTTGAAAAAAATTGTTTTAAAATTGGGGGTTTAAGGGGGGATTGAAACAAGATCTATAGGCGGACGAAGCCTATAATAAAAAATGGGGGTTAATGGTAGAAATAAAAATATCGTAAATCAAAATTGAAAAATGAAAAACGATATCAACTTAAACTTTTTAGGAAAAATCAAGTTCTATAAGGGGACGAAGCCTTGTGATTTTGAAAAAAATCTGAATAAAAATGGAGGGTTTAAGGGGGATTGAAACTTAAAAAATAAAACAAATCAAAAACTAAAATCAATATTAATTTGAAATTTTCAGGAAAATCAAGCTTTATCAGCTTTATTGATTTTGAAAAAATTTATTAAAAATGGGGGTTTAAGAGGGAGTTAAAACAAAAACAAAATTAAAATCAAATGAAAAACGAAAAACAATATAAACTTGAAATTTTCACTAAAAATCAAGATCTATAGGGGGACGAATTCTATTGATTTTAAAAAAATCTGAATAAAAATGGGTGGTTAAAAAAAAATCAAAAACGAAAAACGATATCAATTTAATTTTTTTTGGAAAAAATTAAGCTCTATAAGGGGACGAAGCCTATTGATTTTTAAAAAATCTGTATAAAAAGAGGGGGGTTAAGGAGGTTGAAATTAAAAAAATCCGAAAATTAAAAACGAAAAACAATATCCACTTAAAATTTTTAGGACTAAACAAGCTCTATATGGGAATGTATTTAAATAATCGTTACTCTAATAATTGACATTGCTTGGCAAATAGTTGTTGAATATTGCATATTATGTGTAACCGAGGTGAACCCTTAACGCATAAATATTATTATTAAATTTGGGTATTTAATTGTAATTTTTTCATTATTTACCCCCAACCAAAGTGTCTGTTAATATTACTTAATTAGGTTAGGCAATAGGTATTATACTCGTAGGTAAGGTAACGATTTATTAGCAAGAGATAATCATTTATAGCATAGCCGCTTGAGTCATCATGAAGATGAATTTGGTTTAGCTGTTTGGAGTTTTATAGTAAACCGTTACTTGGAATTGTTGGATATGAGTAAACTCCTGGCACTCATTTACATACAATACTTTTGCTACGACTCGCCTCCTTCTTCACTGGCATTTAACTGTCAATGGTAGAAAATTTCACCTCATTTGCTTAGGCAAGGAAAATAGGTGGCATTTTTGTTTGAAATAGCATGAGTACCGGTTTTAAACAAAATAAATACATTACCGTTGTTATTATCATTCTAAATTTATTAACAAAAGGTATAACTAGCTATAAATGAATGTATTAATTTACCAATTTGTTTTGTCGTGTAAATCATTTTTAAGTTTCTAACACGTGTTGTAGTATAAGTATCAAATTTATAGGTTCTATATAGAGAATAATTATATATAATACAAAACTTTTGTTTTTAAAGGTAAAATTTATTATTTTAAGGCTTTTTGTTCTTTTATGGCTTTAAAACGGGCCACTTGAGTAAATTGCTAACATTGGAAAATTGGGAAACTTAAAAAAAAAATTAAAAATCAAAAACTAAAACCAATAGCCACTTGAAATTTATAAGAAAAATCGAGCTCTTTTAGAGGACGAAGCCTATTGATTTTGAAAAACATTGTTTTAAAATTGGGGGATTGAAACTTAAAAAAAAAATCATAAATCAAAAACGAAAAACAATATAAACTTGAAATTTTCAGAAAAATCAAGATCTATAGGCAGACGAAGCCTATTCATTTAAAAATAAAAATGGGGGTTGAAGGTAGTTAAAATAAAAAAATCGTAAATTAAAATTGAAAAATGAGAAACGATATCAACTTGAAATTTTTAGGAAAATTCAAATTCTATAAGGGTACGAAGCCTTTTGATTTTAAAAAAACCTGAAAAAAAATTGCGGGTTTAAGGCGGGTTGAAACTTAAAAAATAAAACAAATCAAAAACTAAAAACAATTTTAATTTGAAATTTTCAGGAAAATCAAGCTTTTTCAGAGGACGAAGCCTATTGATTTTGAAAAATCAAAATAAAAATGGGTGGTTAAGGGGAGTTGAAATTAAAAAAAAAAAAAATCAAAAAAGATACCAACTTAATTTGTTTTGGAAAAATTAAGCTCTCTAAGGGGACGAAGCCTATTGATTTTTAAAAAATCTGATTAAAAAAAGGGGAATAAGGAAGGTTGAAATTAAAAAATCCCAAAATTAAAAACGAGAAACGATATCAACTTAAAATTTTTAGGACTAAAGAAGCTCTATATGGAAATGTATTTAAATAATCGTTACTCTAATAATTGACATTTTTTGGCAAATAGTTGTTGAATATTGCATATTATATGTAACCGAGGTTAAACCTTATTATAATACTTATTATAATACTTGTTATAATACCCATTAATTACAATACTTATTATAATATTATTGCCAAAAGTCAATAAAGCCATGTATTACTGTAGCGATTTGCAAGAGTAAATAAAATGAAAATATTTTACCTATTGTTTTATACATAAGATATTAAAGAATTAACATTTTTCAATTATTCTGACCTAGTGGGGGTGGGTTAAGGAGAAATTCAGTAAATTTAACAAAATAAATTACATGTTTTCAAATAATATATTCAAGTTGTTTCATTTTAATTAATGCAAACCTTAAATAAAATTATTTTTTTTATAATTATGCTTTACATTTTAAATTTTTACCAATTGTTACATTCATTCAAAATAAACACGAAAATAAAAAAAATGAAAAATATTGTAACAGTCAGTTACAGGATATGTCGAAATTAATTTATTTAAATTTTATAATCAGTAAAATCTTGGAAGCCAAATTGATGCAAATAACGATACTTCTATATGGACGTCAAAAAGACGTATATAATAAAAATATGTTTACATAATGCTAATACTTCGTTTGGCTCTAAGTTTATTTCATAGACGGAAAGAAATATTAAAACTGTTTTAACAGTGTTGCCACATTTCGGATGCCAGTAGGATTATAAATGAAAGAAACATGTATATAAGATATACATGACACTAGCGCTAAAACGGCAAAATGCTGAACTAAGTTTGTATATTTTACTTTCATATTCCTAACAATTTGAAGTCAAGTGATCCTTGAAATAATCTAATATAACTCAGCACTGAATAGAATAAGATGGATAATAAAAGAATAGGTCAATGTACAGATCGCACGGATTAGACTGGAAGGCAAAAAGTGCGTTAATTTCTACTGTGGACCAAATTATTAGGAGAAAACAAAGTGACGTCCATATACGGACGCCACTTTGCAAAGAGATGCTACAATGTTGGTAATTTAATAATAAACGGATGCCAAAACGATAGGATGATGTATATATATATATATATATATATATATATATATATATATATATATATATAAAAGATATATCTCGGTGAGATAGAGTCCATGTTCGCTTGAAGCAGTGGGAGCGTATCGAGCGCCTCCTGCCAAAAGTGACGTCTCACCTCACCAGATCGTACATCAGGTTTTATTTCAACCGTACGGAGCAACCTCCTTGATGTAAATGTCAAGGGGAGTGAGACTAAAAATGACTTTCATCGCTCTGGTAGGTGTTGTTTTTATGCCTCCTGTTATGTTAAGACATGCTGTTCTTTGAATTGGTTCCAGTTTACGGATAGCTGTTAATTTTTGGGTTTTCTGTACCCAGACAACTGCACCGTATGTTAGCATAGGTTTTATGATAGCCGTGTAAGTCCATGTGACGACTCTGGGGGAGAAACTCCAGGTGCGCCCCACGGTATTGTTCATGTTAATGCGAGTTCCATATTAACTTGCTGTCAAAGGTGAGACCTAGGTACTTCACCTCTGTCGCAAAGTTTAGTTTTGTGTTTAGGAGTTCTAGAGGTTTTATTTTCATTTTCATCCATTTCCTTGTGAAAAGGACCATTTCTGTCTTCTTAGGATTGATAGACAGTGAATGGTCCTTGCACCATTGTTCTCTAATTTTTAGAGCTACTTGCATTCTTTCGCAGAGTATGTTCTTAAAATTCTCTGTTTGCAGAATGACCAGGTCATCTGCATATGCTATTGTGTAGTGAGTGCCATTATTAAGGCGGCTGGTGAGGGTGTCGAGGACCATATTCCACAGTAGAAGTGATAGCACCGCTCCCTGTTGATATCCCCTTGCAACCAAACCTCTTATATTCACATCTTCTACACTTTTGTTTACTGCTCGCTTTGAAGCATGTTATGTATCCTTTTTGAGGATCCGAGAGTGTTATTCGAATACTTAAGAAAGAATGGATCCGTGATCCGGATTCGTCGAGGAAATCGTAAAGGATCCGTATTCGAATCACCAATATTAGTCTCGGATCCTTTTAGAGACCAAACTACGCCGACGCGAACGGTCGTCTCAAGCTTTGACCTATCGCGAAGTGTAAACTGATTGTCAATATTTAGAAGATAAATATAATAATCTACAAATTAGCAATGAATGTCCAACATAAATAATTCCTAAAATTTAAGACTAGCCAGAAAATAAATATATTTTTATGTCTAGGAACCGAGATATTTGATTGCGATTATTTTCTCTTTGGCGTTGAAAAACACCCTATTGGATCTTGTTTTCTTCGTCTGGTGCATTCGAAAAATTATTTTTGTTTGAAGGTATAATCGACGCACCTCGAAGGAACGGCCTGACAGATAAAAACTTTGATATTTTGGTTGTGAATAAAGTGATATCTATTAGTGTTTGACTGCGAGAGTTTAAAAATGTTGGTGTGGTACCTTTATTTAAAATACAAAGATTTTTGGTAATTATATAATCATTAAGTGACTTACCTCTAGCGTTGTTATCCTTACTGTCCCAACTGAAGCGATGAGCGTTTGAGTCGCAACCTATTATCAGCTCAAACTTCTGTTCCAGGCAGTATTCAATCAGATCCTCCATCTCTTTCCTGGGTGGTAGCGTGGTTGCGTCGGAGGGGAGGTATGTAGATGCCAGGATTAACGTTCTCTTTTCCCCTTTGATGGCGTATTCCATCCTAACCACAGTTAAATCGAGGTAGAAAGGTGTGTCATTGAGTGGGCTTTGTATTTCCTTGGAATGTAAATGGATGTCCTAGGTTCTTGGTTGCTGGGGAAGCTAAAAATTGAATCATTTAGATTTTTAAGACCTTACATTTTGGTTTTTATTATCCAGGGTTCCTGGATGAGTGCTATTGTATCTTGCAGCTCATCAAGGCGGCGGCATAAAGTTGTCGTAGCCACCCTTTTGTGCTGCAAGTTACATTGTATAAACTTTACTTCTTTTATTGCTTCCTGATCCTCCGTTGAAAATTGGAAAGCAAGGTGGTAAATTAGTCGACCATCCCTTCCTTCGAAAGTGGGGAGGGGGTGGTCTCTTGTGGCTCCTCGGAGTTTTCTTGCTGGAAATCATCGATTACTATTTTTTCTGGCTCAACGTTCTCCACCTTTAACTTAAATTGGGGAGAAAGAGGGTCCTTTACCAAGGAGCCAGTGAATCCTCTTTTTCGACCTTGGGCCTTATAATCAATGAGGTGAACGTATAACTCATCCTCAT